>OLMO02000294.1:4388017-4401402 GCA_900291935.2 Cassiopea xamachana | reverse complement strand
TGAACAAGGTCAGATTGCAGTGCCCGTAAGGTATGTTGCACATACACATTCAACACATTCACTCTATGACTATGCATTTTCTTCTGCATATGTTTACACAGGAATTGTGGTATGCGCGTCTGTATGTATGTAGCAGTCAGCATGCAAACAAAAACCGGGGGGCACGTGTCTCCCCATTGTCACAAAATTTTGTTGCAGATTGGAGGATCAACCGTTCATTGTTTGTGAGAGTGCCTCCCCGTGAGGATTGGGGCCCCAGTCTAGCTATCCATTAATCTTCCCTGGACTTGTTCAGTCCATCCTAATTATAAGTCAGAATTCATTTTGTCCTAGGAAATAGTCTTTTAAATTACTCTTCAAAATGTCTATACTGTCGAAAGGCCACAATGAATTAGGAGAACTTTCAGTTACACAATGCAGAATTTAGTTAAGTGGGCCTGTTCAGTTACACAATGCAGAATTTAGTTAAGTGGGCCTGGTCAATGGGTGTGGCACTATATTCCATAATGAGCGAATGTCACGATTCTGTTTGGATCCACCCCTGCATGACATAGTTCGTGGCCATTTACAAAGACATATTCCATTCTGCTACTCTGCTACTACGGGCCTGTTTATATGGTGGCGTGTTTCCCGGCTAGGCGGGTTTCCCGGCATGTATAGGAAATGTACAGTTTTGCACTTCACCATTTACATGGACAGCCGGGAAACTCGCTTAGCCGGGATCACGGCAGACAGGCGGGATCTGCTCAGTCGAGTTTCCCGTTCAACTCACGTAAACATCAACAGCCGAGTTTCCCGCTTGGACGGGACAAAATGGTCTGAAACACGCATGCGTTGTTTATTAGTGGTAAAAATATGCAATGGATGGCGAGCTGAGTAACGCTCGTAAGGGGATAGGGAAGAAGAAGCCTTTTCGGTGGGCCGACGAAATGCAGGTTGCATTGATAAAATGTCCAATACCTAATATACCAACGGGTTGCAGGTTGCAAGAATTCAAATACCTAATATACCAACGCGATACGACGTAGACCCCTACAGTCTTCTACAAGCACTGTGAGTCTAAATTCCAAATAACTAAATGTGAGACGTCCTAATACAAGATCCAGACTACTTTCTCTGTCCTAATTTTTCATGTATAGCTCCATTCTTACATTTATAAATTAGCAGTATGACATCCTTTCCTACCCAGTTTTGCAATTTTGCTACATTTAAGTGTGGCTGCCAATTTTATTATGTTAGCAGATTTTCATTGCAGATCCCCCGTCCAATCTTACTATTTCACATATCCAATCCAAGCAAATTTTGTAGGAATGGTCCTCCAGTAGAGCATGAGAACCGATCTGAAGCTAATCGATTTTGCTAAGACAGACATGAAAAGAACGATAAGCGTTGGTTGTTTTAGGAGAATCATTCTAGGTAAGTTAAAAGTTTTACAGCCTGCCCATCTCCACAAATTGCTAAGCAGTTCGTGTGAGAGACATGTCTTGTAGTATAGTTGAGCCCTGGCATTATTTGAATAATCTCCGTAGCTAGGCCACGTATGAGTTATCCTCCACATTGAGAATGAAGCTGCGCGAACCATTTTGTATTTTCATCCCTAGAGTGACCAGATGGCCTATTTCCATTCAATGATATGTTCACATCGCCATAGTGCCAGTGCCTTCAGCAACCTATGATAAAACATAGATGCATGCTTGCTGAAATGCCAGATCAGAAAATGTACCAAGTGCAACTCTTGAATTCCAAACGACGCCAAAAATGCCAAAAATTGGGAAGTTTGGCATTGAAAATGTTAACCCGTCGACAATGGACAAAAGCGGGCCACAAGATTGAAAATGAGGTTAAGTGGACAATCCACCAACATGATACTGACCTTTGAGCTGGTGAAAAAGTAAGGTAGTAGATATGCATTGTCATTTAGGCATGATAAACGTATTATTCTGAGGTAAGTCTCTACATACGACACTTGTTATCGCATTTTCTCTCTATGAATAATTTGAGCAGTGGAATGGGATATCAGCTAAATGACAATGATGTTTATTTACTTCTAGTTCGTTAAGTGCCAGATTTGAAGCTTTGAATAAAACGCTGGGGATTTATTTCTCGGCAAAAATTCCAGGCTGAGTTAAGTGTTCAAGTAATTAATTGTGTCCTTGTTTCATAGATTTGTTTATTCATTCAATCATTGATTTGATTATATCTTGCCAGGGACGTAGGGGAATCAAATTAGAAACTCAAATTGCCTGCCATTAATACTCTTTGTAATTTTACATTACAGCCCTATATTTTGCTAAAGATAACAAAAGAAAAAGCTATCCAAACAAACAGAACAGATATATAGATGCCAGACTGCTAAGTTTGTAAATTGCGCACGGAAGATGAATTTCTCAGATCAAACTGCGCTCTTTCGGTTGTTATGGTAGAAATAATGCGCTCTTCGTAAAGAGCTTGTCCTTCTTTTCAAAGCAAAGGAAAAGCTTTTTACGAATTAAATTATTCTTGGAGAAACGCATGACAAAACATTCCAGGGTCCGAATTCAAAACGCTTTGCGCTCTATTGCTATTGTTACAAAATGAAAAAGCACAAAGGCCTATTCATTGAATAGACCTTCGTGCGCTTTGCAAGTTAAAAAGAGCAAACGTATCGATTTTGCGCTCGTGAAAATCGCGCCCTTTCCCCCCTTTGCATTCAAAATTGCCCCTCCCGAATACATTCGGAGCGCACTGCAAGCTTAGCAGTACACATCAATGACAGATGTGTAACAGAAGTTTCAATATAGTATTGTCATGCCAGTTCTTGAGTTTCTGTGGATTTTCAAAGGGTCTCAGCCCCCCATAGCATTTCCCAGAGGTGGCTCGATTCCTAAAGTCCCCACACAATCAGTGCCTATGGGGCACATGCAGTCAGGAGCACCCTCAAAAGCAAAGACATTTAAGTGAAAATAGGTATAAGGTGAAAAAGGTCACTTTACATACAAAGTTGTGAAAAGTGGAGGGCACATGCCCCTTTGCCCCTTGCTTCTACTTCCATGCTTCTTGTATTCTATTCAGTCAATCACTCTGTTTAATTCACATAGGCAATGGCTTTTGCCATTATTTTCAGTATGTATGAATATCTAAAGTATTTTATGAATGGTAATTTTTTTCTGATGGTTGTATTTCTTTTCAGGATTTGCTCATATTTGGCTGAGATCAAGATTGAAATGGGTTGCTGTGGTGTGCTGCTAAATAGGATAAAGAGATTTGTTTCTCCCCCAGGACAAACTCCTCTAGATCCAAAATTAGTGGTCACAATCTTTCTTGTTAATGTGGGTGTTCAAAAGCTTGTTCTATTGTTATCCAAGTTTTATTTGTGCATAATATTTTTCAATGAGAAATAAGTTGTATTTAGTTACTATAGATATGTGCTGTATAACTACAGAAGATTTCACAGTTTTGGGTTATTTCTATTTTCTTATCATGTAACTTGCTTTGTCTTTTCGCTGTTGCTGTTTGATTTATACTGTTTCTATTATGTAGTATGAAAAATAGAATAGTATTTATCTAAATATAAAGATTTACATTTTGCTTGTTGTGTGCATAGCCCTAAGGATGTTCTATGACACGCCCCAATTAGAGAAAGTAATATGTACAATCTTAGAGTTGATAGCTTTGCATAATTTGAAGAAATATTTTATAGTGAACTTTTTGGATTTATGGGAACAGTATGAAATATTTGCTCTGAAGCACTTGCCTGATTCATATAGCTATTTGAAATTGTTTCTAGGTTGCCAGTGCAATGGTGGTCACAATGCCATTTTCTTTCTTGCCACAAATGATGAGGGTAAGTATGCTTAGTCAGATACAAATTCATTTATTAGATTGTAAACATACATTTTAAAATTGCTTTTTGTACTTCTTATACATAAAGTTTCTGCAATAACTCCTGCACTGCATAATGATTTATGTATTTGTTTCAGAGCTTTGGAATTGCGGAAAGCCAGATAGGTATAAATATGGGCTCCATTTCTTCTTATAGACACTATATTAGTCCAGTGCTTAGTTTAGAGTGGTCTTGGCCACTCATAGTGGTTTTGGAAATTCAAGTAGTGGTGCTGGAAAGAAAAATTAGTGGGGAGAAATGAGACAGATTAATAAATTTCATTTGCGAAAAACTAATGAAGTGTACCAAAGTCCACTTCACCTTTGCACATGTAAATTGCATAGATAGACAATACAATGTCTTAATTGGCCCTGTTACCAGTGGCATGGTGGCATGGGGCCATGGCCCCCCTGGAATGACTGTCAAGGGGTGCCTAAAAAGCAAGATGAAAATTTTAATTGAACAGTTAAGGACTATTATTTTCAGTTGAAGATCAGCTGAGAGTGACTTTTAAGGAGCACCAAAGAGCAATTTGAATAGTTTTATGGAAAAGCTGATATTTCCATTATTTTCTCAGTTGAACATCAGCTGAGCATGATTTTTAAGGGGTGCCAAATGAGCAAAGTAAAGACTTTGATTGAACAGTTAAAATGATTTCCATTATTTTCTCAGTTGAAGAGCAGCTGAGCCAGGGATCTTTTAAGAAAATTTCAATGCTGGACCACACCCATATGAGGGCCCATTTCATTTGCAGCAAAGACCAATCTGTATGCTTCATAATTCCCTAAGCACAGGCCTGTAGACAGCTGAACTGGGTAGGGGTGGGAAGATATATAGATGCCCAATCAAGAAATGGGCCCAAACTACTGGACTAATTTGGCACACAATTTTCCATCCATTGATAGAAATACAAGAACTCTAAAGGCTCTGAAGCTATGCCAACTTTTCCTTTCTCTTGTTGCATGTGTTCAGAAGCTGACTTATAACCATATTATAAGTCAGTTTGTAAATGCATGCAACAAGAAAAAGGAAAAGTAGTTATAGCTTCTCAGTATGAAAATCAAAGATAGAACAAATGCATTATATTCTGTAGAAAGGTGTTTTCCAACATTTTGAAGTGTGCTACAGTAAACAGTTTTCTGGCGGCAAAGCCCCAAACCTCCTTTTCCATCATATTGAGCTATCAAACGGGCCCAGTAATGACAATGTAAAAGGATTCCTTGAGCTACGTGTAACTTTTAGGTGGTGACAAAAGACCAAAATGAAGATGTCAATTGAGAAGTTAAGGTCTTTGTGTACAATTATTTAAGTGTAATGTACCATTTTTAGTCATAAATTAGTAGCAGTACTAGAAACAACTTTTTTGCCATTTCAATAGAATATTTTACTATCATCACATCCAAAACAAGATTGACAATGCAACATCCAATTGGCTGACTGTGAACTGGTGTAAGTGGAAAATTTATTGAACAAAACAAGCTTATGGTATACAAGTTACTATNTAAGTTGAGAGATGCAAACAGGACAAGAAAAGATTGAAACAAGAAAAAAGAAATTGACTGCTCTTTAGTAGTTATACTCAACAAAAATAACTTGAATGATGAAAAGGCTATCAAGTTTCTTCTGAAGAAGTGTAATGCAAAATTCAGGAAACATGCTGGGAATAAATAGACATTTACACACTCCCAGGAATTTCAGAGAATCAAAGCAAAAAAGTTTTCCCAAGAGAGCATGCCCCAGACCCCCTAGCATGTTCACATATAGGGAATGGCATACTATTATCCCATTTCATCATTGGCTGTCATGCATTACCCCCAGTTATATTTCAAAGAGTCACTTTGTGGAAAATTTGGGAAAGTTCTAATGAAACTTCAGCAACTCTGTGGGGATAAGTAGGAATATCATCATTACTGTGATTTCAGAAAATCTATTGTATTTCCTTTTTGTTAGCTGACATTCAGAATGTAAGGTGTTCTTTGCAAAGGGGCACCAAATTTCATCTGGCCCCTCTTGGACAATCTATGCCACCATGCTACTGCCTGTTTCTGTTTGGTGCAATAGCAGAATTCTGACAAAAATGTGGACATAGGATCAGACTATGGTCTGCATGGAATGCACCATGGAGTTTTAGAGATAGTTGTGTTGGAAAATCATGTTAAATTAGACACTGATGTTGGCACTGTAAACTAGGCTATTCAAAGTGCTTAGGAAAACAGGGGCTCAGGGTTAGGTTTAGAATTTGAGAGACTTTAATAAAGTGAATACAGATAGCCTGAAGTTTTTAGTTGGAATGATTGAGCTGTTTGAGCTTTCAGATAGTAGATGTGATGCTTATACACTTGTTATTCATGGGTAGTATAATCATATCACTGAACCTCACTGGGCAGTGAAGTTCAGAGATATGATGTTACCCATGGTGTCATTCAAAAATTGCCAACTCAAACATTTTTTGGTTGATATTATGAGTATGCATTTTGTAAATCAATTTTTGCATGCTTTTGTCTCAAATTGATATCCAAATTATATTCAGCAATGTATGTTTTCTTCTTTCACAAGGTGCTAATGTTGGTTTAGTAGCATCATCNCTCTATATTTTGGAAGGAGTTTTGGGAGGTATACTAGTTACATAGTTACACAGTAAATACTAGTTGATTAGTTTTCCCTTAAACAAAACCCCTTTTTACATTTATCATAAATTTACCCCCTAGCTATGATTCCTTACAGGATTCCCTTCCTTTACTGAGGTTCTGCACTTGAGATTTAAAACCTATGACCAGTTTTACTTGGCTTCACATTATGCAAGAGAAACCATCCTAAAGTAATATGAGAGCGTTGTGCTTTAGGAAATGTATACTGTTTCACCCATTGGCTAATCTGATCCTTGTTGTGTATATGTAGTTATTCAAAAAAGTCAAAGCCCAGAAAAATTGTAGAGATTGTGATGCCTTTAAGATGACTATCTTTTTTCTTCTTTAGTTATGTATGGGGATGGCTTAGTGACAATATTGGACGCAGAAAAGCAGTACTCATGACAGAAGTGTTGCTCCTAATATGTACACTCCTGTTTGGTTTTAGTAATTCTATTTCATGGGCTTTTGCAACAAGATTTTCTCAAGGTGCATTTGGAGGTTGGTAGTACTCACTTACAGTATACTCCAGATAATCTGGTATTCAGTGATGTGCTGAGACACTTTCTGTTGGGGGGGGGGCGTTTTGGCAAGAAAAGGTGACAGAAAATCCTGTGGCCAACTCTCTCTTGCAACATGGCTGACTTTTGACCAACTTTCTTGCAAATTTGAAAATATTGGAGTGGGGGCGCAATGCCTCTCCACATGCACCCATCAGCACATCCCTGCTGGTATTGGATATTCCAGATTTTCAGATCATCCAGATGTTTTCTTGGCTCCCAAAATTTTATGTAATAAATTTTAGTACTTATTCCAGATTTTTGAAAGGTAACTCCCCGCTATCAGGATTTTCCATCAAATCTTGATTCCCAAAATGCTTGGAATTGTCAAAATATCAAAACATTATCATGAGAAACCCCTATTCTAAGAGGAGGAAGACAGAAAGCACCATATCTAATAGATTTTTCCATCACTATTCCACCAATTGGCCAATCAGCAGTGGTGTTGCCAAGGTCACATCTTTGAGGGCAAACAATGGTGTGGCCAGAGAAGTAGGGGGAAGGGCATGGACCTTGGAGGGTAACTAAGGAGTTAACCAGGGGTAGGGGTCTTTGGCCCCCTCAACACCTCCAAATCTAGTGGACCTGATGGTATACATGCTATAGTTCTAAAGTCCTGTGCCCCTGAACTCGCCCCTGTTGTCAACAAGCTTTTCCAACTGTCCTACAATCTTGGTATTTTCCCTTCTTCTTGGAAACTCGCCCACATTTTCCTTATCTCCAAAAAGGTGAAAAATCTGACCCTTTAAACTATCGCCCTATTGCAATCACTTCTCTCATCTCTAAGACTATGGAGACCATTATCACCAAACAACTGCTTGCCTTCCTTGAAACAAACAGCCTTCTTTCTGATCATCGATATGGGTTTCGACAAGCCAGATCTACCGGTGACCTTCTAGCCTATGCTGTTCATGCTTGGTCCTCTGCTCTAGAATCCTACGGTGAGAGTAGAGTGATCTCTCTTGATATTTCCAAGGCCTTTGATCGTGTCTGGCACAAAGGTCTTCTTGCTAAACTGCCAATGTTTGATCTTCACCACACCCTCATTAAATGGATTTCTAGCTTTTTACCTGATAGGTCAATTGCAATTAGGGTCGATGGCTACCTCTCTAATTCTCATTCCATCAACTCAGGTGTACCTCAGGGCTCTGTTATCTCTCCTGTTCTGTTCATCCTCTTCATAAATGACCTGCTTTCCTCTACATCTTCCAATATTTTCTCCTGTGCTGATGACACTTATTTAAGTTCATCTTTTTCATCCAATCCTCAACACCTTACCTATTCTAATATTTCACCATATCGTAACACTTCAGCCTCACTTCTCACCAATGACTTGACAAATGTAGAGAAATGGGGTAGTGACAACCTTGATAAGTTCAATGAAGAAAAGACAAAAGGTTTTCATATCACGTAAACATCACCAAGATTTCCCTCCTGTTTTCATGAACGGCCATAAACTGGACAATTCATCTTCTATCACTCAACTTTGTCTTTCTATTTCATCTAATCTCACTTGGAAACCCCATATCAATTCCATAGCAAAGCATGCATCTCAGAAACTTGGCTTTCTTTCTAGAGCCCGTGGTTATTTCTCACCTTCTCAACTACTCAAAAGTCAATGTCAAAGCCCTTCCCGCGCCCAATGGCGCATAGGGCGGCGCCTATCTCCGTTTCTATAGCCCTAGGCCACGCGTCTGCGAATGCAGTGAAGGCTACAGCGGGGGGCTGGTCCACTGGTAGCTAACTATATACAAATCCCAGAATCGTCCTTCTCTGGAGTACTGCTCTCATGTCTGGGGTGGTGCTCCTAAATCTTCTCTCCATCTTCTTGACAGAGTCCATTCCAAAGCTATTCGTCTAATCAACAATCCTAATCTCACTAATTCTCTACAGTCTCCCATCGTCGTCTTGTTGTAGATCTTTCCATTTTCTACCGCTATTTTCACGGACATTGCTCTCAGGAAATCAAGAATATTATCCCTGATCCAGTGAGGCGTGTTCGAACCACCAGAAGCTCTACATATCCCCACCCTTTCCAAGTTACACTACCTAATCCACGAACTCTTTCTCACATATCATCTTTCATTCCCAGAACTTCTCAACTGTGGAACTCATTGCCACCCACTACATTCCCTGAATCCTACAATTTGTCATCTTTTAAATCTAACATCAACAAACTTGATCTTGACTCCCTTTCTGCTTAAACTTCCCCTCATTTTCTCAGTTTTTCCTTTGTCGGGGCTTTGTTATAGGCCCTACGGCCTCTCCCCGGCATTACTTACTAAAGATAAAAAAAAGAGAGAGGGGTCAGGGAGCAGAGCCCCCTGGAAAGTAGTTTGACCACACCCTATAAATATCAGGGAAACACCCTTTTGGATGTAAAGATGCGTCCCTAGTCCAGATAGAAAAGAGGAGGTGCACTTGCTATGTCAAAGCTACCTTGTAACGTATCAATTTTATTGCAGATTTGAGCGTTTCTTGAACATCAACTTTTTTATCATTAGGAGGGCGGCCACTCCCTTGCCCCATGGCTATGCCACTGCCAATTGGCAGTCATTTTGTAGGAACAGTTTACATTTTTGATTCCCTTGTTAAAAGTCAGTTTATAACAGTCAACAGAATTTTGTGAAAATATTCCTGGAAGTATTAGGGAATATCTAAGTTTGATTAGTCTGACACTGTACTTGCATTATTTCAACCCCTGTTTCATTTTACATATCAGACATTGTCCCTCCTGTTTATCAACATTTCGGCTGAATCCAGATTTTTTTGTTACTCCCAGTTGATCTAGAATATCCCAATTATACTGTGCTTTTAATTATTAGAGCTATTGAGACAAATTGCTCTTTATGTCTATGTAATTATGAAACTGTTATCTTTCCAAAATTGAACAAGCATTGGGATATGTTGTGTAACCTTTTGTTTCACTCTACCCTCTTGTGTTTGCAAAGGCCTTAAGCAACCCGCGGGAACCCGCGACCCGCAGGGTATTTTTTGTGACCCGGAAGACCCCTTTAAGTCTGCAGTTCATACGGCCCGATACACTAGTGTCGTCTGTAAAAAATGAATATAGACATAATATTACTGTCAACACAGCAGGTAAACAGCTTGCAAATTAGATAGAACGTACAACCAAATATAAAAAGACTAAACTCTCTTTTAAATCAATACAAAAAAGAATAAGAATGGAGTTCATCTTCCAGGGAATCATGTTGTGTATACGAATTTAGCTCCTCAAATGAACATGTGCTTTAAGTCTATGTTTAAATTTCAAAGTCACAGTACATTTACCGTTAAATACATTTTTATTGACTAGATAAGTAGTTAGTTAAAATTGATATATATATTAAAATTAAACTGTGTTTAGAGTGGCAGCCTTCGTATGCATTTCAAAATCAGTTTTGGCCCCTTGGTTTATAAGGGTTGCCGACCCCTGCCCTTAAGGAATGTTATAGGATAAGTGTTACAAGACGCCACCTTCCTGGATTGGGCATCGTGCCTGGCAAGTATTTTACTTGGTATTTAATGTTGTTAACATCTCCTTCTACCCATTTAATAGCTTGGTAGGCCTAGCAAAGGTGGAATTTTGGAGTGTCACAACCCTTCAGTAAATATACCCCTTGTACACTGTGCTCTTCTATCATCAGATGAAGAATTTTTATTGCTAGAAAGTGTGTTTGGGCATTGAAGCTACTGTAATTTCTTCATGCAGTGGGCAGACTTGAATCAGTCTGTGTTGTACCACATATCTGTGGTATGCCATTATATCTGATTTTAGTATGCTGGCGCACTTATGCATTAAGAATGGCATTTAAGTGCACTCATTGTACAAACACTGCTTGGGTTCCATACTGGAATCGGCGATTTCCGTCCGCCATGGTTGTACGCCAAGACCAGATTTTATATACGCCAAGGCAAGACTTGACTTTTGGCTGTATACTCCAGGCCCATGATAACAGCACCAAAAATAAACTAAGGCTCACATTCTTTAACATTCTATACGCCAATTGTTCAAACCTTATCCGCCAAATTACGCCAAGTGATATTCAGGCAGAGAAATATACGCCAGCGTATAAACTTTCGAAAAACCGTCTGCCAAAGATCTTTGGCGGAAAGGGCCTCGATTCCAGACTGTATTGGATTTAGCTTGTAGTCAGTGATGTTCTTTTTGGTCGTAGTAGTTTGTCAAATGGTCAAAGAGCTCCCCCCCACAGGCAGAGCCTAGGCACATCCCTGCATGCAGATAGCGGTTTGGAATGATTTTGGTGCACCACAAATTTTCTTTGGCGTACACAAATTTTCCTGTATGTGTGTATGTATGTATGTTTGTATGTATGTATTTTATGAATATTTCAAAAGGATGAACATATGAGTTTAAAAGAAACTATTATTAACATGTGTCCTTTAAACAAAACAAGAAAAATAGAATAAATAAATATATTTTTACAGTCATTAGGAGCCTATAATGTTCATATAAAAGCCTATATTGTTCATTAATTGTTCGTATGGTGCAGTAATGCACATTTAGTAACTGTAATTATGAATTGTCCTTGCCAAGTGAAATTGGAAAATACTTTCTTCTTCAATGTAGGACTAATTGTTACACTTAAGGCCGTCCTCTTTGCTATTTGTGATGAGACAAACAATGTAAGTTTTCTATCAAATTTCTTAAAACACAAATGACTTAGGGAACCTCTTTCAGTGCTTTTCAATGCATGTAGAGTCAGTACAATTCTACTTAGGCACATTTGTCTTGCACTCAATTACTATGTAATGTGGAAATGAAAGCTTTATGTACAAAAACCATGTAGAAGAACCTGTTCTCCTCATTCCTATTCATGGGAATGGGCACTTTTTCAGCATCTTCTTCAATGTTCCTCTGTTTTCAAGTATTTTTGGATATTTTTATTATGTCATACATTATTCACAATGTGTGCTTATTTCATAGTTCTAAATTATATATTAGATTTTCTCAAAACTTTTGATGTCACTAGATTTTTAGGAGTTGGTTTAGTTGAATGAAAGCACAGTTTAGTAATTTATCTTCGATCTTGGACTACAACAAAGAGAGCCATTTTCATTTTGCATTTTGGTATACTCCGACCTGTCATTTGAGCGTTATTTGAGCAAACAGTTCACCATTAGGACCCTCTTTAGCTAGTATATTTATTTGGGAACGTTAATAAAGTTTTCTTAGTACTTGTCCTTCTGAATTTGAATTTATTCATAACCATCAATACGTTGAATGTCGTTTTTGTATTTTTCGTAATAAGTAAAAAGTTGATATTTTTCTCTATTACATTAAACATTATTTATCAAAATATAAAATTAAACTATTAAACCTTTACTGCTGAAACAGTGGTGGATAACAAACTTCCGTTTCTTAACACTCTTGTCATATTTAGTAGGTACAGTTTTCCCACGTATCTTTATCGTGGAAAACATTTGCAGGTCTTTACTCTGAATTTACTAGTTTTACCCCTTATGTTTATTTTATCTGGTTTGCTGTCTTATTTCCCAAACATTTAACATTTGTTCTTCGTATTTTGGTTTTTATGATGAGCTCTTTAGTGTTGAAGACACTCATAAAGAGAACTGTTTTCTTATGTCTTTCATTGATAGTGTCTTCTCTTGGTAATGTTGTATCTTGCACAGTTAGATGCCAGAAAGACAATGATAGTATAAGATTCCACTCTCTTTGTATTCTGTTTATAGGGCACTGTTTTTATCTAGATTATTCCAGCTTTCCCCTTTAAGAACGCCCTTCTCACCCTCTTGCCCTTCTCTGTCGTCTGCTTTTATAAGTAGCCGAGCTGCAGTACCATCCCACTCACGCTGTTTTTGAATTGACTATTAATGTGAACTGATTTGAGCCCCCACTTTCTTTTTCTTAGTTCTCCTGGTTAGTTTTGTTTGTCTACATAAGTTTCTTTCTTCGTATCTTTATTACTGATGATGGATCGCGGAATGGGCCGAAACGTCTCATTCGAGTTTCATGGAAATTCATTGCAAACATTCATTGTAAATGGTTGTTTCGGAATAAATTTGATTGTGTCACTTTATGCTTAAACAGACTAGTCGAAATATATCAATATTTAAAGTGAAAATGGCTCTCTTTGTCGTCATCTTTGTCCTCAGATTTTTCTTCATCCCAAGCATATACTACGAATTCGTCAAAGTAATTAAATGTCATATTTTTCAGAGTTTTGGAATGGCTCTTATAGTTGCTTCATTTCAAATTGGCTTCATAGTAGGCCCTGCTATTGGAGGTAAGTATATATATATATATATATATATATATATATATATATATATATATATATATATATATATATA
>OLMO02000294.1:4358715-4384884 GCA_900291935.2 Cassiopea xamachana | reverse complement strand
AAAAAGCGTCCGTACGAGTTAAATTCTAAAGCAACATCATTTTCAAATTGTTTTGATACAGCGTTACGTAGAACCAGGTAACGATTTTAACGTGCTATTTGTCTAGAGTTTCTTAGCTCTTTTCTTGTAGCTCTACAAGTTTCTTAAATTTTAGGTTTTCTAGCACTAGGTTGCTTATAAAATGCTTTTAAATAAAAAAGTGCTAGATCCTCTAAAATGTAATAAACTTTCATAACTACAAAGAAGAGCTAAGAAACTTTAGACAAATTGAAAAAAGTTGGATCCATTACCTGGTTAAACATGTAGCTGACACAACATCGATGTGGGAATGACGTTGCTTTAGATTTTAGCCCACAGTGGTTCATTTCGGTTGTTATAATGTGAATAGTTTGGTAAGTCCATGGTTTGTTTACGATTAGAGCAAGGTTTCTTAAAGAAAAAACAGTGCAAGTTGCATATAATAGCACATACAATCTCTTAAAAACTTCCCCTACCCAATTCAACGCCTCTTTGAGAGACAAGCATCTAATAGCAAACTTACACTGCACAAACTAACCTGGGTTCGCCCCGGGTCCGCCCCAAGTTTGCCAATGTAAATCGACCTAACCCAGGTTCGCCCCGGTTTAGATCCAGCCATGCTTTGGAGGTGGGTTCGATCTGGGGTGAACCTAGATTATCTGCAGTGTAAATTGAACGTAGGGTGAACCCGGGTTTGCACAATACAACACACATACGCAATGCTACGAAGGAGAGTGAATAATGCTGGCAAAGGAAGTGAAAAGCTTCAACGTCGCCATTCATAGCGCTTTTTCTTGATTGTGAAGCTTGCTTCCTAGACTGATAAAGTATGAGCAGCAGCTCTTAGGAGAAGCGCCTTTACTCTGTACTGGAGTTCACAATAATTTGACCTTTTGTCATTCGCTACTTTTAACAGCTTCTCTCACATCAAATTGTGACTTTTTTACCTCTGCGCGTGCGTTACACTCACTTAGCCCAGGTTCGCCCCGACTTTTAATTTATATTAACGCAAAAGCAAATCTAGTGTTAATTGAACCCGGGCGAACCCAGGTTAGACTTAACCCGGGACGAACCTGGGTTAGTTTGTGCAATGTAAATTGGCTATAATAAGACTTGTTGTATCGTGTCACGACAGCTTTTCATGCGTGCACTGTGCGTGCTGTTGTTATTCAGACTATCTGCTTAAGGACAAACGCTCAAGGAGATAAGCGACTTTCTTATAGATTGCTGCCAACATTGCTGCTGTGTGTCTAAGTTTGAGCGGATGATGCCATGTAAACATGCTTGAAGATATAGCTAATGAACACATAGCTAATCAGTTCAAAGAGGAAAGGTTTCTTTCTTCCTATGTAATATTGGGTACTAAACTCATTACGCTGCTTATTACACTCAATTAAAAATTCAACAAACATCGATGGTAGTAATTTTAAGCTTGTGACGTGATATGACTAGAGAAAGGTACAATTCAGCAGATAGTCTATCTAACAGTACATAAATTAAAGCTTAAAACTGCTAACCAACCAACCTTCAGATAATTGAATACATATCGCAATCAATGGTAGAAGTAAACAAAACACATTGGAGCATGCCATGACTGTGAATGAATGGAACCCCTTTTATAATGCCGTCTACGAGTACTCTCTCTTGCTCTCGGTGGTGATCACTGTCTGGCTTTGAACGATTTCAGCAGAGATATTTGATTTATCTGTCTGAGTGATTAGCAGCTGTCATCGCCTTCAATGCGGCTAAATGGAAATAACTCCGCAATAACACCAAACGATGANAAATAAGCGCTAGTAGTCCGTAAAATACAGTAGATTCTCTAGATGTGGCTGCAAGAAACCCTGTAAAATCATACCGTATTTTTCCGTCTATCAGCCCAGGGCTTATCTGAGTTCGTAAGGCTTTTTTCATCCACCTATATGCGGGGGCTCATCCACGGGGGGGTGGGGGCTTATACAATGTGTACAAAAAAGTTCAGTGACAAAAAATCCAAAATTGTCACTTCAACGGTTCAAACAACAAGGATAATATTAGCTTTGACAAAGATCTAGATAATGACTACTTGGGATCACTACTCCCAATGCCAATACTCTCACTGTCATTATTTTCAATCTCAAAGTTCTCTGATCTTTGAAAGCTATTTCTTGCACTGTATGTATGATAACTCTTGCATATAACCACAAAGGATGCTTGTAACTAGGTGACACAAGAACCAAATTCTAAAACAGGAACACTAACACCGAGGATTATTCACCAGCTGAACAAGAACGAACGCAAGAACTTAGTGGCCAACCCACGCTACAAAAACCAAGAGAAACTGTAGGGGCGTTGAAACCGGGGGGGCGTGGCGTGAGGCGCTGGGTCTTCTCACTTTTTCAGAAAGTAGCAGCATGTTTCACTATTTTTGCTTGAGCGCTTCTCCGATCTTAGTGACAAGGCCTCTCCACTTTGAAAGTCGTGCCGACGCTCTTGAACTGCAGTCTGAAAACATTTGGTAGTAGGTGGTTGAAATGGTTAGAAGACATGCAAATTCAAGCTAGTCCTGTATCACCCATGTGCAAAAACACAGCGAATTAGCATTATAATACAACAGAAGATACGAACCAGTGCTAAAACTATACTGTCTAAGACCCCCAACATCTCCCCAGACTCAAGAGTACGAATAAGTTTATTTTTCTGTACCGCCTTGCATGTATCGCAAAAGCAAATCAAATATTGCACAAAGGCAAAAGTGATATTATGTACTCTTGAAAGTCAGTCATTTGCAGAACATAGCGTACCGCATACGGCGTTCGGCATCGAAATGAAAATTAAGTTGCGTGCTATTTTTCTTCTGATTGGGTAAATAAAATTCATACAAAAAGGCGGAATCTAAGAAATAGACCCAAAAACACAATTTGAGAGTCTGCTTTTACCAAGAGTCAAGTGGTCGGAGGGGAATAAATATAGGACAAATTATTGTTATAAAATAAGAATGACATAGCCATCCAGTATGACCATGAAGCTTCAACCGACTTAAACTGCTAGCAGACGTAAGGGACCAGTCATTTAAAACTCTGGGTGCCGGGGGGCGGGTTTGAGTGTAAAAACTTTTCAACAATTTTGCACCCCTTTCATTTTTGTCGAAAAATTTAAAAACCCCATTGAGAAATAAGTAAAAAATTTCATATCACAATGCTAGAAAACTTTCAAGAAATGTTAAATTGTTCTTTGAAAGCATTTCATACCCTCCCCCAAATTGGAACCCGCCCCCGTACCTAGAACTATATATGAATGACCCACAAACTGCTAGAAATAATTGTATTCGATATCTCTGACATGACTTTTGGAAATCAATATGACGTAAGCAACTGTAAGGGTATTCAAGTAAGATACTTTATGTCTTGAGACAATTCAACAAAGGTCCACGCAAGTTTATTCACGTCAGTCATATGTTGGAAATTGTGACGCTAACCTACAAGACAAAGGGCGTGGTTTCCTGGTTTCCCTTATGCCACAGCACCTTGGGTTTCTAGAATACAAAATTGGAAAAAATTTGCCGGTTAAAGTGACAGACTGGTGATTTTGCAGACAGAAATTTTGTCTGTGGGATGTGAGACTCGCTGTACCTCACTGTGAAAACGGACCTGTCCTGCAAACTCTAACAATCTCCTCTCAAAATTTACTAACTAAACACCCAGTTAATTTGACAAGTAACAGAGGCAATGTTTCCTGTGAAGAACTGAAGCCCCCTAGGGTTAATATTCTGGCCCTTACACTGCAGACACCACCTGGCAGACTGCAGAACACGCCATCTCTGATCGCACGAGCTGGAGAACATTTACAGCCCAGTACGCCATTTCCAGCAGAAGGAGCTAGGCCTAATTAAGTCTGTATTGCAGTCAGTGGCGTGGCCACGGGGAGTGTATGGGGACAAATGCCCTCCCCCACTTTTTGCCAAGGTGGTGTTCGGGAACTCTTTAAAATCGATGAGAAAATAGGTGGGGTAGGGTTAGTAGCGAATCTTCAGATAAGTAGAGGGAATGGACGAAAATTTTCATTCATGCCTCCCTACTTTTATAGGTATGGCCACGCCACTGATAGCAGCAAGAGCCATTCCCTGAATTCATTAGGTCGCTTCTATTTGATCTTCCAATTTTGTGATTTTCTCAGTACACGTGTTTTTCATTATAAGAAAGTGGTTTTTAAGAAACTCAGCTGCTCAAAAAGTTAAGAAAGTTCAGTACTGGATTTCTGAGACTTGAGAAAGTTTTTTAGTAAAATTAGTACAATTTTAGAAAGTCTATTTATCTGTGTACAAAATGTCATTTATGTGATGTCGGCTACCCTCTAGCAGTTTAACTTCTGTTATTAACTAAGATTTATCAACATTTCAGGTTTACATGGAGCTTTTTTCACTTTCCGCTAAGGTGCATGCGCAAAACATTTGAACTCAAGAATTTCCGCTAAGAAAGTCTTAAGAATTTTTCAGTACTGGGCCAAGAACTGCTTTCTTCCAAAACAAAATATGTGTTCGATTACGTGCTTTGATATACCAAATATTTTTAGCCTGGTACTGAAACTGTCTTGTCTTTTCACGATTCCAGCATCAAAGCATTCTTAGCAACGATTTTTGAGTTCCAATGTTTGCATACACGTTTTTTTTTTATAAGAAAATCATTATTTTGCCTGAGCCTCAATTTTCTTAACATTTCCCGAAATTGAGCCTGAGATTTTCTTAAATTGTTCTTAACTTTTACTGAAATAAACTGGCTAAAATGGTTTACACTTTCGTTGTTAATACTGTATACTTGAATTTGAATTCCATCTTTAACATTTTGAATGCAACAACGACGAAATACCGACTTTTCGCCTATAAAAACACTTAATTTTGGAAATTGAGCCTCGTGATTTTCTTACGATTTTCTGAAGATTTTGACGATTTGAGCCTCATTTTCATATAAACTTTTTTCTTATAAAAATAGTGTATACAAATTACTGGAAAGTGAAAAAGCTCTATGTACACTTGAATTATGATTAATCTTAGTAAATAGCAGAAATCAAACTGTTAGAGGGTAGCTAACATCACATGCATGACACCTTGTACACAGAGAATTTGAATTTTACACTTGCAAACTTTCCTAGGACTCAAAAATCCAGTACTGAACATTCTCAACTTTTTGAGCGGCCAAGCACTACTTCCTTATAAACAAATTTCTTTTAAAAAAACGTGTGTTCATTCGAGGATGGCTCTCTACCGCATTCAATTCAATACCAATGTTCTGGCATCAAACCACCCGAATGAGGTGAATGTGCCAACAAATGCTAAGATGATGATGTTGCCGGTGCTGAATGCTGGGTTTTACAGGTGGTCTGCAAATACTATCGCATTTATCAAACTGTCATCACTTACTTCTCACATCATATAGTCATCAGCAATGCTGTCTCATCCGAAATTTTCCCACGTAAAGCAGTTCCATATGGAAAGATGTCTCGACATTGGAGGTCCAGCTTGGCGCAGAAATGCCCTAACCATATAACTACAATCATGCATGGGGCAGGGGTGCCGTGGAGGGGGACTGAGTGGGCTGAGCACCTACTGTTTGTGATAAATGCAAAAGGGAGTGTGACACAGAATAGAGGGCGTGGCCAAAGGTGTGGCCCAAATGTTTCCAACAACAACTCCATTTTTTTACATCTCAAGGCTGTACCCCTGGAACCAGGTAGCACCATCTATCAGAAACACGCAGCTTGGGGGCAAGGGTGATTTCTAAAAATTTTTAACAAGGTGGGCTCTAGGTGCAATGTTAAAAATGGTGTGGCCTAGCTCAACCACACCCAAATTTCCACAGGCCAAGATAATCTAGTCTAATTTTGATTTATCATAGGTAACAATTTGAGTTCTAAAGGCTTTTATGGTAGGCCTATCTGCAGGGGGAAGGCTTATTCGCTGGGCAAAAAAAGTTCAGTGATATTAGCATTGATAAAGATCTAGACAATGACTACTTGGGATCACTACTCCCACTCCCAATAATCTAACTGCCATATTGCGTAAAACTGCACAAAAAGAACATTAGAGACATGACAGGAAAGGTACTCCTATAGGGCTTATCTGCCGGGGCCTATACGCGGAGTAAAGCATGTGTTGGGGGAAATGGTGGGCATATCTGCAGGGGGCTTATACGCGGGGGTTTATAGGTGGAGAGTTACAGTAATCTCAGTAGCTGTGTATCAGTTCATCATAGTAACACAATACATAACATTGGAAACAATGTCTATGCACTTTGAAAAGAAAGATCAATACAAAATCGTTGGGAGCTCCACCCCCTGAGCCCCCCTAGAAATCACCTCTGCTTGGGGAGCTAACACTACGAGGGGGCCAGCGGTGAATAAAAGGGGGAGCACATGGTATTAAAAATACGTTGTTTACTGGATTACATTATCGCTTTCCTCTTAGGTGGAGTGAAACAAAACAACTTTAGGCCTTGGGTGGGAGGAGCTTCTAAATTGCGGCTTAAAATGCATGAGGGATTAACATCATCAAATAGCTGTCTCGCTTTTCAAATTTACCGTGTATTTAGCTTCAACCATCAACAAGTTCTCAGAAATCAAAATTCCAGACAAAGGCATATTACACGACTTGTGCCAAGAAATGTGTTGACAGGAGCGAAAGGTTGATTTCGGCTCTAGGGGCACGTCAGGGGTGCACCACAACAAACAAACCAATTAGATAGAGCATTGTCTTGGAGGGGCAACGCCTGCCTATAAACAAGCCTTTCTTTCAAAAACGGACCTTTTACTCTGGGGCTGTTCAATAATAACGTCACGCTGAAATTGCCATTCTTGAAGCACCCACCCCACAGCGTCACGCTCTGAATCACGACAAACGAGTAGAACTACCATAGAGATAGGCCTGTCTCTGTAAGAACTAACCACACCCTATGAGTGACGCAATTATTGAACAACCCCTCTGCAGATCAATAATCCTGTAGGGGGATGACAAAATCATGCCAGATTTTTCATTTGAGGGGCATTTCCTCTCCTTGCCCCCTATAAACACGCTCTTGCTTGGCCGTAGCCAGGTCTGAATTTCATTGGCAAAATTGTACTCGAGGAATCACGCGGTACAAAATCTGAGAGCTAGTTTCATACTCTATGTTATCACAATCAAATAGATAATGCGTATGCAAGAAAAGATTAAACTTTCTAGTATGTTACAAAGACCAAGGTTGAGCGAACCAAAATTTCAGGAGATATCTCCTTATCTACAAATATAAAGCAACAATACAAAATTGCAAAAAGTTTCCCAGGGGTGGCAAAAAGCTGGCATCCTGTTGTCCAGGGGTGGTATTTGCAACCCCATGCCACCCCATGGCTACGGGCCTGGCTTGGCCTTACTTTTATTGAAAGTATGAATGGCGTTAGCTGTCCCATGGATGTGCTGAACCTGTTTCATGTCAGTGGACACTTTAAGGAGGAAGAAAACATGAATGTTACAGCAAAATCAATGGACCACTTAAAACTTCAATTGACAGACTCTCAAAATTTCTCACTTCAAAATGTCATAAGAAGAAGGGGGTAGCTAGAGAAGTCAAGTCTGTCGTCAACAACCATTGCTTGAATGAATGAGTTCAGAAATAAAGTGCAGATCTTGGTAGAACTGAATGATCAAATCAGCAGAATTTATTTCAACTACTCTTGGGACTGAACATCAAAATCAATGAGAAATAACCACTGGACAGAAGGTGGAAAGAAAGTAACAGCAAAGGAATCACATATGAGTCTTAGATTTAGAGCAGGAAAAGCCTTTCATGTGTCATCACATTGAAAGCAGATATGAAAGAGAAAACAGGCTGGCTATTGAGGAAAACGTCATGGAGACAATAAAATACCTCAATCTCCCTAGATCCTGGAATCAGAGAGATACGTTTTTTGTTTTATAAGAAAGCTTTTTTTGGCCCAGTACTGAAACTTTCTTAGCTTTCTACCGATTCCAGTTTCAAGACTTCCTTAGCAAAAATGTTTTGAGCTCTAAGGTTTTGCGCATGCACAAAAGGAGCTTCGGAGCTCCTCTTTAAGAGTTTTCCTAGCCTCAACTCAGTGGTATCGTCCTAGAACTGTAACAAGGGGGCTGCGTTGTAGGAAATATATGGACAACACCTTGGACCACGCCCAATTTTGCATTTACGACAACTTGCTTGTCACTACTGTGTGTTTGAAAGTACGAACAGAAGGAGAAAGCCAACATACGGTTGTAGCGTTATTCTCATATTGATCGGAGCGTACCGTTTATCAAGTTATACGAATTAGTCATTGATTGGTTTTCAACAGTGGTGTCGTCCAAAAACTGTAACAAGGGGGCTGTGTTGTAGGAAATATATGGACAACACCTTGAACCACGCCCAGTTTTGCATTTATGAAATTAATGCTCTTGTTACTACTATGAATGTAAAAATATAAATAGAGGGAGAAAGCCAACATAGGGTTGTAGTATTTTTCTGTTGTTAGGAGCGTACCTTTCCCTTCCCTTCCCTTCCCTTCCCCTTCCTTTGGCAAATGCATAGTTAAGAACTTATCTAGCCAAATGCATGTTCGATGAAGGGGGACTCGGCCCCCCTGAGTCACCCCTTCACGACACCCCTGTCTCAACCTACGTCAGTTACGCCACTGCCTGCAAACAATAAGTTTTTACATAAAGTACTGTGAAATTTGTATAGCTGTTGACAACCAGTTTCATGACTTTGGGAGGAGAAAAAAGAACGCCAGGGACAACAAACCCAGGGAAACCGAGGATAAAGAGGCAAAAACTGCAAAATACAAAAGAGCTATAAATCTGGAGCTGCAAATTTTGAAAATCTCAGGGAAGCATTTGAATATAATATGTGAAAATTTATCCCAAGCGCAAGCAAAGTTGTGTATTCTTAGGTAGTATCTAAAGAGATTTTGCTGCAACATTCTGAACGACGTCTTAAAATGATCGTTAATGCAAAATTCACCAACTCAATGTCTATGAATGGCTTACGATGGCATTAAAAGTGACATAAAAACCAATTCAAAACAACAAAACAACACGAAAACAAAGTCATCATAAGATGAAATGGAGTTCACCCTATATTGATGAGCTTGGTGTAAAGTGTGGGATTTCTTCGATGAAAGAACAGTTTACTCGCTCCAGTGGTGTAGAAGTAAATCAATAGCTAGAAGGAGCTCCTTTCTTGTATCCATCGTTATAAAAATCTTTGAAGTTAGTCCGCGCAGTTATATAAGAAACTGACAATGTAATCCAGTAAACAACGCATGTTCAGTACCTTATATCTTGTGAACTAACAATTTCCCGACATCTTTTTAAATCTAAAACAGCCTTTTACAACAGAATAATGATTCTTCTATCCTCTCATTTCAAAAAAAAACTTTCAGAGTTGGGACTGCACCGCCTTCAGTTACAGCTAGGGGGCTGTGCCCCCAGCCCCCCTTTTCTACACCACTGCTCAGCTCAGACGTGCCACGTCATTTTCGTTCAGATACAACAATTCACCAATTCTACTCGCCGAGGGTTCAAGAACATTGCTACGTCTAAATGTTTATAGCAATGAAGGCATTCCCCCGTTTCTCGGTTTCATTAAAGATGCCCCACTAAAGGCGAGAATTTCCAAAAAAAGCTATTAAAATATACCATGACTTCTGAACACGAGGTACCAAACCAGCACCATGTACTTAGTAATACTCACCTCACCCATGTTCTGCATTTTTAGCTATAATCAACTGTGTTAAATCATAATTAAAATACATCGTAGTTAAAATCATAGCNTGACTTCAAGAGTGAAACACCCCATTACTGTATAAACCTTGAAAATACAATTCAAATGCAATGGTATTTACAAATACACGGAATGGTACAGTGGTAATCCATCATGTTGACTGTAGCAATCCCGAAATCAGTTGATAGATTCGAAATACAACAGTGTATACAGCATGGAAATGATAGGGCTTCATTGTGGAAATCTTAATAGGAGGATACGCGAATAACTCATATTTGAGTTCTCCGAGCCTCCTCGCAGCATCAAGATCGCTGTCTAGAGCAGAGCTATTTCCTATTGACTAGAGTATCTCACTGTTGGCTACCTTCCTATTGGCTATTTGCGCTCTGCAAAGCGAGCCTCGATGCGAAGATGAGACGAGGAAGAACAGGCTTCTTATTACATATTTTATGCTTATCAATATGAATGCTAGGCCAGGGTGGTACAGTGTCAATTCTCGAACAATAGCTCCCTCATTTAAAAGGTATGCTCACTGAGCATGGAGCATGAAGAGTTACTGGCATACGCATTTCCCTCTCTGTCCTCTTCTCTTTAGTACCAGGGTATACGAAGAGAACTACCATTGACTATCAATGAACAAAACTATGGAAAACATGAACACTTGTGGGCATCATTTTACATCAATACGAGAAACTGAATAAATACCTTCAAACATATGTGCTAACTTCTTGAGCACTTTAATCTGATTCGTCTTCTATAACAAGTGGGTTAAAATCAATGTTAAGGGTTGACGCCAACATTCTGTCAGGAAAGAAGANATGGTGGTAAATAAAGTCAATAAAGAAATGAAACAAATAAAAGCGAATGGAAAATGACGAATGAATGGGCAACTTATCTGTCCTTCTTTTCTCGATTACCGTGAAAATAATGAACCAAAAATCAACGGGGAAACAACTCAAGAAAAGTACACATTCCTTTTTTAAGATTAACTTATTTTCTGCCGAGCCTAAGATTACTCCTATACTCATCGACGACAAAAACCAAGAAAATAAAGGAAAAATCTAACATCTTCTAATGAGCAAATTCATGAAAAAAGCAAGAAAAGAAGAGAATATGCTATCAACATTTTCTGTACAAATTTTATCTAAAGAGAACTCAGATAAAATATACATATCTTGAATGACACCCCATGACTGAATAAACCATGAAAATACAATTCAAATGCAATGGTATTTACAAATACACGGAATGGTACAGTGGTAATCCATCATGTTGACTGTAGCAATCCCGAAATCAGTTGATAGATTCGAAATACAACAGTGTATACAGCATGGAAATGATAGTGCTTAAAGAAGAGAATATGGTATCAACATTTTCTGTACAAATTTTATCTAAAAGAGAACTCAGATAAAATATACACATCTTGAAAGACCTTGAATTATTCTCAAATTTCTGCCAATTTGAGCCTTAATATTCCTCTAGGCAATATTCTTGCAACAGGAGCTTTGAAACCGGGGAGCCGGGGGGGGGGGGGGGANGGGGGGGGGGAACTGACCCCTCCACTTTTTTGCATAAGATAGTATGTTTCACTTTTTTAACACCTTTTACAGTAGAAAGTAGGATAAAAATAAAATTTCCCATTTATTCATATTCCAAAAGCTTTGAAAATGATGCTGTTAGCAACTGAGATACTTGGGATTCAGAGCTTATTCCCAACCATGGTGACCAGGCCCCCCACTTTCAATGCCATTTCGAAGCCCTTGTGTAAATAGTGTGTACCATGGAATGACCAGTAACTGGATCACTGCTACACAGAAAATACGTCAGTCTTTAGTGCATACTACTCTAGGTAGCATGCACTTCATGTTTAAACTTTAACGGCAATGTTTTGCTGGATAAGGTGAGGAATAAGAATTGCATATGAACATTCATAAGGGAAACTGCATGGACGGGAATAGAATGCGTAAAGCCCTCTGTGGCAGGGTCTCCACCCAAATGCCTGCAATCAGGGACGTAGGAAGCATTATAAAAGTTGGAGTACGTGGATTGAGGGACGTCTTGATGGGGTCTCTGGAAATGAACTTAAGGATTTTGTCTGAGGGTAAAACACTTAACGAAACGAGAAAAAATATTGGGTTAGTTTTGCATCAGTCCCTAAATGAAAAATCAGCTAGGAGGGGTCCAGGGGTATGCTTCATCGGGAAATTTTGAAAGTCATATCTTCCAAAATCACCGGAAACGTGTATTTTTCTATTTTCTTTGCATCTTCGAAATCTTCAAAGAGGGCAACAAAGTTGGATGAAAAGGGGCACTTTCCCCCGAGTCTTTGAAAAGTGAGGGGCACGTGGACCCTATGTCCCCCTGGTTCCTACATCCACATTTACGTACTTGGAATTGTTTGCTNTGCAGTCACTGTTAATTCATTCACCAGACCCCTATACTCTGCATCTGCGCAACTATTTACTAACACATTCACTGCTAAACATCCAGCTGACATTGAGAGTTTTTGCAGCAGCAAATGTGATATCAAAACATACTTTGCATAACTGAGAAGCAAAACGAGGTAGTGCTTAAGCCAGTGCAACATCACCACAATCCATGGCATTATCAACGGATTTGATAAAAGGAAATAATTGTCTTTTCATCTACTTGCATGCTAGACAGGGTCGTCGAGAGGGGGACAGGGGGTAAGTTGCTCCAGGGTCTCATGATCTAAGGGGCCTCATAAGAGCCAATGCTTAAAAATCTGGGGGGCTTCATAAAGTAAACCAGCAGTAATTCTCCACGGTAGCCCTGTCCACAAGTTGCTCGGCAACTTTAGGCTTTTCCAGCAACTTTCATGTTGTTGAGCAACTTTCAGTGCAATCGGGTAGCTTTTAAGTTTTTGTGTTTCTCGATGGTCACAGTCATGCTTCTGCTACGAGTGAAGCAATATAAAAAGTGTAGAATATAGCTTATGTCGAGAATATATTTCTGCAATCATTTTGTTTTATTTTTAGGTAGCACGTGTTTCTATGAAAAGGTGTCTCCAAGAAACAAGAGGTTACAGTAAAGCAACAATCAAGAAACTTTTAAGAAACACAAGCAGTTTGAGCTTCGAATGTTAACTAGAAAACTGTGCTTGTAAGAGAGATTTTGAAAAAACGTTCATGTTGGTCCAAAATTTAACGAGTGTCAAAACTTATCAAAATTTAGAAAATTTCGAGCAACTTGTGGACAGGGCTACTCCACGGTTTATTTCTAGACCCTGAAAAATTACAATGTGTTGCTGCAAAGAGCCATGTCATGCTCTTGGGCACACATGAACAACAGCTCCTTCCTTTCTTCTCACACGAAAGTACCTTATTGAACTCAAGAGAAGCAAGCATATATAACAAACACACACTTCAACATGAATGTAAGAGCTGCATGAAAACAGACAAGGAGCCACATGCGGCTCGCAAGCCATGGGTTGGCCACCCCTGTTCTAGGTATTGAAATTGGCATGGCATAAAATAGCGCTGTACATTAACAAAGAGCGCATCTCAAACTTACCCTTGCAACTAGAAGTACCAGTACGGTGATTGGATATACTTACTTCAATTCATTAAAGTTTCAGGTCACCTTCAATCAAAAATAGAGTAAAGTGATTAAGTGATTCTTAAGTGATTCGCATATGCCAAGAAGCAGTCTACTGTTCTTAATGATGGAAATATTGAATACTGTAGTCCATAGCTTCACTCGATGGTAATAAAAGTACTTCCTTTAATATGAAAGTAGACCAGTAAACATGCCGAGCTCTTAAAGTACTTTTACATGCTTAACTAAATACGAAACAGAAACGTGTCTATAAGAAACTGGAGGCTGAAATTAGGCAAAAATTAAGAAACATCTAAGAAACAGGTAGGGTGAGCTTCAAATAATATATTGCAAAAGCTGCCTGTACTAGTTAATTTTTTATTGAACCAGCAAGAACATGCATTACATACCTCACAAAACCTGAGCATTACAATTACCTAATCTAGGTTGCTATTTTCATTTAAAGTCTTTAAATTTAAGAAACACTTAAGAAGTATTTAAGGCTGGATTTGACGAAATGTTATGAAACATCCAGGCTGAAGCCAGATAGTTTGTTTCTTATAAAAAAACGTGTATTCATCTACCTGGTATTATGAGGCAAAAATAAATGAGCTTCTAAATATTCAAGAAACTATATAACAAAACAGAACTTCGAGCAAATTAATATATCCGATCAATGTGTTCAAGGAGGTCTGTCACCTCCAAAGTATACAACAAAGTATCAAAATTGAGTTCAGTAAACTTCTTACCATAGACTCTCCAAATATTAGCAATAATGGGACAAATATCGTTATTTCCAGTGGCTATAAACAAGCATGAAAGCTGAGTTTATTTTCTGTTTAGTGGGCGCAGTAGGCTTGGTTACGAAACATAATGTCACGGTTCCATCAACACAAAACAGCATTATAATTCTGTAAGATAGCGTTTTTAATTTAGCTGCTAAAATATCTAATAAACAGAACAGGCTGAACAAGTTTTACCTTGAATGGAACAAACACTCTCCTCCACTCCTACTTTATCATTGGAACCCTGATCCTATCTTTCCACTGTTGACATCGCTTACCCTCAAGTGCCAAATAAACGGGGGGTCCTAATAAACAGGGGGGTCGGAAAAAATTCCGAAATTTAATAAACGTGGGTCAAAATAAACGGGGGAGTGGAATTTGAGAAATGGCTTTAAATGATTGTAAAATGATGGAAAGAATAAAAACAAGTTGTCATAAAGCATAGAGCTAAAATATATACAGAAGCAGACTATTGTGCCTTGAATAGTGGGCGTGAATAGTACTAACAAAGAAAGGAAATGAAATAAGGGGATAGTACAAAAGTCAATTTCCTTAAAATTAATAACTGGGGGGTCCTAATAAGGCCCGGGGGTTGTAAAGAAATCGAAAAATTAATAAGCGGGTGGAGGTTTCTTTGGCACCTGAAAGTAGTCTCCTCCCGTTCACTGATGATGGGTTGAAGTCAGGCTGAAACGTCTACGCCCTCATGTAGCTGGGTTAGTTACCATCCCAACCTGTAACTTGCTTGGACTTGTCAACCTGAATTAGCCAAAAATCAATTAAAGTAAAATATTGACCTTTCATCCTTACCTTCAAGTTTATGAAAAAGCTGTGTTTCCCGCCTTCAATAGCATTTGGAAACGAAACAAGAAAAGACAGCAAAACAGCAGAGAAATCAGACATTGTAGACTAAAAATAATCAAACTTCAAAACAGGAAAAGGCCTAAAAGCCTTTTTCACTTACTGATAGAAATCTGGCTGAAGCACAGAGCAGTCGAAAGCAGACACTCTTATATGCACCTTGCATCTACTGCTCTTAAACTAGTAGAAAAGATTGAGGTTTCTGTTCTACCTTTACCTAAATCTAAATAGTCGTCGATAATTATATATTCACTATGAATTCTAACTCATGTATGGATGTGTAGGCGTTTCATTGTCAGTTACAGCCTCTACATCCCATGTAAAATACCTTGTCGCAACAAATACAAATAGCTGTACGATCTGCATCAAACACATATGAGTTTATAGCAAACAGGTGAATAGACAGAAAATATCGACTGCAATTTTGGCTAAACAATCTAAGACCACACTACGTGTGCTCCTGCTACAAAAAATAATGTAATTTATATAAACGCTAACTACAAGTAGAAGATTGTACTAAGGGGATTGAATACTTTTAAGCATTTACCCCTACTGTACACTGCAGGATTTGTCGCTCGCGATGATCTTTCTTGCTTGCTGTATGCACAAAAACCATATAAAGGATTTTGTCCATCGCGATGATCTTTTTTTGCAAACTTTTCTAATACTTCTCTTTAGTACTGGAACCATATATCTTTGCTGCTAGCGAACAAAAACTTGCAGCGTACATTAAGCTTTAGTCTCTGTACTAACTTCGTGACTGCCTTCATTAGCTTTGTCTTCTTCAGCTAGTGAGTTAGAGTCAACTTCAAGAGGTGATGCAGACAATTTTTCAGGCAAAAAGANAGCGCGGAAAACAAAGTCAACAAGGCCATGAAGCCGATCAGAACAAAAGCAAAGCAATGGTTAAATGGGTAGCCGATCTGTCCTTCATTTCCTAAGGACCACGAGTAAAGTGCGCCAAGTACCAAAGGAGAAACAGCCCTAAAAGAAAGATTGACAAGTAACTCTTTTGCCACAAAACAAAATTTCTCTTTATTGAAACTACTTATCTAGATTCAGCGAAAGTTATTTTACTCTCTTGAAGCTATGCTGTAATAAGACTAAATAGATGTAGCATGGGACTGCAGCAATTGGAAAGTGAATACATTGTCAATGTTCTCACATCCGAGGATATTTCCTTAAATAAAAGAGTTTTTCGTCTATTTATGAACTTTTTAAACAGATTTTGGAATCTAAGTAAACTTTACGGAATTCTATAAAATTGTCAGAAAGTGTGTTAACAGCAATTGAGAAAGAAATTTCAGATCAAAACATTCCCTTTTGGCCGAAGGAGGCAAATCATTATCTGCCATTATTAACATTATCGAAATCACGGGTGTAAAACAACAATCTTAAAATCTTTGGCATTGAGCTTGGACTATTGTCAAGTTCTATCTCATATCTTGTGTAGTCTAGATATAATGACGGATGGTTATATGCTTAAGGAGGGCGATTTTTTCGTTGAGGTCCAAAAGCACAGGTAGAAAAAATAGCATGTTCTTGTCAATTTTTTGGAATAAAGACTAGCTTGATAAGTTTTGAAGCACAATTTCACTTCTATCCTCTCAGAATGTGTTTTGTGAAGCAACACGAGACGGTTTAGGAAATCTTAGGAATTTTCTAGCAATCTAAGGAAATTATCGTGCAAATTTAAGGAATTTTCCAAACAAGAAAAGTGAGAGCACTGTACATTGAATAACTTCTTTTAAGAAAAGGCTGAAATATCGTTGAAGAAGACTCTCCAACTGCAAGGTATAAAGTTTATAAACATATTCCACGCCAAAGTCATACAATCCAGAAAAAGCACTCTGTAAAGTACGCTAAGGATCTATTCATAAATGCCCAACTATACATGCGATGCAAATTAATCCGGGCTCCCCGTCTGATCACAGTCCATGATCTGATGTGGGCCAATAAAGCATTTTTCTCCACGGAATTCATAGGCAACAAAGCCAGGGGGTCTATAGCTCCATCTTATTTAAAGAAAACGGAGTTGCCTTGAGATGAGAAACACCCACCTAGCTCCCACAACCCAGAGCCCCCCAATCAAAACCGGCTCTACACGCCCTAGTATTGAAGGTTCACAATGAAACAAGGAGTTCATGCTTTACTGAGCAGGCGAATTTATACTTTTTTAAATCTCAACAACAGTTAGCTATCCCTCAGGCAATAAAGTAGTCATGCCCCCAACGCTTCAAACATCATTTATTAACACAATGAAACATTCTTCTGCATAAATCCAGATCTACTTACCGGCCTACACTTGATACCATCATGCCTATACCATTCACCAAACCCATGTACTCTGCATCAGCTGATTCATTTAACAACACATTGACAGCCAGAAATCCCGTTGACATTGATAATTTTTGCAATAATAGCAATGGTATCAATAAATACCATACGTAACTGAAAGGAAGGACAAGGTAATGCAAAAGCCATTGCAGTGTGACAACAGTCCACTACAGCAACAACAACGACATCATCATAAACAACAACAACATATATATATATATATATATTTATATATATATATATGTTTTAATATATATATATATATATATATATATATATATATATATATATATATATATATATATATATATATATATATATATATATATAGTATAGAACTGTATTGGTACTGGCAGTTACGTAAGTACGAAGTGGTCCTCCATCTAAGACCTAAGCTTAATAGTGGCTCTCCATCTATCACCTAAACCAAATAGTGGCCCTCAATCAATGACCTAAGCCTATTAGTGTCCCTCCACATATGATCTGAGCCTAACAGTGGCCCTCTATTTATGACCTAAGCCTAATAGTGGCTCTCCTTGAAAAATGGCTGGAAAACCCTGCCGCACAAGTTAAGGATAGTTCAAGAGCTACATAAAATGAGCTTTACCTGCTATACCATAATAGTTTTCTATTTTTGGGAAAAGGACCTTTTGACTACAAGAGAATGATTACAGTCAAGATTTAAGATCGTTCGGATTATCAAGACCTCAGGAAATTCTAACCCAAAAGAGGGACACAAAGCTTCATTCCCTACAACCACAAAACAACGAGATGACAGAAACATGGAATCGAACTCAATATGCCCACATTTACAGAGCCATTACAGAATTCTATCAAAGTTCATACTAAAGGTAGAATCTGCAATAAAACTCACATATTACTATTAGTAAGTCAATAAAATTACAGCTCAGTGTCTGCTACGAATAACTGGGACCGTCAGGGGGATTATGAATTAGTTCTACTATGTCACGAGTGCTGATGCCAAATGGAATCATAGTCTTACTTGGGTTAAGTTATCCGGGGTCCTAATTATAGGGAGTTAACTGTACTTCAATCCGTCTGTCCCTTATTAACAGAATCATGAACAATATTCCTACCTATCTGGAAGCACTGCAGAATAAGGGAACAACGGCAAAACAAACATCATGATGTACAGTGTTGTGATAAATACCTGCAATAAACACGGACATCATAAACTGAAACATTTCATTTTTCAAAAGAAGCTAAGCAAAAACTGCTACAGAGATGCCATAGTTTCTATACATGCGCATTTTTCTATATAAAACATGTAAGGCAACCATGTATCATTGACAGGGATGTATTGGGGAGTCACTGAAACTGAAACTAGGTGGTCATGATGCAGGACATGTAGCACCCAATGGAGAGTAATACCAGTTTTAATCTGTAATTCATTTGTTCTGTTGGTGGTTAAAGTTGGATAAATTAGCATGAAAGCTTACCATTTTCTCACCGAATCTTTTTGTCAACTAGGGAATGAAAGAAGAGACGCCGGTGACATAACTCAAATGGTCATAAACACCGAGGCTACGCTCACACTACTCTGTACTCGACTCTCTCACTTTTTGTTGAGGAAAATGGTGACTGTTCACGCTGCTTCGTTTCAAAATGAACATGCAATGTATCCGTATTCCTTTGCGTCAACGCTAGGTAAAATTGGCTTGATTCTGCTCTATTTTCATACGAGTAAGGAATAGTATGGACGTAGCCTCAACTATGCATACCACATTCCAAATTAAAGGCAATTAATTTTTGTCAATGAAATCTCTCTGGAGTAGAATTCTGGTTATGATTACCTGCTAAAAACTCGAAATACACTACCTCCATTTCGCAAAGACAGTAGCTAAAATTACAAATGTTAAAGTTGCAAAGTTCCTGTCGTCCAGAAAAGGCCAACAGCTATAAGAACGCTGGATTTGCATAATGTTAGTGAAAGAGGCCTTAAAGCCTAATGAAAAGCTACTGCTATCGCCTAACAATAACCATTGGCACAGGACACAATACTGCAAGGGTCCGTTTAAAATCAACGCTAAGTGAGCTTCTGAATCTCTTTCTCTTTCATTCAACAAAAACACCCATCTATTGACAATGTTAGGGTATNTATATTACAAAATCTGTTTTTCTATTTGCATGCGATAAATTCTAAACTTTATCTAACGTCTACAAGGGTTTCGTACTTTGATCACAATATTGCTACTATGATCTTCCTTAGCTGATAATTTGCCTTTAGTAGAGAAAGTCTGAAACAGCGTTCCTACTGAAAGACAAAACTTCTCAAAAGAACAATATCAAATGTCTTTTAAAAAGTTAACTCAATAAAGGCGCGACTAATGAATTGCTTCTTNTTGCTAAGAGACTAAATCTAATCACTATGGAATTGACTAGCGTTCTACACTTATTAAAAATGCATTCTTACTTACCCTTGCCATAAAAAATACCAGGACAATCATTGGAACAGCAGAAAATAGAAGTGATGTACCAATTTCACTTGAGGAAAATGCCAAACCACCTTTAGTAAGAACAAGAATGAAGTGAATAAGCTACTCACACGTAAGAATCTCAAACACGTCGGAGAGAAGGCAGAGGGGAACAAAAATCTCCTTTTTGAAATGTAATAGAATTCTTTTCAGACGCTTATATGACACAACGGATATCAAGTAAGCTATATAAATAAGCAACATATGATTAGGAGGGAGAGATAGAGAGCTATTTGTATGATTATGAGAATAAAATCCCTGCTAAACATGGAACAAAAATCTCCCAGAGCGGTACCTTAGATCCCAAATAGGTACCTATGTTAGTCGATGCCCTTTCGCTTCTGTTGACCCCATTCCTCTACTACCGTTCCGACGTCCCCGCAGTAAGAACAACAAACATGTTACAATTCTTCACCAAAAGTTTTGATCACAGGAGTGAATACTCTAAGCTAGGTCTTCTCAACTTAACTTGCCATGCATTACTTTGGCAATGCTAGCAAGCAAGAAACGCCACAGTATACTTACCTCCTGACGAGCCTCTACCTCAGTAGTCAGGGCTAATGTAAGTGTGGTGTCTTCAATGTAAAAGTTTGGAGCTCGAGAAAAACACTCCCAGTCAATACTATCCAAAAGTTAGTGAAATACTTTTCTTTCTTTTATGAGTGCAATTCTGCGCGCCACTTCGCACGACAAGATGCGTCACGAGTAGTGTGCGCGCCGCTAGTTGCAGAGGCCTGCTATAAGCTGTTCCTATGTCTCAAGCCTCCTCCATGGCAGCATCTAGTTTCACCCCTGGTAATGGCCATGAAATTAAACCAGTAAACCGTAATTAACAACAATGCAACAGTCATCTGGGGAGGAGCAGGTAATGAAATAGAAGGNGAAGACATTTGAAGCCCTATCTGCCAATGGAATGTCCAGTAGGAGAACTCATACGAATAAAGGAAACTGAGCTAGAATGGTGTTTTTCATACAAATAAATTGCATACACTAACAAAGCGTTACTTCATTTCTACATGATATTGCAAACCGAATATTTTAGAATTTTACCATAGGCTCTCGAAGAATCAGCAAAAACTGGATAAACTTCAGAGAAGCCAAATGAGATGAAAGAATGCATGAAATAGAGCCACAAACTGAGTTGCACATTTCTGCTTCTGAAAGGAAAATAGGAAATAAAAGATACATTACTAGACATGTTTTCATTGTAACGATCATTTGTTTGACAAAGCAAAAATAAAAGTTCAGAAATTGACACTTCCGAGCACAGAACAATTACTCTACTGGTTACTAAACATATCAAATTCACTAGAAATTTCAAACATAGAGACGAATTATAAATGAATGTGAAAGTTGAATTTTTGATCCTGGACCAATGAAGTAAAATCAATATAGAATTAAGCGATTCCCAAACATGACCTCCTGGTAGACAAGTTTAAAGTTTAGTTTGCTTGTTTTTTCTTTTATGCAAATACCTTCTATTATGTAAACACTTTAACAACTGAAAGAGTATCATGACATATGAATATGAATGCGGAGATACGTTGGTGAAACAAAATAGAAACTATCCGTGTCGCACAAACTTCTGGATCAGATAAACAGAAAGTAGGCTGGACTACAAGCTTTTTATAGTGCTCTCTCTCTCACTCCATGCCGTCAAAATATAAAATTCTTAAAATAGATTTTTATGATGTCATCACTAATGAACTCTATTGTTCGGATCGTAATTTCGAATTTCTAGAAAAGGTTTTATGGAATACTGGAATATACAAGATATCAACATTCGATCTACTTCTTTTTAACCTCAAATGCAGATTGTCAAATAGTAAATACGTACAAAAAGAATTACATATCAAAATATTTACTGCAAATTTTCCTGTTCTTTATTTTCAATAAAAAACCTCAGAATGTGCAAAAGAGTGAAACAGGTTACAAGATTAGCTATCAGCTTTATAAAATTAACATCTCACCTTAATAGCTTCCATACTGCTAACTCCTTCAAAGTCTTGCAGCATCCAGAAAATGGGAATGAGCTTGATCTCCCGTATGAAAGAGTTTCATCTGGCAATTGGATATGTGAGATGGAAATTGCATCTTCACCAAAGCTACCGTCATTGCTACTTGTCCTATAATCTGGTTTCGATGACAACACAGTGTACGACTCTTTGGAAAAGACTACGTCATAAGCGTAAATATCTATCAAGCGTTTGTGCTCCGGCTGTGAGACGGGCGTCGAAGTCTCCATGGACGCTTGACTAACTGGACTTGATCCACTTTTCAACAGGTTTGCCTCTTCACTATTGCTGCAACGAGAACTATCCAGTTTTAATAAGCCTAAACTACACCTAATAATTTCAGTCACAAAAGCAATTTGCCAGTGTTGAAACAATATTGGTGAACACTATCAATACTCACTCTCCATTTCATTTCATATTACATATATAAAGTGCTTATGCATCGAAAATTTCGAATATACTTTTTTAGCTAAAACGAAGCCTTGGTCTTTCCAATGCATGAAGATCATATTTTTTTGTTCTTACTAGCGAGTAAGGTGTAGAAATTAGCGCTTGTTTTGAGGCAGTACGTGCGAATTTTGGTAGCCATTGCGTGACATCATAACGAGGATCTAACTGAGTGCACTCTTTAGGCCTATATCAGTTGAAAAACAACGCGTAAGAAAGCTTCTCGTCTTGGCGTGCTACGGCTCATTAAAATGGCAAACAGTGACAGTGAATCGTCATTTTATGATGAAGCTACTGATTATCTATTAGAAGATGATGGCAATGATGACCGTGTGCTTGCACAGCCAGGCATAGGTGCAAGCCACGGAGAGTCACTAGCTGACGATTCGGACGCCCAAGATAAAGAAAATGTTGAGGCCAATGACCCCGATGGACTGCTATCACAAACTCTTGAGGCTAGATTTGAGAGGCAAATCCATGTTCAGGAATGGTGAGTACCAGTATATATTAAGTATTGCAGCTCATAGCTTATCAAATTTTGTAAACAGTCACTTAAGACCTATAAGCAGAAGCGTTAAAGCTGTATAATGTGTAGGGTAATGGCTTCTGCGTTAGATGAAGTAGAGTTTGCATTGATTAGAAGCTTCTAATTTGCTCTTTGATTTTCTGAGCCAACTGACCTTTTTCTGATAGAATACAATTTTCTTTTCCAAAACTGGACATCTGGTACAAACAGTATTAGGGCTTGCCACAGGACAAGGGCTTGCCAACATTTCTTCCTCCTCCATTGCGTCATTCATTTTTGAACATATATTACGGCATTATGGAAAAAAAGTTATGAGCCCTCAAACTTCGCTATTTTGGCATTTCAAGTGCAAATTCTAGCTACTGCGCATGACGTCATAACGAATACGCAAAAAATTTTGATCGCATGGCATTATAATTTTCCTTTACTAGTAGGCCATTTCCAGTCTACCAACTCAACACACCTCCCTGCCCTGTTTTCCTCAACGTTGTTCATTGTTACTTTGACCAGGATCTAAAAAACAAGCACAGATAAATCTCACTTGTCTTTTAGCTCTATCTGTCAGTGGCTGATCAATGGTATCTGCTGTGTCTGCCAACGATAAATCAATGGTAGGAACAGCATCAGGCTTTAGCTTCCTTTTCATTCCAAGTTTGGCAGCGATTTCCTGATTCTTTGCAAAGCAGCTCTCATCGAAATGGTCAGAGCAAAGAAAAGACGAGTTGCTGCTGCTCCACTTTGGCCTATGTCTTCGCACAAACCTGACCCAAGCTTGGTGTCTGTTCCTGTCTTTTTCCTTGAGTGGAAACGTATGAACGGATTTCCCCTCTGTATGCTGACCATTTGTGCAGCTTATTCCGTTCGGGAGACCAGCCACACAGTACCGTCCTCCTCGACGTTTGCAAGACTTGCTAGTGGAATCCATGCTAACAGGCGATCAAAATATTTTTGCGTACTCGTTATGACGTCATGCGCAGTAGCTAGAATTCGCACTTGAAATGCCAAAAGAGCGAAATTTGAGGACTCATAACTTTTTTCCATATGAGTTATGATACTTCAGTTTGTAGCATGATGATCACAGCACAAAGTTGCATTAGAAAATGCAAAAAGTTAAATTTCCAAATGTTCGATGCATAAGCACTTTAAGGGGGGTTACTCTCCAGTTAACCTGATTTACCAGAGCCCTCCGTTAAAAAACTTGCAAATTAAAACTGATTTTACTTCTAAAAACAGAGAGAAGCCAAATAGCTTATTTAAAATTCATATTGAATGCAGCGAAGTAAAAAATTCAATCAATAAGACATTCCACAAATAAAAGACAGTTCCTATCATTCAGGCAACTCTCTAACTGAGAAACTACACTCTAATGTAGAGGTTTCTTTCCAAATGATTCTTAATGCTGGGTAATAATATCGAAAAACGCAATGAGGTGTCGGCTGCATGTTTCAAACATAGGTGAGCCACGATATAACAATGATTCTGAATGATTAAGGCGCACTTAATCAACGAACGATTAATCTATAAATCATCAATGAACCTCCAGCCAAGACCATCCTGTATTACAACAAGGTAAATACAGAATCTATTGTAAAGTCGAATGCCTAGACCAGTGCTTCTCAGCCTTTTTGATCCACTTCACCCCTTTAAGAAACAATTCTCAGCTATTCACCCCCACCACGACAAATCGTTATATTATAGAAAATTAAGACTAGGAGATAATGACATAGGGTGTATACTATTATAACAAAGCGCAAATGCTGTATTTTAATAACAAAAGTTCTTTTTTCACAGCATAAATGGGTGTTATTTTTGTCTGTAATAAGTTATTACTAAAAGCAAATAACAAAATTATCAATGCGAGCCTTGGGCTTGATGTAGAACAACAAGATTTTTTATACTTGGTACTAGCTTTGTTAATTTTAGCCGTTGGTCGCGACTATAACGATCTGAAATGACAGGAAACCCGTATTATACCGCTCACACCAAACTATCTGCCCAGTTACAACTTCACTCCTTTGTGTATAATTCACCCCCAATTCCCCCTTTTTCAAAATTGCACCCCTTAGTATCTCGAATTCACTCCAAGGGGTGCATGTGCACCTCGGTTGAGAAGCAATGGCCTAGATTAAACATTGCAAGAGGATATTAACAGAAGAATTTATGCTACTAACATCTTCAATGTCTCTGGGATTGTATAAATACTCATCAAAAATCCAATTGCTAGCAGGAAGCTATTTATCATGAGAGGAAGCAGAAACTGGTATTTTCCAAAAATGGAATCTGAAAAAAGCAACTTCACTTACTCATTTAAGAAAATATTTCATATAAATTAATTGATAAAATGAAATAAGAACTCAATCTTCAATATTCACTACATGTAGGCAAAAACAAATACGTCTCATGACAAGATCACACAAAATGAAGAAAACGAATAATATGGAGCACGGAACAATTTGGGGGGTGAAAATACTTGAGTGGGTTGGAAAATTTACTGAAAATTAAAAATTAAGGGGTTTGGAGTACATTGAGGGGGTTGCAAAAAATTGAAGCCATATGCATAACGATAAGCTATTTTCACACTGGAAATCAATTCAAACCTAACAATGGAGAGGGAACGAGTATTCAGTACGCAAGAGAGGGTTCCATGATAAACTTTTGAGACTATACTTAATAGAAACTATCTACTATTGTACGAAAAAGCAAAGGTGTCTATTCATATCAAATAATACAGAAATCTTATATTCCCTGCTCGTTCTTTACAATAACAGCAAATAAGTTAAAACAACTACAGCAGTATTACATTAGATACTTTTCCACACGTCACACTACATTTTCATAACAGGAAAAAAAGAAAACTTCTAAAAAAGGCAAATTTCTTACCCTTTGAAAATGTACTTGGATATTGCTCTGCTGGTGCTGCCAAATAACCTAAGAGTACAGTGGGCCATGTCAGATAACTCTACTGTAAATATATGGGAATGAAATCAAAGGAGCCTCGGTCCTCGAACATAGTATGTTCTATATTCCAGCAACGAATTTCTCGACAGCCAAAGCAATTTCAATCAAAGGAAATGATGCAGATCATTCTTAACTGTTCCAAGACTCCAAATTTTTGCCTTTTTAAATGTCTTTGCCTGCGGAAAATTGCATAGCTAAAAAGCAAACAAGACATAGAGCAAACCATTGCAACCATCATCCCACCTTTTTAAATCATGAAAATCGATCCAGTCGGAGCAAGGTAGTTGATACATCATACCCTTAATTATAACAGCATTAAATACAATATGGAAAGTGAAAGTGAAATGCTTTCCTCAGTAGTGAAGTGTACAAATACATACATATACATAAATATTTATATATATATATATAAATATATACACATATATA
>OLMO02000294.1:4339886-4356128 GCA_900291935.2 Cassiopea xamachana | reverse complement strand
CTGTTCTTTTCATTCCTATTCATGAGAATGGGCACTTTTTCAGCATCTTCTTCAATATTCCTCTTTTTTCAAGTATTTTTGGATATATTTATTACGTCATACATTCTTCGCAATGTGTTCTTATTTCATAGTTCTAAATTATATATTAGGTCATCTCAAAACTTTTGATGCCACTAGATTTTCAGGAGTTGATTTAGTTGAATGAAAGCACAGTTTAGAGCACAAAGAGAGCCATTTTCATTTTACATATTGGAATGCTCCGACCTGTCATTTGAGCGTTATTTGAGCAAAAAGTTCCCCATTACTACTCTCTTTAGCTAGTATATTTAATTGGGAACGTTAATAAAGTTTTCTTAATACTTGTTCTTCTGAATTTGAACTTATTCATAACCGTCAATATGTTGAATATCGTTTTTGCATTTTTCGTAATAAGCAAAAAATTGATATTTTCTCTATTACATTAAACCTTATTCATCAAAATATAAAATTAAAGTAGTAAACCTTTACTGCTGAAACAGTCGTGGATAACAAACTTCCGTTTCTTGACACTCTTGTCATATTTATTAGGTACAGTTTTCCCACATATCTTTATTGTGGAAAACATTTGCAGGTCTTTACTCTGATTTTAATAGTTTTAACCCTTATGCTTATTTTATCTGATTTGCTGTCTTATTTCCCAAACAGTTAACATTTGTTCTTCGTATTTTAGTTTTTATGGTGAGCTTTTTAGTGTNCTGTTCTTTTCATTCCTATTCATGAGAATGGGCACTTTTTCAGCATCTTCTTCAATATTCCTCTTTTTTCAAGTATTTTTGGATATGTTTATTACGTCATACATTCTTCGCAATGTGTTCTTATTTCATAGTTCTAAATTATATATTAGGTCATCTCAAAACTTTTGATGCCACTAGATTTTCAGGAGTTGATTTAGTTGAATGAAAGCACAGTTTAGAGCACAAAGAGAGCCATTTTCATTTTACATATTGGAATGCTCCGACCTGTCATTTGAGCGTTATTTGAGCAAAAAGTTCCCCATTACTACTCTCTTTAGCTAGTATATTTAATTGGGAACGTTAATAAAGTTTTCTTAATACTTGTTCTTCTGAATGTGAACTTATTCATAACCGTCAATATGTTGAATATCGTTTTTGCATTTTTCGTAATAAGCAAAAAATTGATATTTTTCTCTATTACATTAAACCTTATTCATCAAAATATAAAATTAAAGTAGTAAACCTTTACTGCTGAAACAGTCGTGGATAACAAACTTCCGTTTCTTGACACTCTTGTCATATTTATTAGGTACAGTTTTCCCACATATCTTTATTGTGGAAAACATTTGCAGGTCTTTACTCTGATTTTAATAGTTTTAACCCTTATGTTTATTTTATCTGATTTGCTGTCTTATTTCCCAAACAGTTAACATTTGTTCTTCGTATTTTAGTTTTTATGGTGAGCTTTTTAGTGTTGAAGACACTCTTCAAGGGAACTGTTTTCTTATGTCTTTCATTGGTAGTGTCTTCTCTTGGTAATATAGTATCTTACACAGTTAAATGCCAGAAAGACAATGATAGTATAAGATTCCACTCTCACTGTGTTCTGTTTCTAGGGCACTGTTTTCATCTAGATTATTCCAGCTTTCCCCTTTAAGGACGCCCTTCTCACCCTCTTCCCCTCCTCTGTTGTCTGCTTTTATAAGTATCCGAGCTGCAATACCAGGCACTACGGGAAATGTTCCATTTCCTAGCCATTCGTTGTGGGGGGGGGGGGCACACAAGAGTTACCAAAAATAATTCTTTCACTGTTTACAACCATTTCTCTACCACTGGTCACCCTCTCTTCCTTGAAGATTTGAGTATTATGGGCAGTACCAATAGCAGCGCAGATCTTTTGATTATTGAGAGGTTTCTTATCATTTGGAGCCTTCCCACGATAAGCTCTCAAACGTCCTCCATCGCACTCACCCTTTTTTTGAATTGAATATTGATTTGAACTGATCTGAGCCCCCAATTTCTTTTTCGTAGTTCTCCTGGTTAAGTTTGTTTACTTCTTATGTGTCTACATAAGTTTCTTTCTTCGTATCTTTATTACTGATACATTCATTGTAAATGTCATTCTTGTTTCGGAATAAATTTGATTGTGTCACTTAATGCTTAAAAAGACTAGTCGAAATATATCAATATTTAAAGTGAAAATGGCTCTCTTTGTTGTCATCTTTGTCCTCAGATTTTTAAAAGTAGAATTGACATTTTTTCATCTTAACCATATACTTCGAATTCGTCAAAGTAATTAAATGTCATATTTTTCAGAGTTTTGGAATGGCTCTTATAGTCGCTTCATTTCAAACTGGCTTAATATTAGGTCCTGCTATTGGAGGTAAGTATATGCAGAGATAGACAAATAAATAGATATATATACATATATACATATATATATATATATATATATATATACATATATATATATATATATATATATACATATTTATTTATTCAAATATATATATATATCATATATTATATATATATACATATTTATTTATTCAGATATATATATATATTATATATTATATATTATATATATATTTACATATACACATATATATATATATACATATATATATATATATATGTGTGTGTGTGTGTGTTTATATATTTATACACTTCTACTGAGGAAATCATTTCACTTTCCATATTGTAATTTAATACTGTTATAATTAAGGATATAATGTATCAACTACCTTGCTCCGAATGTAGTGATTGTCGTGGATTAAAGAGGTGGGATAATGCTGGCAATGGTTTGTTCTATGTCTGGTTTGCTTTTTAGCTATGCAATTTTCCGCAGGCAATGATATTTAAAAAGGCAAAAATTTGGGGTCTTAGAATAGTTAAGAATGATCTACATCATTTCCTGTGGTTGAAATTGCTTTGGCTCTCTAGAAATCGTTGCTGGAGCATAGAACACACTATGTTCGAGAACCGAGTCTCCTTTGATTTCATTCCCATATATGTACAGTAGAGCTATCTGACATGACCCACTGTACTCTTAGGTTATTTGGCAGTACCAGCAGAGCAATACCCAAGTACATTTTCAAAGGGTAAGATATTTGCCTTTGTTTAGAAGTTTTCTTTTTTCCTGTTGTGAAAATGTAGTGTGACGTGTGGAAAAGTATCTAATGCAATACTGCTGTTGTTGTTTTAGCTTATTTCCTGTTAATGTAAAGAACGAGCAGGGAATATAAGATTGTTTTATTATTAAATATGAATAGACTGCTTTGCTTTTTCGTGCAATAGTAGGTAATGTCTATTTAGTATAGTGTCTAAATAGTCTGTTGATACTACAGAACTTTACCACAGCATGAAAAGGCGGCAACATTATTTTGACATACTTAAAAGCTTTTTTCGTCCGACACTCATCAGAGTATGAAAACGTCGGATAATGACCTAAAGGTTAACCGAAATATATATCCAGATGCAGTTAATGTGTTAGGATACGACTTGGGGCCAATTAGACGCATTCTAACACATAAATTGCATCTGGATATATATTTCGGTTAACCTTTAGGTCATTATCCGACGTTTTCATGCTCTGATGATTGTCGAACGAGAAAATCTTTTAAGTATTTCAAAATAATGTTGCCGCTGTTTCATGCTGTGGTATAATATAGTTTCAGAAGTCTATCATGGAACGCACTCTTGAGTACTGAATACTCGTTCCCTCTCCATTGTTAGGTTTGAATTGTTTTCCAGTGTGAAAATAGCTTATCGTTATGCATATGGCTTCTAATTTTTGCAACCCCCTCATTGTATTCCAAACCCCATACTTTTTAATTTTCAGTAAATTTTCCAAACCACCCAAGTATTTTCACCCCCCTAATTGTTCGGTGCTCCAAATTATTCGTTTTCTTCATTTTGTGTGATCTTGTCATGAGACGTATTTGTTTTTGCCTACAAGTAGTGAATATTAAATATTGAGTTCTTATTTCATTGTATCAATTAATTTATATGAAATATTTTCTTACATGAGCAAGTGAAGCTGCTTTTTTCAGATTCATTTTTTGGAAAATACCAGTTTATGCTTCCTCTCATGATAAACAGCATCCTGCTAGCAATTGGATTTTTGATGAGTATTTATACAATCCCAGAGACATTGAAGATGTTAGTAGCATAAATGCTTCTGTTAATATCCTCTTGCAATGTTTAGTCTAGCCAATCGACTTTACAATGGGTTCTGTATTTACCTTGTTGTAATACCGGATGGTCTTGGCTGGAGGTTCATTGATGATTTATATACTAATCGCTCGTTGATTAAGTTAGCCTTAATCATTCAGAATCATTGTATATCGTGGCCCACCTATGTTTGAAACATGTAGCAGACACCTCCTTGCGTTTTTCGATATTATTACCCAACATTAAGAATCATTTGGAAAGGAACCTCTACATTAGAGTGTAGTTTCTCAGTTAGGGAGTTGCCTGAATGATAGGACCTGTCTTTTTATTTGTGGAATGTCTTATTGATTGAATTTTTCACTTCGCTGCATTTCGCTATGAATTTTAAATAAGCTATTTGGTTTCTCTCTGTTTTTAGAAGTTAAATCAGTTTTAATTTGCAAGTTTTTTAACGGAGGGCTCTGGTAAATCAGGCTAATTGGAGAGTAATCCTCCTTAAATATGTAAAATGAAATGAAGTAGAGAGTGAGTATTGATAGTGTTCGCCAATATTTTTTCAACACTTACAAATTGCTTTTGTGACTGAAATTATTAGGTATGGTTTAGGCTTATTACAACGGGATAGTTCTCGTTGCAGCAATAGTGAAAAGGCAAAACTGTTGAAAAGTGGATCAAGTCAAGAGAGTCAAGTGTCCATGGAGACTGCGACGTCCGTCTCACAGCCGGCGCACAAACGCTTGATAGATATGTACGCTTATGACAAAGTCTTTTCCAAAGAGTCGTACACTGTGTTTTCATGGAAACCAGATGATAGGATTAGTAGCAATGGCGGTAGCTGTGGTGAAGATGCAATTTCCATCTCACATATCCAATTGCCAGATGAAACTCTTTCATACGAGAGATCAAGCTCATTCCCATTTTCTGGATGCTGCAAGACTTTGAAGGAGTTAGCAGTATGGAAGCTATTAAGGTGAGATGTTAGTTATATAAAGCTGATAGCTAGTCGTGTAATCTGTTTTAGTCTTTCGCACATTCTGAGGTTTTTCATTGAAAATAAAGAAAAGGAAAATTTGCAGTAAATATTGTGATATGTAGTTCTTTTTGTACGTATTTACTATTTCACAATCTGCATTTGAGGTCAAAAGCAGGTACATCGAATGTTGATATCTTGCACATTCCAGCACCTATTCCATAAAACCTTTTCTAGAAATTCGAAATTACGACCCGAAGAATAGAGTTCACTAGCGATGGCGTCATGAAAATCTATTTTAAGAATTTTTAAATGTTGACCGCATGGAGTGAGAGAGAGCATTATAAAAAGCTTGTAGTCCAGCCTATTTTCTGTTTATCGGATCCAGAAGTTTGCGCGACACGGATAGTTTCTATTTTGTTTCACCAACGTATCTCCGCATTCATATTCATATGTCATGATACTCTTTCAGTTGTTAAAGTGTTTACATAATAAAGGCTATTTGCATAAAAGAACAAACAAGCAAACTAAACTTTAAACTGGTCTACCAGGAGGTCATGTTTGGGGACCGCTTAATTCTATATTGATTTTACTTTATTGGTCCACAGTTAAATATAGGATCAAAGATTCAACTTCTCACATCCATTTGTAATTCGCCTCTATGTTTGAAATTTCTAGGGAATTTCATATAATTAGCAACCCGTAGAGTAATTGTTCTGTGCTTGGAAGTGTCAATTTCTGAAATTTATTTTTGCTTTGTCAAACAAATGATCGTTACAATGACTTCACGTCTAGTAATATATCCTTTATTTCCTATTCTCCTTTCAGAAACAGAATAGTGCAACACAGTTTGTGGCTCTTTTTCATGTATTCTTGCATCTCATTTGGCTTCTTGGAAGTTTATCCAGTTTTTGCTGATTCTTCGAAAGCCTATGGTAAAATTGTAAAATATTCAGTTTGCAATATCATGTACAAACGAAGTTACACATTGTTAGTGTATTCAATTTATTTGTATGAAAACCACCATTCTTGCTCAGTTCCCTTTCTTCGTATGAGTTCTCCAACTGGACATTCCATTGGCAATTAGGCCTTCAAATGTCTCGATTTCATTACCTGCTCCTCCCCAGATGACTGTTGCGTTGCTTTTGTTAATTTCGGTTTACTGGTTTAATTTCATGGCCAATACCAGTGGTGAAACTAGATGCTGCCATGGTGGAGGCTTGAGACATAGGAGCAGCTTATAGCAGGCCTCTGCAACTAGCGGCGCGCGCACTACTAGTGACGTATTTCGTCATGCGAAGTGGCGCGCAGAATTGCACTCATAAAAGAAAGAAAAGTATTTCACTAACTTTTGGATAGTACTAACTGGGATCGTTATTCTCGAGCTCCAAACGTTTACATTTAAGACACCACACTTACATTAGCCCTTACTACTGAGATAGAGGCTCGTCAGGAGGTAAGGATACTGTGGCGTTTCTTGCTTGCTAGCATTGCCAAAGTGGTGCATGGCAAATTAAGTTGAGAAGGCCTGGCTTAGGGTATTCACTTCTGTGATCAACACTTTTGGTGACGAATTGTAACATGTTTGTTGTTCTTACCGCGGGGACACCGGAACGGTAGTAGAGGGAAGAGTCAACAGAAGCGAAAGGGCATCGACTAGCATAGGTACCTACTTGGGATCTAAGGTACCGCTCTGGGAGATATTTGTGCCATGTTTAGCAGGGACTTTGTTCTCATAATTATACAAGTAGCTCTCTATCACTTTCTTCCAATCTTATGTTGCTTATTTATATAGCTTATTTGATGTCTGTTGTATCATATAAGCGTCTGAAAAAAATTCTATTGTATCTCAAAAAGGGGGTTTTTGCTCCCCCTGCCCCTCTCCTGTGTGCCTGAAATTCTTTCGTGTGAGTGGCTTGTTCACTTCATTCTTGTTCTTACTAAAGGTGGCTTGACATTTTCCTCAAGTGAAATTGGTACATCACTTCTGTGTTCTGCTGTTCCAATGATTGTCCTGGTATTTGTTATGGCAAGGGTAAGTACGAATGCATTTTTAATAAGTATAGAATGCTAGTCAGTTCCATAATAATTAGATCTAGTCTCTTAGCAGAGAAGCAATTCATTAGTTATGCCTTTATTGCGTTAACTTTTTAAGAAGACACTTGATATTATTCTTTTCAGAAGTTTTGTTTTTCAGTAGGAACGCTGTTTCAGGCATTCTCTTGTAGAGGCAAGTTTTAGGCTAAGGAAAATCATAGTAGCAATAATTTGATCAAAGTACGAAACCCTTGTCTACGATAGATAAAGTTTAGAATTTATCGCATGCAAATAAAAGCAGATTTTGTAATATATACCCTAGCCTAGTCAATGGATGGGTGCTTTTGTTGAATGAAAGAGAAAGAGATTCAGAGGCTCACTTAGCGTTGATTTTAAACGGACCCTTTCAGTATTGAGTCCTGTGCCAATTGTTATTGTCAGGCAATAGCAGCAACTTTTCCTTAGGCTTTTAGGCCGCTTTCACTAAAATTATGCAAATTCAGCGTTCTTATAGCTGCAAGCCTTTTCTGGTCGAACAGGAACTTTGCAACCTTAAAATTAGTAATTTTAGCTACTTTTTTGCAAAATAGAGGTGGTGTATTTCGAGTATTTGCCGGGTGATCATAACCAAAATATTACTCCACAGAGATTTCAGTGACAAAAATTAATTGTCTGTAATTTGGAATTTGATATGTATAGTTGAGGCTACGTCCTTACTATTCCGTTCTCATATGAAAATAGAGCAGAATCAAGCCAATTTTGCATAGCGTTTACGCAAAGGAATACGGATACATTGCATGTTCATTTGAAAACGAAGCAGCGTGAACAGTCACTACTTTCCTCAACAAAAAGTGAGAGAGCCGAGTACAGAGCAGTGTGAACGTAGCCTCAGTGCTTTTGGCCCTGTTAGGATTTTCCCTGTGAGCTATGTCACCGGCGTCTCTTCTTTTATTTCCTAGTTGACAAAAAGATTCGGTGAGAAAATGGTAAGCTTTCATGCTGATTTAACCAACTGTAATCACCAACAGAGCAAATGAATTACAGATTAAAACTGGTATTACTCTCCATTGGGTGCTACATGTCCTGCATCATGACCATCTAATCTCAGTTTCATAGACATTTTAGGGCGTGACTCACTCATACATCCCTGTCAATACTACATGGTTGCGTTACCTGTCTTACATAGAAAAATGCGCATGTATAGAAGCTATGGCATCTCTGTAGCAGTTTTTGCTTAGCTTCTTTTGACAAATCAAATATTTCAGTTGTATGATGTACGTTTGTATTGCAGGTTCTTATCACAACACTGTACATCGTGATGTTTATATTGCCGTTGTTCCCTTTTTCTGCAATGCTTCCAGACAGGTAGGAACATTGTTCATGATTCTGTTAATAAGGGGCAGACTGATTGAAGTACAGTTAACTCCCTATAATTGGGACCCCGGATAAGTTAACTCAAGTAAGACTATGATTCCATTTGGCATCAGCACTCGTGGCATAGTAGAACTGATTCATAATCCTCCTGACAATCCCAGTTATTCGTAGCAGACACTGAGATGTAATTTTATTGACTTACTAATAGTAATATGTGAGTTTTATTGCAGATTCTACCTTTAGTATGAAATTTGATAGAATTCTGTAATGGTTCTGTAAATGTGGGCATATTGAGTTCAATTCCATGTTTCTGTCATATCATTGTTTTGTAGCTGTAGGAATGAAGCTTTGTGTCCCCCCCTTGGGTTAAAATTTCCTGAGCTCTTGATAATCCGAACGATCCTAAATTTTGAGTGTAATCATTCTCTTGTATTCCAAAAGGCCCTCTTCCCAAAAATAGGCAATTATTATGGTTTAGCAGGTAAAGCTCATTTTATGTAGCTCTTGAACTATCCTTAACTTGTGCAGCAGGGTTTTCCAACCATTTTTCAAGGAGAGCCACTATTAGGCTTAGGTCATAGATGGAGGACCACTTCTTACTTACGTAGCTGCCAGTACCAATACAGTTCTTTATCAAATTTGACTTCGTTGCGAGCCACATTAGGCGACATAGAAAGCGACGCTTTGGACACCTAAGTTCATAAGGATGTTGGACCTTTACAGATGCATGGCTATATATATATATATATATATATATATATATATATATATATATATATATATATATATATATATATATATATAATGTTGTTGTTCTTTGTGATGATCTCGTTGTTGTTGCTGTAGTGGACTGTTGTCACACTGCAGTGGCTTTTGCATTACCTTGTCCATCCTTTCAGTTACGTATGGTATTTATTGGTACCATTGTTATTATTGCTGAAATTATCATTGTCAACGGGATTTCTGGCTGTCAATGTGTTGTTAAATGAATCAGCTGATGAAGAGTACATGGGTCTGGTGAATGGCATAGGCATGGCTGTATCAAGTGTAGGTCGGTAAGTAGATCTGGATTTATGCAGAAAAATGTTTCATTGTGTTAATAAATGTTGTTTGAAGCGTTCGGGGCATGACTACTTTATTGGGTGAAGGATAGCTAACTGTTTTTGGGATTTCTTAAATATAGATTCTTGTTTAAAATATAAACAAGAGGTTCTTGCTCTTTGAAATAGCAAGAACTCCTTGTTTCATTGTGAACCTTCAATACTAGGGCGTGTAGAGCCGGTTTTAATTGGGGGGAGGGCTATAGGTTGTGGGAGTTAGGTGGGTGTTTTTTATCTTAAGGCAGCCCCGTTTTCTTTAAATAAGATGGAGCTATAGACCCCCTAGCTTTCTCGCCTATCAATTCCGCGGAGAAAATTGCTTTATTGGTCCACATCAGATCATGCTAGATGGACCGTGATCACACGGGGAGCCCGGATTAATTTGCATCGCATGTATAGTTGGGCATATATGAATAGATCCTTGGTGTACATTACAGAGTGCTTTTCTGGATTGTATGACTTTGTCGTGGAATATGTTTAGAATGTCTATACCTTACAGTTGGAGAGTCTTCTTTTCCTCTTTGACTTCAGTATTCAACTATATTCCAGCCTTTGCTTAAAAGAAGTTATTCAATGTATAGTGCTCTCACTTTTCTCTTTTGGAAAATTCCTTAAATTTGCACGATAATTTCCTTAGATCGCTAGAAAATCCCTAAGATTTCCTAAACCGTCTCGATTTGTTTCACAAAAAACATTCTGAGAGCACAGAAGTGAAATTGTGCTTCAAAACTTATCAAGCTAGTCAGTATTCCAAAATATTGACAAGAACATACTATTTTTTCTACCTGTGCTTTTGGACCTCAAAGAAAAATAGCCCTCCTTAAGCATATAACCATCCTTCAGTACATCTAAACTACACAAGATATGAGATAGAACTTGACAACAGTCCAAGCTCAATGCCAAAGGTTGTAAGATTGTTGTTTTACGCCCATGAATTCGATAATGTGAAAAATGGCAGATAATGATTTGCCTCCTTCGGCCAAAAAGGAATGTTTTGATCTGAAATTTCTTTCTGAATTGCTATCATCACACTTTCTGACAATTTTGTAGAATTCCATAAAGTTTACTTAGATTCCAAAATCTGTTTAAAAAGTCCATAACTAAGTGAAAAACCCCTTTATTTAAGGAAATATCCTCGGATGTGAGAACATTGACAATGTATCCACTTTCCCATTGCTGCAATCCCATGCTACGTCCATTTAGTCTTATTACAGCATAGCTTCAAGAGAGTAAAATACCTTTCGCTGAATCTAGATAAGTAGTTTCAATAAAGAGAAAGTTTGTTTCGTGGCAAAAGAGTTACTTTTCAATCTTTCTTTTAGGGCTGTTTCTCCTTTGGTATTTGGCGCACTTTACTCATGGTCCTTAGGAAACGAAGGACAGATAGGCTACCCACTTAACCATTGCTTTACTTTTGTTCTGATGGGCTTCATGGCCTTGTTAACTTTGTTTTCCGCGCTCTTTTTGCCTGAAAAATTGTCTGTATCACCCCTTGACGTTGATTCTAACTCACTAGCTGAAGAAGACAAAGCGAATGAAGGCAGTCACGAAGTTAGTACAAAGACTAAAGCTTAATGTACGCTGCAAATTTTTGTTCGCTAGCAGCAAAGATATATGGTTCCAGTGCTAAAGAGAAGTATCAGAAAAGTTAGTAAAAAAGATCATCGCGAGTGACAAATCCTGCAGTGTATAGTAGGGGTAAATGCTTAAATGTATTCAATCTCCTTAGTACAATCTTCTACTTGTAGTTAGCGTTTATATAAATTATAGCATTTTTCGCAATGGACAAAATTCTTTATATAGTTTTTGTGCATACAGCAAGCAAAAAGATCATAGCGAGCGACAAATCCTGCAGTGTATAGTAGGGGTAAATGCTTAAATGTATTCAATCCCCTTAGTACAATCTTCTACTTTTAGTTACTTTAGTTACTTTTTGTAGCAGGAGCACACGTAGTGTGGTCTTAAATTGTTTCATCAAAATTGCAGTTGATATTTTCCTTCTATTCACCTGTTTGCTATAAACTCACATGTGTTTGATGTAGATCGTACAACTATTAGTATTTGTTGCGACAGGGTATTTTCTATGGGATGTAGAGGCTGTACCTGACAATGAAACGCCTACACATCCATACATGAGTTAGAATTCATAGTGAATATGTAATTATCGAGGACTATTTCGATTTAGGTAAAGGTAGGACAGAAACCTCAATGCTTCTACTAGTTTAAGAGCAGTAGATGCAAGGTGCATATAAGAGTTTCTGCTTTAGACTGCTCTGTGCTTCAGCCAGATTTCTATCAGTAAATGAAAAAGGCTTTTAGGCCTTTTCCTGTTTTGAAGTTTGATTATTTTTCGTCTTCAATGTCTGATTTTTGCTGTCTTTTCTTGTTTCGTTTCCAAATGGTATTGAAGGCGGGAAACGCAGCTTTTTCATAAATTTGAAGGTAAGGACGAAAGGTCTACATTGTACTATAATTGATTTTTGGCTAATTCAGGTTGAAAATTCCAAGCAAGTTACATGTTTGGATGGTGACTAACCCAGCTACATGAGGACATAGACGTTTCAGCCTGATTTCGAACCATCATCAGTGAACGGGAGGAGACTACTCTCAGGTGTCAAATAAACCTCCCCCCGCTTATTAACTTTTCGATGTCTTTACAACCCCCCGGACCTTATTAGGACCCCCTATGTATTAATTTTAAGGAAATTGACTTTTTTACTATCCCCTCATTTCATTTCCTTTCTTTGTTAGTACTATGCACGCCCACTATTCAAGGCAAAATAGTGTGCTTCTGTACATATTTTAGCTCTATGCTTTATGACAACTTGTTTTTATTCTTTCCATCATTTTACAATCATTTAAAGCCATTTCTCAAATTCCGCTCCCCCGTTTATTTTGACCCACATTTATTAAATTTCAGAATTTTTTCCGACCCCCTGTTTATTAGGACCCCCCATTTATTTGGCACTTGAGGGTAAGCGATGTTAACAGTGGAAAGATAGGGTTAGGGTTCCATTGATGAAGTAAGAGTGCAGGAGAGAGTGCTTGTTCCATTCATGGTAGAAATTGTTTAGCCTGTTCTGTTTATTAGATGTTTTAGCGGCTAGATTAAAAACACTATCTTACAGAATTATTATGCTATTATTGCGTTGATGGAACCGTTACATTTTGTTTCGTAACCAAGCCTACTGCGCACACTAAACAGAAAATGAACTCAGCTTTCATGCTTGTTTATAGCCACTGAAAATAATGATATTTGTCCCATTATTGCTGATTTTTGGAGAGTCTATGGTAAGAAGTTTACTAAACTAAATTTTGATACTTTGTTGTATACGTTAGTGACAGACCTCCTTGAACACATTGATCGGCTGTATTTTGCTCGAAGTTCTGTTTTGTTAAATAGTTTCTTGAATATTTAGAAGCTCATGCATTTTTGTCTCATATCAAATTAATAATGTCAGGTAGATGAATACACGTTTTTTTATAAGAAACAAACTATCTGGCTTCAGCCTGGATGTTTCATAACAATTCGTCAAATCCAGCCGTAAACGTTTCTTAAGTGCTTCTTAAATTTAAAGACTTTCAATGACAATAGCAACCTAGATTAGGCAACTGTAATGCAAAAAAGGATGCTCAGGTTTTGTGAGGCATGCAATGGATGTTCTTGCTGGTTCAATAAAAAAATTAAAAATTAATTGTACAAAAAACCATGCAAAATTTTCCATTTGGGGGCATTTGCCCCCGTGCCCCTTGCAGGTACGGCAGGTACCAGCTCTGTCACTGGAAGTGATGTTAGATTACACGCTTGTGCCTGGGGGGTTGGTAATTATACACGTTTTTCGTGATTCTCCGTGACGGTTTGGGTGTGCTTGATTCAAGTCCTTGACGTCATGGTAAAAATCTCTTTTTGAGAAGTTTTGCAGAATGATGTAATTCCGATATTCAGCACACGGACTGAATTACTGACATTGTCGAATGAAACCATATTTTCTTGCTTTTATGTCATTTGTCCTTGTCCCAATCTTACTTATAATAAAGATATAATATTTTAGATGGGGTATGTAGCCAAGGTGAATTCTGGTCTTCGGGCCTAAGTACATGTAATGCACTTTGGGTATATAGTGTGTGACCCTATAAAAAAGCCTTTTATTGATCCATGAGCTGCAAAGATCTCAAACGATTAGACAATTAACCTTGAACATTGTTTATTTTCTGGGCCAGAGAGGGTCCACTGTTGTGGTCAGCTTTTTTAACCCAAGCCCGTAGACAGTTGAACGGGACTGGGATAGCACAGATGTACAAAGCCAGTTCTGGAATCTTACAAAGCTGAGCCAGTGTATCAAAGGCAGGTGCCAAAATACGTAGCACTCCTCCGCAATTAGTCGTATATCTAGCTTCGCATTCAGTTCACAGTTCATAGTTCAGAGTTACGAGTTGAGATTAAGAGTACACAGCCAGTAGTGTAACATTACGAGCTTGAGTTAAGAGTTTCAAAATAGAACAAGATTTATGTAATTGTTATAAATATTAGGTTGATTCAATGTTATTATATATCCAACGAGAAGTTTAGTTTATTGTCAAGTCTTGCACTGATCCAAAAGAGCATAAAGTTTACAACAATTTTAGTAGGCATTGCATTTCTGTGGCAACGCCCTCAAGAACGTTGGAAAAAGCCCTTTTGTTGAACAGAATGTAGTTTGCTACATCACTGATATTTATGTCAAGAAAATTCAATGAAACGGCCCTTTTTCACTGAATTTAGAAAACTTACACCAGCGGGTCCCAAACTTTTCAAAATATACTTTATAGCGGTACCCAACTACAAGCTTTTTCTACTAGTAGCCAATGAAGGAGGGATGGCTTCAAAATGAGCGTGGCTGATAAAGTTTTTATGTTAAATCCCTGTGTTCTTAGGAAATTAAGCGAAGTGCGTCCATTTGTTGCAGAGCTATCATTTTTACTTTCTAGAAGCCCAATTCTGTAAATCTATCCTTATCAATGTTAGCATCTGTCAATAACTGTGTCATTTATTATGTGCTGTGTGATTATTTCATACACTGTATTTAATGATTTCAAATTAGTTTTGTGGTACAACCTTGCGTGATGAGGTTTGTGCAACCTTGGTCCTTACCATCGGGCGCAAAGACTTTCAAGGTTGCACCAATCGTGTCATTTGATTGGTCAAGGGCAGGGATATATTTGCATAATAATTGATAGTGCAACCAAAATTTCATGGTTCAAAATCATCTTTTTCGCAGAGTAAATTGCCTATGTTGCTTCTAACCGCATAGTTGTGTTGTTACCTTCCTCGCAGTCATCTTGCGCACACACAACCGTGATACAGCCCAGAATAACTAAGCCCAGCGACTTCTTGTAGTGGGTGGAAAAAGAGCTAGTGATGAGGAGGTGTATATCAGCATTCTGCAAACAAGTGAAAGACTGACGGCAAGAAAACTCCAATCGGACAAACTGACAGTTTTCCGTGCAACTAGTGCAACTTCTGTATCAGCCCCTGCGGCATTAGGTTGCCTCCAAGTATGACATATGTACACTGATGGTCACCACCCTCAACTGCAAACGCGACATACCGTAAATTCTATTTTCAGCCCCCTCTCCAATAAGCTCCCCCCTTTCTGGACCAAGAAATTTATTAGCCCCCCTTAGAAAATTTTGAATAGAACAAAGCGTAAGTAAATTCATAGAAGTAAGTAAACTAAGTTAGATCATCCTCCGTAAACAATAGTTCTCAACCTAGCACGAACCAAAGTTGTTGACTTATTGCGGATGAAAATGTTCTTTATTAACGGTCACTGCACAATTTTCAATTTTGCTTGTTCTACTGTGAGCTAGTGCTGTATAAACTAAACAATATGAAGATTGTTCTATATGTTCAAACAGCAAATATTTAGCTAACTATTGAAAATTCCCAAGAAAATTATTAAGCCCCCCTTTTATAAGCCTCATTCTCCAATAAGCATCCCTCTAAAGTGCTTGAAATCAAAAAGTCATCGGGGGAAAATAGAGAATGTACGGCATGCTTACAAAATAGTCTGGTTTACTTTGCAAAACTAAACTATCGAGCGACGGAAAACAAATAATTCTAGAAGAATAAAACTTAAAATATACACGTTTGTTTTTATAAGAAAACCGTTATTTTGCCTGAGCCTCAATTTTCTTAACTCTTCCCGAAACTGAGCCTGGGAGTGTCTTAAATTTTTCTTGACTTTACTGAAATAAACTGGATAAATTGGCTTACGCTATCGTTATTTATCTATTATACTTGAATTTGAATTCCATCTTTAACATTTTCAATGCAGTAACGATGAAATATCTATTTTTGACCAATAAAACCACTAAATTTTGGAAATTGTGCCTCGTGATTTTCTTAAGATTTTGGCCATTTGAGCCTCATTTTCTTATAAACTTTTTTCTTACGAAAAACGTGCATGGAATACATGTAATATATGGGTAAAAATAACAACATATAGTGTTTGTAACATTATTTCATGAACATATTCAAATTACAGTCGAATACTTTAATATGTATCTTGCTATTAATGTACGCTACTTTGAGACATATTCAACGATCGTA
>OLMO02000294.1:4320831-4332936 GCA_900291935.2 Cassiopea xamachana | reverse complement strand
GCACGCTTAGTTAATACGCCATGTTTTTCTACCCACTATCCAAGTCTTATAATCAAATCGAGGCGAACCTCTTAACAACGTTACATGCTGATAACTATACACTACAGTACTATACTAACATCATAGATCGTGAGGGGGATTTGGCATTGATTTCCGTATTTCCTCCTATGAATACCGCCCTCTGAATACTGCCGCACTTTTGGCCAAAGATTTGTAAAGAATGCTGCCTCCTAATGAGCACAGCATTAAAAAGTTCACATTGTGAATGAGGACTGTGGTAGAGATGTGATATTGACATTGCACGAAAAAGCGGCAACATTCTTTTCACATACTAAAAGCTTTTTTCGTCCGACACTCATTAGAGTATGAAAACGTCGGATAGTGACCAAAAGGTTAACCGAAATACATATCCAGATGCGGTTTATGTGTTAGGATGCGTCTAATTGGCCCCAAGTCGCATCCTAACACATAAACTGCATCTGGATATATATTTCGGTTAACCTTTAGGTCATTTATATTATGACACATAAAAATTTATCCTAACACATAAAAATTTATCCTAACACATAAAAATTTATCCTAACACATAAACATTTATCCTAACACATAAACATTTATCCTAACACATAAACATTTATCCTAACACATAAACATTTATCCTAACACATAAACATTTATCCTAACACATAAACATTTATCCTAACACATAAACATTCATCTGGATATATATATATATTATCCGACGTTTTAATACTCTGATGAGTGTCGGACGAAAAAAGCTTTTAAGTATGTCAAAATAATGTTGCCGCTTTTTCATGCTGTGGTATAGTATAGTTTCAGAAGTCTATCATGGAACAAATGCGGCACAATTTTTCTTCCTGATGCTCGTGTGGACAAGCTGGTTTATTCTGAGAGAGCAGCCACCTCGTATATGTAAAAATAACAAATCTAAAATTAATTGTGAGTCGGCCATAGGAAAACACCTTATTGCAAATCCAGAATGCGCCAAAACATATATAGACGATAATTTTCGGATCATTGGGCAAGCGAGATCGTCTTTTCATTTAAGTGTTTGGAATCTGTTTACATCAAGACTCAAAACCCAGTCTTGTGTAGACAAAAAGAGTTTGTTTTCTCATTGGGACTCTTCAAGTAAACAATGTTAATAGGTCCTAATTGGTCACACATGGGGCCAATTAGACGCATCCTATCACATATAGCCGCATCTGGATATATATTTCGGTTAGCTTTTAGGTCACTATCCAACGTTTTCATACTCTAATGAATGTCGTACGAAAAAAGCTTTTAGTATGTGAAAAGAATGTTGCCGCTTTTTCGTGCAGTGGCAAAGTTCTATAGTACCAACATACTATTTAGATATTGACATTCTTCGATATTGTTAATTCCGTGAGCATATATTTTTTGAACTCTAAAACTTTTTTCTAAAGTCTTTCTCACGCTTATTTGGGAAAGAGAACATTGTGCCGAGTTGCGTTGCCTAATGAACGCCGCCTAAATAATATCGCCCCCTAATGAACGCCGCAAGATAAAATTCGGTTTTGCAAAGGCCCCGCCAAACGCCCTTGACTTTTCACTATACAACCCTTGACCGCATGTGGAGTGGAAAGTCGAGAGCGTTTGGCTACCTTGTTGAGTGAAGTCGAGAGGGCTATTTTTTGTTGATTGAAGTTTGGCCAAGCCGGAAGTTTTAGGCATTCAAACAATAAATCACAGTGGAATGTTGAGTTCCACAAAAGAAGCCTGGATAAGCGGAAGTTTTAGGCATTCAAACAATACATCACAGTGGAATGTTGAGTTCCTCCAACTCGAGTGAAAAGTCGAGAGCGTTTGGCCACCATCTCTCGACAGCACTCTACAAAGCTCGAAATTTCTCGAGTAATGTATAATGAGAAATCGAGAGCGTTTGGCCAAGGCTTAAACAATACTGCAACGCTCTTTACAGGAAAGAAAGTAAGTGAATGTGCTATACAATGTACTTCTGGGACTGCAAAAACTACTAAGGCCTATTTCACACGGAAACAAAATTGTTCCGTTCCATCTTTGTTCCAATTTCTGGAACGGGCAAGTAGACTGTTCACACGGAAACGGAACGATTGCGTATCAATTCTAGTTTGTGTTCAGACGGGAACGCAATCGTTCCGCCTGAAATCTGCATGTGAAAATGAACAATGCGAAGTGTAATGTGCATGTCCATAATGAGGACAAATTTATTAGATCCTAAGCACGGAAGAAGGGAATAGAAAATGATATCGAATGCCCAAAGTAAGAATACAGCAGCACGTCAAAAACAGCAAAGTGAAGAACGGAAAGAAAGGAAAAGGAAAATTAAAAATACAAAAGGAATTTCTTAAATAAAAGCATAAAATCAATCACAAAATTACTTTTATCAGTATCTATTTTCTTAATATTATCATCAAACCACTTAGAAAGCTGCTCAGAATATAACTCAAGCTTAGAAACAACATTTTCTAGTTCATGATTACATAGATAGTTGGAAATCTCAGTATCCTCCAACAGAAAGAAAAGATTTATGAATATATTTTCTATTTGTCTGTTCAGACGGGAACGGAACAGAACGACTAAGTACCGTTCTATCTTTCGTATCACTTTTTTAGTCGTTCCATTTTATGCAACGGAACAGTTCTCCTTGAAGTGTTCCCGATTGAACGCAACCCTTCAGCGTTCCACTTTTTAGAATAATACAGAAAGCGAAGTGGTACGATTGTGTTACCGTTTGAACGGGATTTTAGACTGGAAACCGCTACCAGCAATCGATACTAGGCACTATCGATACTATATAATATAATAATAATTCAACTATTTACAGCAGGCGTAGAGAAATAAATACGTAGCTAGTATGTCAGCTAATCAAAGCCTACTACTTACAAAAAATCATATCTAAAATAATATAGTACAATAATGATATATTTACATAGAAGAAGAAAAATAAAGCTAGTATACAAATGTAAAATGAAATGAAGATCAATAGAGGTAATTAAGAAAACCGATATGACTAACGAATTTTCTGCCTTTTAAATGATGCAAGAGTTTTAATGCTTTTAAACTTATCAGGTAGGTTATTCCACAGCCTACATCCTAAAAAGGACAAGCTTTCAATTCCGTAACTAGAAGTTCGCGCTTTGGGGATACGCATTGGCAAATTGTTCCTAAGATTGTGGGTTATGTCCTTTTGTACAAATATTTCCTTCAAAAAACTCGGGTTGATATTTTGTACATAAAGACCTCAGTCATTAGCAACTGTAGGTTTCTTTTGTGTATTGATACAGAATTTGATTCAAGCAGAAGGGTGTTAAAGTCAGCTATTTTATTTTGGGATGCGATGCGCAATGCCTTTTCGTGTATTTGATATATTTTATTGTCCGGGGTTCAGTCACAGAACATCCACACGAGAGAGAGCAGCAGTTAAATTGCGATAGAATGAACTTTTTCATTGTAAGTTTCAGTTGTTCTGTGCTTAAGTAGCACGAAATACGGGAAATAGCGTGGAGCTTTTGATTTGCCTTCTTACATAAAGATTCAACATGAATTTTAAATGTTAGTTTTTTATCAACCGTGCTCCCTAGTAGTTTTTGCTCTCTACTTTCAACATCTGGGATAGTTTCAATTTTTAAGGTTAAATCGTTGCTTTGGTCACCAAAGACCATAAAATGACATTCTTCTCTATACAGCCTCATGCAGTTATCTGTAAACCAACTAGCAACAGTTGAGATAGTGCTCTCTAGTTTGTTCAGTATATTTATGGTGTCAGTGTCGATTACATAGAGGGTAGTGTCATCTGCATAATTGCAAATGTCAATGTCTGATACGAATATGAGCAGATCATTAACATATATATTAAATAAGAGAGGCCCCAGTACTGATCCTTGAGGGCTCAGCTCTAACAAAAGTTGGAAAGCCGCACAATTTTTGTTTCGATCATACCGAAAGGGTTTGATAAAAACCATCTATCATCAATTGACTGGTAGTCAATGTGCTTTCAAGCTTTGTGTCAGCTATAGTTATTATATCTTGATTATTGCATACAACAGTTTTCCGGCTCTCACATTTTTTTCGTGTGGAATTACTATTCAGATAACTAACAATAAGATTCTTTTTGTTTTTTTGCACGGAAATCTCCAAGTATATTGAGAATGTCATTAGGTTTTTGGGCCACCTGTTACAGTGCGATTCGAGCAACCATGAGAACCTACATATATATATATATATATTATTTTGATAAATTTCTACACCATTAAAGGGTGTTTCCACTGCGGTATCAACTCCACCTAAGCTGCTATGAAACGTTTTTGCAACCTCCAGAGCAATTTCATTGCTGTCTTCTGTTTCATCAGGTATACTATTATCAAAAAGTCATTCTTTCAAAATAGTAAGGAAATTATTAGCAATAATACTATCTCCGTAGTTGTTGAGGTGTAGGAGGCTCCGGTTAAGGTGCTCTAATTTGATGTTGTTGTGCTCCATATATGTTACCAATCCAGAGATTATCACATTAATATCTTTCGTCTTTATCTAATGAGCCAAGGTTACTATATGGAATGGTGTGTCCTAACCTCAACATAAGGCTTGCATCACTCGCGAAAAGCTGCACGAGATGCTGGGGATTGTTTTATGATTTCAACCAGTTTCTGTCATTTTGTGTGACATTCCCTTGCTACCTTGTGATTGGATTCTTAAATTTTTATGATTGCTCTGTGGTCTCTATGACAACATACACGATTTTTCTTTATAACAAACCACTTCATAAGCAATCTAGTACTAGACAGCCTTAAATTTAAGAAACTTTTAGAGCTGCAAGGAAGGAGCTAAGAAACTGTAGACAAATAACGTATTGAAATCGTTGCCTGGTTCAATGTAAAGGTGTACCAAAACAATGTGAATACGACATTGCTTTGGAGTTTAAATCGTACTGACACATTTTGTTTGCTATAGGGCAAATAGTTTGCTACATTCACCTTCTGCGTACGCTTTCACAGCAAATTTAGTTAGCTAAATTAAGAAGCTCTTAAGAGACTTTTAGAATTTTAATGTGACAAAAATTAAGAAACTTTTAGTTCTGGGCCTTGAGCTAGGTTTCTTATAAAAAAACGTGTAGATGAACTTTTCTTAGTGATGCATCTCTCACCTTGCACGGCTACTAGTATGCATAGAACAGGGCTATTCAAATGGCGGCCCACGGGCCAGATGGGGCCCGGAGACCAACTTCAAGTGGCCTGCACGATGCTCACTAAATGCAGTAAAGTGCGATTCACAACTCCTTAGAACGTGGCTTAACAAAGCCAATCAGAAAAAGACTACAACTACGAACTTTTGTCACTTAGGCGTTCCCTCTAGCTCCACATAAACGGTACTGTACTGACAGCTCCAACTGTGCGGCCCAGCTTAAGTTATTGGTTTTGATTTGTGGCTCGAGTGAGCAATTAATTGAATAGCCTTGGCATAGATGATATTCGATTAGTTAAAAACGATAATTTCAAGGTGTTACCTGCGCGAGAAAGACCTGCATTTCTGCCTCAGCAATACGACGACCTAATGAGAAAACAGATAGTGTCACATACACATATTTTAATAGCTGGCAAGACATGAACAGAATCAAAATACTGTTTTGAAGGCAAACACTAAAAACACATTTCTACCTATACAAGAACGAGCTCCGAAGCCAAAAGGCAATGAGGAAAATGGATGTTTCTCATCTTCTTCCTTATTCTCGCGCAACCACCTCTCTGGAACGAAGCTGTTGGCATTTGGATAGATACTTTCGTCCCTTCCCATATTGTAATTGGAAATGAAGATGGGAGTCTGAAAAAGAGAAACATGAAAGAAAATTACACAGCTCAAGCGATGAAAGGCCCAAAAGCTAAACATAATTGCAACTAAGGCGGCACTCGCGCTTGCACCGGATCAATTCTGATCCGCTACGTGCGTTCACATCCAAGACACGTGAACAGTACATTAAGTATGGGCGTAGCTTTTATGCCATCGAGCTGCCTCTTAACCCGTAACATCTTTCACATGGCCTAGCAGAGTAGTCTAGTATAGGGGTGCCAAACATCAGAACCACCGAGAGGGGGCAGGGAGGGGTAAATTGTCCCAGGGCCTCAAGTTCCAACTTTCTTCATAACACCCAATACTTCAAGGTCTGGGTGGCCTCATAAAGTAAACCAGCAGTACTTTTCCAAAGTTAACTTCTAGACCTTGAAAATTTTCTGGTCGCTCCGCTCGTAGGGGGTCTCGACTATCTGTTTTACCCCGGGGCCTCAGAATTCTATCGGCGACCCTGTCAAAAATACGGCCCGCCAAGGGCTTCAATATGGTCCTCAAAGGAATTTTGGATAAACTAAAACCTAGGAATATTATTCATACTTGTATTCACAAGGTTGGTTCCCCCAGTTTTCCCCCCATTATCTAGCGTACCAGATGGGAAACACGTGATAAGCTAAATATTATAAATATTTTTAAATATCTATTAACAAGCCCTCTTGGACCCTGTCCTCCTATCTATCCCGCGTGACGTCATATTATGCCTTTTGTGGGCCCTGTGCCAAAATGAATTTTTTCATATGAAACTAAAATAACCAAAAATAACTGCAAATCTACAATAATATTTCGTTGTGGCATCTATAGAGAGAAAAGACACACATTCACCGTGTGCTCACAGCAGCTGCCACTTACAGTTTCTTTTTAATTATCTAGGGGGGTTCTTTGTACACATTTGCTTACAAGAAACTAAGAATTTGGTCCACCTAGTTATATATGAAACTGACAAAAAGGTCCTGCCATGAAAGTACTTGAATAGTTAAATATTGTCAACTGGTAATTTTTCAACAGTGATTTAAATACTAGCTTGCTTTTAAAGCAATGTTTTATCCAAAATAGGCTTTTTCATGCAAGAAGTCTACCAAATGTGGGGTGGTGGTCCCCTTAAAAGCCCCCTCTTCAACACATCCGCCAAATAACTTTTAGAAATTTTCGATGCATACAACTACGAATGTAATATCCATGTTCTTCATGTTCACGTAATCTTCATCTTCATCAAGGACAGTGCCGAAACATTTCCTGGAAGAGTATTGTAAATCAAACGAATTTACAAGAGAACACCAAATATACCCTTCACATATTTGGGAAATTTTTGTAGATAGGAATATGCCTTTCATTCTCCGTACTAAGATACAAGGCAGGCTTCCACAAGCACAAACAAATAGATATGGACTAAACACTCTCTCTCTCTCATTTAGAGGTAGTCTCCTATGGAATACTTTACAGCAGGGGCTTCAAGCTCATTTTTGGCCCAGGGGCCACAAAAATCATGACGTCACGCGGGCAGGGTATGTTTACGGGGTCCGAGAGAGGTAGGTAATAGGACCTTTGAAATATACATAACTTGTCGCATGTTTTCTATCTACTACGATAGACAATGGTGAAAAACTGGGGAAACAGCCTTGTATGTGCCAGAAGTACGGGCAAGAAAAACATCACTAAGCTTCAGTTCAGTCAAAATTCCTTCGAGGGTCAAATTGAAGGCATTGGATGGCCGGATCCGGTTCGCGGGCCGTAAGTTTGACACCCCTGCTCTAAAGGATGAAACAAAGACAGCTGGTACCTTAACAAAATTGTTAAAAAATTGATCACAAAGTGGGATGGCAAAGCATGTCATTGTTTAATTTACAAATAAGTTTATTTCTTTCATTTGCATTATAGTCAAAATTTTGTTTTTACTTGGTTTTAATAAGTGATCTGAGTCAGCTGTTAGCAACTATCGTTGTAACTATCTATAAATACAGATATTGGTTGATTGATATTGATACCAGTACCTTTGTTCCTACGTAGAACATTTTGAGCTAAATACAGGAAAAAATGGGAAAATTATATTAAGCTGGGGCGTGCGAAAGTAGGGGGTACGGGAGACGGTAGCACACCCTTAATTTTGCAAAAATAGTGGGTAATTCCATAGCTTATTGGTAAAAGCTTGCATTGCGATCACTCCTTGTCGGTAATCGATCATCGTTTGTCTGTAATCGATCATCGTTTGTCGGTAATCGATCATCGTTTGTCGGCAATCGATCATCGTTTGTCGGTAATCGATCATCGTCTGTTGGTAATTCTACAACATTTAGCATCCTATCGGTAAATATATGGTGCTACATCTCCTCCTCCCCCCCCCCACTCAAAAGTCTTTCGGCACACCACTGACATTAAGATTCGTCAAGTAGATAACTAAAAATGTTAAATCTACCGAGAAAATTGGCGATCAGTGACCAGGGATGGGGTGTTAAGAAATGCATCACTTACTTGTGCCGGAATGACATAACCACGCAGGACCATATCGTCGTTAAATACTCTGACGTTGTTGAAAGCCAATGGAGTTAACCTAAAGAAGCATAAACTAATAATAAATCTTGCGATTTCCCAAGGGTACGATAATTCCTTATGATATGAAAAGCCCCTACGATTTCCTTATGGTAACTCCCTACGATGTCTCTATGATAACCTCCTTCGATTTCCCTTCGATAAACTCTGACAATATTCAGCCATAACAAATGTAACCAAGTTGTCATCATTAACCAGCTGTTATAACTGTTAACCTGATCTTAATTTCAGGGGAAAAGAACCAGAAGGGGTAATTCCTTCACTGCATCATAATCATGGGACAAATAAAACTCTACAACACATCACATGACCATTACAACACCTTTATCACGATTGGTCAACGCGTCTTATCTGTCCATCAAAACCGTGACTTTGGGAGGCAGAGAAGAAGCATTGACCAATCACGATAAAGGTGACGTAGCAGTCATGTGACGTGTTGTAGAGCCTTATTGGCCAGGTAGAATGTCAGATGTAATGCTATATGACCTAGCAAAATAGCTGAAATTGTTTTTACTATTATCAACATTCATTTGATGAACCATGAATAAATAAATGCTCTTGAAATCTCCATTTAGCTTGCTAATGACGTTGTCACAGATAAAGCAATCTGAGCGGAATCGAGAAGACAGTTAGGTATGTACAGCACCTTTTCTAGTCAATACTGTACTTCCTTTTAAGAAGCAACACCGAAATCGTGGAGTGTGCACCTGAAGAGTACAAGTATGCTTATGCATATTTTGGTTGTATGCACCACGATCATGTATTACACTCTTACCAAAAAGAGGCAATCTACAGCTGCATTAGTGAATAAGGGATATAACTTGTTCTGTATTGGTGACATAAGTGGGATGATACATAATTCAGTTTACAATAGTAATCAAGGTCCGGTTGGTTACTTAGAAAATTAGCTGTAATTAAGCAATACTATATTAACTTGTAAAACAACTAATGTTAATACTGAGAATCAATTGATGAAGGCAGAGTTAGCGCTATTTCGATCATCATCATCTAACTTGCTACTGACGATGTCAAGTGCCCACAACATTTTGAACAAAAGTACGAAGATTACAACTGGTGATAACAGGGTGCAAGATGTTATCTAATACACAATACACTTCCTCTTGAAAGGAATGCAAAAAGAAACGTGGAACATAAGTGTATATACCACGACCATGAAATGCATTCTCATCGACAACTGACAATTTTTAGATACATTGGTGAACGTTTGCAATCGCCATACCTTCCCGACTCCTTTATGCAAGCTCTTAAGTAGGGCATCCGCTGCACAGCAGCATCAGTTATCCGTCCATCTTCAGGTATTCTGTCAATGACTTCTTTGTAGAGAATCTCTTGCTTGTCGGGGTTCATGCCAAGCCAGTACAGCAACCAAGATGTTGTTATTGATGTCTGAGAGAATCGCGGAATTCACGGGGTTGATAATGGGTTGCAAAAATGAGAAGAAATATTCCATCTTTATGTAATTGCTTAAGAGCCCATAAAAATATAAAGCCGCTGTACAGAAATACCTTATCAATGACCAACATACTCAAATGTTGTATAACATAGGTACCTAGCAGTGAATCTGAGCAAAAATTAGAGGACCTAAACACAGTTGGCCTTTCTAATGAGAGCAAAATGATACATTATGGGGCAACTAACACTAGAAAATACAATTTCGATGACTACCACAGTCATCTACCTTAGTAAACTCTCAAATTGGCCCTCCTCGAAAAAGCCCCATCCTAGAGCAAGGGGTGCAAACAACCCTCTACCCTCAAACAAGCCCCTAACCGAACATCTGACTTTAGTTTTTTCAGGCTTTAGTAGTGCTTTGCAAATGTACAAGAGGAAAAAGTAGTCATCAGCTAATGAAAAATAATATTTTCTTCAGCAACATCCGAGCGCTTTAAATTTGTTTGAAAGACAATGGATATTTGTAGAAAATTTTAACTGGAAGATGATCCACTATAATAATGAAATTTCAGCTTCTCTCTTATGAATTCTCCCCTTGAATAAGCCCCAATGCAAAAACCCAAGAAATACATGAGCTTCCAGGAGGACAGCCAAACGATATAAAATATGCAGAATCGTGCTAAGAAGGTGAAAGCAATATCTGATGACCTGATAAATGAAAGGGACAATGCCCTTCCCGCAATGATCAATACTTTTCCCGCACAACACATATTTAGATGTTGCATACCGTGTCATAACCAGCACCGTACATTTCAATCGCATGAACGCCACATTCATCAATGTTCATGTCTTTTGTAAACATCAAGTAGCAGATTAAAGAATTGGCTGAAACGAGAAATTGTATCTAGTAAAATACTCTAAGCCAGAGCTACCAAGCGGGGAGGACAGAGGCAGTAAAATGCCAGAGGGGATAGCAACGCTGGAACGATAGTGGGGCAAGGGGGGTCACCAGGAACAAAAGGGCTCCAACTAACATAGACTCCTCTTTGAGACATCGCCTAGCATGGGTAGCTCCTTAAGACCTCAAGGACTCTCTGCATTTCAAAAAGGGCAATTTTGCTCCCCCTGCTCTTGCTAATGAAAGGCAGGGGGTGCTTGCTCCACTCTGCTCCCCCTCTTTGGCGTCCCTGCCAAGGCCTCAAGGTCAAAGAGCCAGCCTCATAAATCAAAATGGTTTAAGGCCTAGGAAGCCTCAAAACGTAATACCAGCAGTAATTTTCTGCAGTTAATTCCTAGACTATCAAATACTTTTGCTTGCTTTACTAGCAGGGGTCTCGTCTGTTTCTGCTGCCCCAGGGCTTCTAAAATCTCTCAGTGGCCCTGCCCTAAGCAAAAAAGATACATTGGTGAACATGCTTTTATCATTTTTGCACCTCTGATTATATCTCAAGAATTGGTGAAGATGCTGGCAGAGAGCAACACTTGATTGAAAAGAGCTTCAAGTCTTCTTATGCACTTGTGTGAATCATCAACAGCAAGATGCTTACGCTTCAATGCACAATGGCTGAAATAATTGTCCTACAGGAGATAATGCATTTCGAAAAAAATTATGTCCTATGGGTACGATCCAGAACAAAGAAATGCGATTTCCTCTTTGGAGACACAAGATTATAAGTATTCCAGTCCTTACCCCTTCCCCTCCCCCATAATCAAACATAAGCACTTCCAATGCCCCCCTTCCCCTTCCATTATGACGTAATATGTGAAAAGTCCTTTGCAGCATCTATCACTTGAGCCCTGTTTGCACTACGAATACTAATGTGAGTTCAACCCGGACAATCAGAGCCCAAGTTGAAGCTTATAGAGTGTCCCATTGGAGCTTAGAGAGTTGTCATTTCTGCTTGAGAGAGTGCCTTTGTAAGATGTGTGCCCCCCTCCACTTTTGGTTGCTTTTTACGCCTCTGCTGACTCACTTCGACAAATCTCAAAACCCCAATTCTACTCTTTTCTGCTCTCAGATTGCTTCTTGAAAACAGAAGGCTTAGACAATCTAAGGAACTTTTTAGCAATCTAAGGATATTTTCGTGCAAATCTAAGGAAATCTGTGTGAAGAACTGTGAGAACACTCTAAATCCTGCATACATAGAGTTATTAAAAGTTGGAGCCGGTTTAAGTCCAGGTAAGTTTTCATAGTGTAAAGAGAACATTAGGATAACAGAAGTTACCTATATTTTCATCCAAACTGTTCCCCGTTTTCTCAGCATTCTTCACCAGATCCATCACCGT
>OLMO02000294.1:4286000-4297724 GCA_900291935.2 Cassiopea xamachana | reverse complement strand
GCACCTCACGCGTACGCCAACCTTCAACGTTGGCGTACACCTAGGGAGCTACTGGCGTGCCTCCGGGGTGAGTTTTATACAGAATGCATCTCGGCTAGATACCCCATCTAAAACATTCCATCTTTATTAAAAAGTAAGATAGGGACAAGGACAAATAACATAAAAGCTAGAAAGCATGGTTTCATTCGACGTCAGTAATCCAGTCTGTGTGCTGAGTATCAGAATTACATCATTCTGCAAAGATTTTTACCATGACGTCAGGACTTGAATCAAGCACATCCAAACCGTCAAGGAGAATCACGAAAAACGTGTAGAATTACCAACCCCCAAGGCACAAGCGTGTAATCTAACATCACTTCTAGTAACAGAGCAGGCATGTACCTGCCGTACCTGCAAGGGGCAAATGCCCCCAAATGGAAAATTTTGCATGGTTTTGCCCCCAACAGAATTCTTCTGCTCACTTTTCACTAGACCTGTCCACAATTTGCTGAAAAGTTGCTCAAAAATCTCTAAAAGTTGCCAAAAGATGCCAAAAGTTTTGAAAAAGTTGTTCCTTTTTACAAAAGTTGCCAGATAGTTGCTCAATCATTGCAAAGTAATTTTAAGTCTGCTTTTCCATAGATGCATTCAGAGTCGATATATTTGCATTGGTAAGGCAATGGATAGGTGGCCCTAGACAGTGAAATGTATCGGGTCAAGCAGAGACTTTCCTCGCATTGCTATATTAAGGAAGCTGCTTATGTGAAGTTTCGTGCTATAAAAATCGTATGACTTTCTGACAACACCTATATTGCAGCCAACCCACAGGCCAAAACATATCCAGGCAACTCACCCCAGGGTCTGTTTTAAGGATATTTTCCAAGACCACACACAACCACTCCCTATTTGAGCTTTTCTGTAGACCGCGCTCCTCAAACGACCTAAAATGTCATGTGGAGCCTTTTGTTGCATGATACCGCATTGAAATATATTTTGAACTGTTCTCGAAATATACATAGAGCGTATACAGACCAAGGCAAAAAGAGACTTCTGTGAAATAAAAATCATGTGCAAGTGAGAACGTTGACAGCATTTATCAAAATTTCCAAGATCACACTCAAGATGTCCAAGACCACAAACCGTGNGGCCAAGACCACTCTAAAATATGCCCTTCTATGTCACCACACATTGATAAACATATCTTTCATATAAAAGCTATCAGGGTATCATTTAAGGTTCACTGCTAGACCATATAGGAACCCTGTCTCGCTCATAGCGAAGCTCTGTCTTATCCCTAGTGATTCAAACATCAAGAATGAATTAGAGAAAATCAACTTTAGCTATTATCTTTAGAAAAAAGCTATAAAATTTCCTATTTATTGGGTCAAGAAGGTTTGATTTTCACTTTTATTGCTGGGCTGGTGAGGGGGGCCTTTTGAGCTAAGTACTGAAAAGAACTGAGCAGTGATGATTTTGCAAGATACATTGAGAGGCATCCAGTGAGGAACATATCACTCCAAAAGACCCCAAAGTATTGTGGAAGAATCACACAAGAGTCAAGCGCAGAATATCAAAATGATACCCCGAGGACGTCCCTATGATGAGAAAAGCCATGAAAATCACGTAAGACACCCATAAACTGGAAGCAGAAAGGCTTCACGCACCATTTTACAAGTGAAACAAATTTATTTCACTATAATGTATTCATATGTTTCATTGACTATAAATTCATTATTAACATTGCTGTTTCTTGCACTTTATTACTTCATCAATGCCGATTGTGTGAAGCAGTGATGGCCCCAGAAAAAACTTGCTGGGGGGATAGAGCTGTCAAAGTGCCGAGAGTGAGCGGTGTCCAAGAATCTTTGCAAACAATGCCTATGGTATTGCCTCCGAAAAAGAGTAAAAGAAAAAGAGGTCCCAGATTTTACGAAGTGTCGACGATACATGAAAATTTAGGTGCCGACGGGGGGCTTGCAAAAATGTTGGAGGCTACAGCCCCCAAGCCCCCCACGTTGGCGCCATCCCTGGTGTGAATGATACACTTCGTATGGTACTATCTTCTTTCAATTCCAAATTGTATCAAAGTAGGGCCTGGTCGTTATTTATTACCGGGATGGGACCGAAGATAAAAATTAGACAAGGCGAAAGGGTGAATGAAAATGTCAAATGCTGCTTTTCAATATATAATCCTGACCAAAAACAATTCTTTTAACTGACTTATCTTCTTTGAAATCATGGAGGCTATTCAAGTCTTTCTAAGAGGGTCGGGTAAGCTAAATGTCGACCCTTATCGTTTGGGTGTTGAATTTTTGAATATTGCGGAAACCTGGGTAGGAAAAACTTTGTAATCATAACCCGGCTCTTCGGTAGCACCCCCTTTTATAACTGATGACCCGTCCTTTACTGAAATTTTTGTTGCCCTGCTTTTACCTATACAGTACTTATTACATTATCTGACCTCAGGACACGAAATAATCCGAAATTCCGGATAATCGCAAATATACGAGTAACGGCAGCAACCAGCATAAACAAACCAGATTAGTTTTGTGAAACCTGAAACTTCGACAAGTTTCAAAGCACAATTCCATTCATTTCTGCTCTTGGAATATTTCTTGTGAAGAAAAATTACAAGGTTAAGGAAATCTAAGGAGTGTTTTAGCTGTCTAAGGAATTTTTCGCGCAAACCTAAAGAAGTCTATCTGAAGAAGATTGAAAATACTGTTCACCATTCTTCAGGATTTTAGAGCCTTTTAATAAGGAGCTTGCCAGTAGAAGGAAGGGAAATATTTAGAGAGCTACTACTAAAAAGTATCCCTAAGGAACTTATCAATTTAAAAAATTTTATACCTGCAAGCAATGAAGCACTAGGAAGCTGGTTACGTTCATTTGCAGCCAAACCTGTTGCCCCCTCTCCAGTTTCCCTAAGCAGAAGTGAGCAAGAGCCCCTCCTGGCTTTCATTTGGGGGAGCAAAAGTGCCCTTTTTGAAATGCAATGGAATCCTTTTCTGACATCAGTAGCGGTTATTAGGGGGCAAAGTGCCCCCAAGTATCATTGGGTCAGTAAGTTCTCGGCAAAGTAGGAAAGCCAATGGCTAACTACACGATTTTTGATAAGAAAATCACTTTTTTGCCCGAGCCTCAGCTATCTTGTACACCTTTTCTCATGTAAAGCACGCGTAATCGATAAATATTCTTAATTAGTTGTCGAATACACGTGTTTCGTCTAAAGTACTCGGAGAATTCAGCTCCTTTGCCTCGCTGATTTTTCTTGAAAAATCGCTACTGTCAGACATTGATATGATACAACGGATATCAGATAAGCTATGGAGACAGGCAACATATGATTGGAAGGGAGAGCAATTGCATAATTGTGTGAAATATAGACCATCATAAAGGATGGAACATGCATCTATTCTATTCGGTGCTTTTTTGATCCTGTTGGCTCCCATTGCCCCACTTTCGTTTCTGTGTCCCCACTGTTGTTGTTTAGAGAAACCACTGAAATGTATTGCAATTGTTACCACTGGGCCTGTCTGTATTATGCGATTCAATACCATGGAAACTGCCTCGTTGCGGCTGCTCAGCTGCCCCGTTCCGTGTTTTCTACTCTCTCCAAAGTTGTTTGCCATAAACATTTTGAGAAGGAACGCCTCTGAAGTTAGCTAAAGGTATGGCGTATACATGGTTTTTGCTTTTATCTTACTTACCAGTTATGCTTATCTACAGCCTATTGCACCTCATGCTTAGGATATGAAATGAATGATTTGCAGATCATGGCAAATCCACCAAAATAGCTAGCTGCAATTGTGGTACTAATAAAGGAAATAGGCCTTGCTTTCGATAATGATAGATCTCTTGGAGGTTGTAGTCCAGGATTACTACCTAACGCATCTACTAAAAACTTTTTAGAACATTTGGATACTAGAATAAGTTCTCAATATTTTCAAGCTTCTGGGGATAGCGTTTTAACAGATGTAAAGTTGGAGGTATACTTCGATGTCGGGGTGTGACTCTAGGTAATGACGTTTGTCATTATCGTGCTAAGACAGGATTATCACGCGTAGCCATTCTTTGCTTTGTCGTATGCTATAAACAGGGGCGCCGGAGCAGCAGTAGGGCAGGGGGGCTGACGCTTGGGGGAAGGGCACTTGCACTGATTGTGACATCATAATCACGTCAGAATTTAAACGAACATATGCTTCGAACCACTGCTGCATTTCGTGTCAAGTCATGGATTCCTGAGGATAGAAGGAGGTCAAGCCTGAGAGAAGAACGATTGTAAGAAGAAAATGCGAAAAACTTAGTATTTTTTTTAACTTGCTCATATATCCTTTATAATCTAATCATACAAATCTCGCTAGCAACAGATTGAGGGCAGGAGAGGCGTTACCCACCCTTCGCTCCCATCATCCAGCTTCCCTGGTTATAAAACATAACAGAAACAGCAGAAGGAACTAAAATTGTAGCTATTTGCTGTATAATATATTACATTTGTTATTTTTTATGTCAGAACCTTGTATCTACACAAGTGGTCATCATAATGGCTTATCCTCCACCTGGTGGTGGATATGGTTATCCTCCTGGTAGTGGCTATCCTCCAACTGACCCGGTATGTGTTACAACTTGCAGAGGGCTATACTCTTAATCTAATACCTTGTAAAGTTTTCTACTAGAGGAACTAGGAAGCTGGCTGTAAAAATGTTCCTTTCATGGTATATAGCAACCCCCAATGTTTGTGAAGCTATAAAGGACTTCTATAATAAATGCTGATGATAATTTCAATTATTTATTGATAACAGTCCATTTATTTTTGGCTGATTTTGTGACTCTGTCATAGTAGTAAGGTCATCACCAGAATTTCCCAGAATTAAGGATATGATTCAAGTTACTGATATTTGTCATTATTATTGACTTCAAACTTTCTTCTCCATATTTTTGGAAGTCTACCGCAGGACTTTTTTCTTGTGAATCTATAAAAGGCTTCTATAGTAGTTCATTTCTCTGTTTCTTTTCAGATGTACCCACCTGGTGGGGCTGCTTACCCTCCCGGTGGAGGTGCATACCCTCCAGGCGGAGGTGCATATCCTCCAGGTGGTGGTGCGTATCCTCCAGGTGGTGGTGCATACCCTCCAGGTGGAGGTGCATATCCTCCAGGTGGGGGTCTCCCACCAATGGGTGACCCTGGCTATGGATACGGTGGGCCTCCCCCAGCAGGTATGTCCTTCAAAAGCTATATACTTTTAGTTTCTGCAGTTTGTATGGATTCTAGTGTAGTATTTGTCCTTCATAAGCTATTATCTTAAAGGTAGTCAGCAACTTTTTCTGTAACACCAAGAGTCAAACAAGCAGTAAATAGGAAGCTAGTGAATATCATCTTTTTATTCTATGGTTTAAAATTCCACTGAATATTACACCAACTTTCTGATGTCTTTCAAATTTCCTGCTTGAAGAAACTTCCTGTTTTTGAAATAATGCAATCTTCACTTAGCATCAGACAGGACACTACACTGTTACATAAAACAGTTGTTGATTAAAATGTGGATTGTTTAGACTATGCTAGACTAGCTACTTTAATTGCACTATCAGTAGGTTCTATCCTGTCATCATATAAAGACGTCGTAACACTTGAACTTTGCAGACATGGTGAAGTTGTAGTTGTGGATGTAGTCTTGTAGCCACTGATTTTTTAAGTTCATGAATATAGGAACTGGAGGGGGCACAAGGGGAGGCTTTTTCTGAATTTTTGATTTACACAGCTGCCATTTGTTACTTGTGAAGGTGTTCCTGAATGTATGTGCCTCCAAATTTTTAAATGCGTCCTACATCTCTGTTAAAATTGCATTTTGTGCATCCTGAGCACTCTATTAAGAGTTGTTGCTGAGTTCATGAATACTGGACAGGGTTTTTGTTATTGATGTGTCATAGCGTTATCTTTTTTGTTATAATTTATATTTGTAGTTATTCAGATATAAGGCCAGTGTTCTGTTTTTACCACTCAACTACTTAACTGCTTTTGGGAGTTATTAACAATTTATGTGCCCCTCTTGCCATAGGATTCAACACTGGCCCACCAATGCCTACAACTGGTGGTTATCCTGGTGTACAGCCACCTCCTCCAGTATCACAGCCCTATGGAGCACCAGCTCCATCAGCACACCCTTACCAACAGCCCCCAAATCAACAATATGGAGGACAGCCACCTTATCAGCAGCCCCCAGCACAAGGATATGGGCAGCCTCAGCAGCATTCATACCAGCAACCCCCAGGCCAAGGCTATCAGCAGCCCCCACGTCAGAGCTATCAGCAGCCACCATCACAGAGTTACCAACAGCCAAAGGCACCAACCCAGCCAGCTCAAGCACCATATCAACATGGACCATCATCACAGCCACCCCCAGCTAAACCAGGTATAGCCAACTCATAATAGAGTTCATTAGTGTGAGGTCACAAAAATTCTATTTTTAGACTGTTTTGATTTTGGCTGTAATTCCTGAAAAATCACTTTGAAATAGCCTCTATTGACAAATTTCAGCTCAATCTGACAAATAATGGTAGAGATATAGGGAATTAAATGCTGATGTCGTTCCTTTCAAGTCATTGTATTTTGTCTCTGGTTCTAAATGTTTGGAACCAGGAGAAAAATAAAAGGCGTATGGCAAATTTTCTATCTCCGATTTGTCATATTTCAGCCCATTTTAACAATATTAATCTAAAATTGTCAAAAATGCCTATTTTGAGGTGCATTTTCATTCCATGTTGTCAAAGTATGAAAATTCCAAAGATAGATTGTTATGGCACCATCACTAATAAGCTCTATCGTATCAGATATGACCATGATAACTAAAATTTGAGGTCAGCCACATAGCATGTATGCTTGAGGGAAAAGGGGGTTGACATCAGCACACTTTTGCATACAGATGTGGTCTAGGCAAAATTGTGTCATCATGCAAGGGGAGAAGTTATGGTACCACTGGAGGGGACATGTCCCTCAAGGAATTTTTGGGGGTGTCAGAGGTTGCCCTGCAATAGTAATTTGCCTGTAACCTTATTCTTTTAGTAGCAGTACCTAGTCCAGTAAGTTGCCCTACAAAAGTACATTGTACTACCACTTTTGCCATGCAAAATGGCAAATTTTCAAGGTTGGGGGTGGCTCACCCCCATACCCCCTTGAGCTTCATCCCTGTGTTTACCCCAGTTATCCCCAGGATTGATTTCTTATTTGCCCAAATTAAAAAATTTAAGGGGTAGAATGAGAGACCTTCAGCAAAATTTAATTTGTTTTACTTCTCACCATTGATCTTTATCATACACTTTATCTTGCTTCTTACTACTGCAAGGAAATAGATATGTAGAATGGATGTGGTCACCTAAGGATGTACTTATTTAAAGGGCTGCTGAAGCCCCCCTCCCCCAGTCTGTGGTAGCTAATGCCACCTCTTCAGATGGGAGTGAGTAGCATAACGCTTTTTAAAAGACATCCGTGGGCATGCTATGTCAATAGCCCCTTAGTAGCTCACATCATCAGTTATTAAATATAATCACTGGCCTTTGGTTACTTGGATGAATTACCAGCATTTGTAGCATCTGGTTACTGTCTCATTTCTTGACAGCTACCATATACTTACATATACATTAGAGTCAATAACTGGAATTTAAGTTCTATGAGGTAGATTGTCATTGCATAAACCAATTAATATGCCCTAGAACTAATTGAGTTTTAGGATAAGCTTAACATAAATGTAAGGAATTGATTTTTTCCAGAAAGTGATCTCTCACCACACCATAGTGCTATTTTTGAGGTTAAAAATCTCTGTGAATTTGGCCAATAGTTATTGCTTTTTTTTTATTTCTAGCTCAGCCAGCTGGAACCAGTGCTGCTGTAAGTTTGTTTATCTTATTCACCATAGAGAACTTAAATTATGCAGAGGAATTGGTTTCTCAAGATTCTGTAATTTTGCATATTTTTGTATAACTATATATATAGGGATAGTATTCTTTGATTTGTTGGAAGTCTATATATATATTCCTAATTGTGCAGAGGATTAATTAATTTCTTTAAGAATTCTATACTTGTGCCTACCCATCCAGAATACAAATTTTCTTAGATCAAAATTGTGCAAATTTATTCATGCTTTTGTATATTTATGCATGCTTATGCTTATTTATACATGCTTATGCATAATTATACATGCTTATGCATAATTATGCATGCTTATGCATACTCATACTTGCTTATCACAATTATGTGGAGGAGTAATTAATATTCTGTCACCATGCATACTTCAGCATAATTATGCAGAGTAATCATTTTCTTGAAATTCTGTTGTTGTATGCATTGCTGTGTGTCTGCTTATATTTTCATACTTATAATAAAGTGATAGAATCACATTAATTTCATGTTCTATCATCTCACAGCCTCCTACAAGTCAGTTTGGACAAATGTCATTGACTACAGTAAGTTCTGTGAAACACATTTGTATTCACTTAATGTAGTCACTTTGAAGTCTAAACATGTTAGGGACCACTCATTATTTATGTCTCAGGTTGGGGCTGAAGAGAAATAGGTTGGGTAAATGATTTTTCAGTCAGCTTTAAAATTGGGTATATCATTTCTTTTGTCTTATAAAGGTTGGGTAGCATACTTTTAATAGCTCTATATTGGTTGCGTAACTATTATTTTTATAGTGGAAAAAAGGTTGGGTAACAGAAATAATTACCCAAATGAACATTTCCTTTCAGTCCCAACCTGAGGCATAGATAATGAATGGTTCTTTAATTGGTACCATATTTTATCAAATAGAGGCCCCCTTTAAATACAAGCCGCCCCCAAATACAAGCCAAAGTTGTAATATAACATAGGGGATGCATTTACTTATCAGAAAAGGAAACGTTTAACATTTTGAATGCAATAACGACGAACTACCGATTTTTTTGCCTATAAAAACACTTAATTTTGAAAACTGAGCCTCATGATGTTCTTACGATTTTCTTAAGATTTTGACGATTTGAGCCTCATTTTCTTATAAACTTTTTTCTTATAAAAAAACGTGTATAATATAGGGGCTGCACTTACTTATCAGAGAAGGAAAAGAAATAACGCAATGTTTTGCGTGATTATGAACTTTTGCAAAATGAAGAATGGTTTTATATTACAGCAATAGCCCATTATTACATTATAGCCCGTGAAAAGAAGTTTCTAAACAGCGCTATATGACGAATTGCCGACAGAAAATTGTGGCAAATAGAAGCCACCCTCGAAAACAAGCCGCCCTCAAATAGAAACCGCACTAAACAATGCAAAATACAAATAGAAGCCGCGGCTTGTATTCGAGAAAATGCGGTATGCATATTTTAGTGAAACACTTTGCATGCAGCTCATTAACCTGCATTCTGAACAGCGGTGTGGCCAGGGCCGTAAAGAGGGCGGTATATATGAATGAAGATGTTTTTTTCCACGCCCTCTTATAAAATTGGCTCATTCAGGACACATTGTCAATCAATTTAGTATTGATTGTAATCGAATAAAAACGACAATGCTTTTAATTTTCCAGAACATGTTTCGGATTAATGCGCAATCCATCATCAGTTGGTGAATAAAATAAATCTATAGAACACATTAAGAAAGAGTACACTCTATGCTTTGGAAAATTAACAGCATTGTCATTTTTATTCGATTGCTTTCTAACCTCATCATAGTGAGAAACGTTGGAAGTATGGATTGTATATCTACCTAGTTGAAAATGAAAACAAAAGTGAGGGGAAATGGAATGAAAAAAATCAGTTTCCAGCCGAAAATTGTAAATGCCAAACAAAATTCACACAAAAATTTCAAGGCAGGCTTAGGTAGCGTCCATACTAATGCGTTTTCGTATGAAAACGCATTGAAGTAGATGCGTTTTTGCGCTTTAGATTCATTTAGATACATTTAGATGCATCAAAATTTATGCGTTTTCATACAAGAACACATTAGTGTGGACGCTACCTTAGGGGTTATTGCAAAAGATTATTAGTCAAGCGAGTATGAACAGTGCTCCTATATGCAAGAATAAAGCCACGTTTTCACTGATACGGATCACTTTTGATGCGGATCAAAAAATAATCCGTAGCAGTGTAGATAGGGCCTATTAGTGCTTATTGCATGCCATCCAGATCACTTTTGATCCTTTTGCTAAAAGTATCAAGTGACACAGCGAGCCATACCACTTTGGTCACTCTTTCTGAGCAAAAAGGCATGTACCGTTATTCACATGCATGTGAAAACCTTCAATACTCTTTTCGTCCATGAACTACTAAAATATCAAAGAGAAAAAGGGACCATCTACGAGGGGTCAAAACACTGGAAAATACTGCAAATGGGGGCAAGAATGAAAACTGGGTGGGCAATTGCCCCCTAGTTTATATGTGAAAAGAGGCCCTGGCTAGTAGTAGTGTAGATTTAAGGCCAATCCGTACCACTTGTGATACGAATCAAAATGTGATCCGTAGCAGTCTAAACGGGGCCTCATTCCACCTCGTTGTTTGCCGTCAAAAGGTTTGATCTTCGTCATTTTCATCATTTCTTTATTTATAATCATTGACAGTATGATATGACAAGTTCCATTCCTCATTGTCACCAGTAGCTTCGAAGCCACCGGAGATTAGTGCTAGTAGCTAGTATTGGTAACGGCAGCAGGACACGATTCTTTGTCTTGTAAGTTTATTAGCACTGGGACTGTATCTATATTTACTGTGTTTTTATTCGCAGAGGTATCATGGCACAATTTCCCCTGCACCAAACTTCAATGCTGAGAACGACTGCGAAGTTCTTAGGAAAGCAATGCGTGGAATGGGTGAGTCAGTTGGCCTACTGTAGTTACCCGAATAAACGCATATTTTTCCCTCCTACTTCAAAATACGGCGCTTATTTGAGGGCGGCGCTAATTTTTAGAGAAACTAAACAAAGTAAGTTAACAACACAATAAGGAAACCCAGTGCAGTCACTTTGAACTGTCAACTCAATGTAAATGAGTGTGGTTTCTGAATAGTGCAATATATAGTATATAAATCTTGCAAGAAAACTTTTGACTTGCGATACTCTTAACATAGGCCTGAGCAGCCGTGGCCTAGCAGTAATACACTTGACTCAGACCAAGGTGGCCCTGGGTTCAAGCCCCATCTCTGGCCATTGGTGACGTCAGGAAGGGCATCCGGTTTTAAATGCTCGTGCCAGAACTAAAGTCCTCTTAGAGATACCCTCCAAGACCCTAGGAATTAGGGGAAACGGAGGTAAAATCGAGTAAAAAACAACTCTTGACATAAGCCGACTGGCTAGGCCGCCAAGAATTTCCTGCAGCATATCAAAATTTGACGATCAGAGCAATAGCCATTCACAAATTAGAGCAAAATCGTAAATAATCCTGTAGGGTATGCTTCTTGCGTATGTTTTCCTTCTCTTATTCTCTAACAACAACATTATACGTGAAATATTCATCGATATTTTCCCTTGCTGCTGCGTACTGATCCTCTGTTTCAAGTCTCTTTTTGCCAACCTAAGCTACCATCTTTGCTCTCCATGCGTGACACACAAAGGAAGTCGCTAAACAATAGAGCGCACATTCTAGTCCTATTATTTCTATGGTAGGTCCTTCCCGAAGCTCATGAGATACTAAATTAGACATCTACTGTTTAAATGGGTGCCCGCTAAACGCGGGCAATCGCACCCCCTACTGTGATCTGCAAATTAGCCTTGGAAAGACAAGAAGT
>OLMO02000294.1:4220446-4233491 GCA_900291935.2 Cassiopea xamachana | reverse complement strand
TACAAAATAATAACAACTGTTGATAAGCATTCTAGTGATTTAATTAATAACCCTATGATATATTGCACAGTATCCAGAAACAATAATTTTTGTGTTAATCACTTAATCAATCCAAAATAAATGTGAAAATGAAGCAAGGTTAATGTGACAAATCATGGCAAAGCCAAAGCCGTNTAACTCAGTGGATAGTAATAGTTCATCCAATATGAGGACAGTAGTGTCAAGTTGGCAGGCTGGAAGGACATTAATGGAATTGATCAACTTGTGATAATGCATAAAACCCCTAGTATGTGTAACACAACATGCATTCAAGAATAGGCAGCTATAAATTGCAGTACTTCAACCAGTTTGGCATGCATTTTTAAAGCTATTTAGGAAGAAAATTGAGGGGGTCTGGCAAAAAGAGATTTATACCTAGTAGGGATGTGATAAAACATTGACATTAATGAAAGCAATACCAAGCATACATTTGAATGATTACACCAGGAGTTACTGTGCTTTCATTACTTGTGTCAGGGAAAAATCTGGTGAGTAAAGTCATGGGGATATGCAAATACTTTTATGAATAAAAAAATTAACTCTCTTTGAAAAGCATGTAGTGCTCATGAATTAACAAACTTTGAGAATAAAATGGAAGCAAAATGGGGCAGGTTCATTTCCATACAAAAAAATTAATGTCTGCAAGTCAAATAGCTTATTCTTCATATCTGGAATTTTAGAGTATCAAAATATAATCTTCTGGTTTTTTCAACAGTATATAATACTCAGTAAAGTATTTAGTGAGAATCCTGCAATTTCATAGCTATTTAAATGAGATTCTTACCTATCAACCGATATTAGCTTGCATTCAACAAAATTCCAAATTTCACAGATAAATTACATCTGAATAAATTATTTATGATGTATATGCTAATTACTGTGGTTTCTAGTTCAAAGATGACTTTGCACAGTCTAATATTACACGAAATCCCCTTAGTATTTCCTCACAAACATAACACATTTATAGTTTTCGAAAAATACTCATAGATTCATTTAACCTCTATTTCCTGCTAACACAGTAACGCAGAGGTTTTGTTCACCATTTTGTACTGGTTGAAAAGCGGCCAATATACATGTAAAAAAGCTTACCCAAGGCTGTTGAAATACCTTCGGCATTTTCAAAACCAAAATTTGGTATCAAGTCACACTTAAGACATCCATTCTTGTAAGTAGGACCATACCTACTCTTTCGCTCTGATAGAAACGGTGAATGGACCATCTCGGAACACTTATCGATCGACACAAGAAGGCAGATGTCATCATGCGTAATTCTACTTCAAAGTGAGCTCAGCAGTAGTTGTATTCATGGCCTGTAGATAATCCTACTGCCTCCTTCCTTCACCATAAAAATACACAAGGTTTTCTATCAATTCTCTTGCTGCTTTTCATACTGATTCGCTTCGCTGGGCTCCTAATGCGGCCTAAAAGTTACTGACCACATCATACAGTGAATATCCTTGAGTTCACAATATTATGGTTAAATAAATACATATAGTACTCACATGCTTTGATATATTTTTCTTAGCTAGACCAAATACAGCCTGAAATCTACGCCAGTTACGAAAAGCTGTGTTTTCTCGTGTTGCGTGTTGCTCTACCTCCAAATAAACGCTTCCTATGAAACGGCCTCGATTTCACAATTGGGTGGTGTTTAAAATACTATTCAAACGATACTGTGACAGTTCCTTCAGTTTTTGCTCATTAAAATTTTTAAAATATAAGTATTATACTATAGCTAGCAACTTCATTCCTCTCTTCCTTGCTTTTTATGACAAAGCAGCACAAAAAAGATTCGATTTTTCTTTTGATTTCTAGCGAATTTGCAAATTTTTGTGGCTCAATAAATTAACTTAGCTTTAAGATCACTTCTTGGCTGAAAATGGAAAAAGTTCTGCAAAAATTTGTTATTCATGCAAAAAGCTGTGTAACTACTTTTGAGTAAGTCATTGGAGAAAGGTATAGAAAATCAGAAGACTGTGTTGCACTTCAGCGCCAATTATACTCTCTCAAAAGAAACCAAATTAATTGTAGGCTGCCTGCGCATTATATAGTGTTCATGAGACATTTAAATGAAGTACTTGTTGCCAATCAGAAAAGTGAATTCTTCTCTAGTTCTTTAACGTTCAGGGGCCAATCAAAATGCGTAGAAATGAGAGGGTGGGGGTATCCATCATTTGGTGATAAGTTGTTGTGAAGTATTTAATGAAAATTTAAAGGCAATTTGCAGTGTGAATCTGAGATGACTCATTGAAAATAGAAAATAACAAACATAAAATTAATAGCAAGTTGTAGTAGGTCATGTACCAATAGCACAAAAAGACGTACAATAAAGTTCACCCCTTCTTCAATTAGATTTTATAGAGTAACAGTTCACCGCAGTTGCTCCCAAACCTTCATATCGTTTTATGTGAAAGTCCTCGAGTATGTAGTCTCTCAGCTGGTGCTACATGCGCACCGTCGCTGGCATCTTTTAAGTCATATTTGTAAATAGTTGTTTTATGTATCTAGTTTTATACACTTATAAAAGTATACTTTTTAAAATATGCACTTTTTTCTTTCTTTTACTTTGCAAATAGACGGGGACTTGCAAACCAGTTTAACTGAATGGGTCATTGTCTATGAAAAATTGAAATGTTGATGATGATGAATGATGAATAACTGCCCACTCAATTAACATCTTTATTTAAAAGTTTCTGGCCAAAGAAATGAGAAGACTAGTGAAAATCACAAAAAAGCATAGATGGGCAGGAGTGACTCTTGCTCATAATAGTAGAACTCTTCGATAGAGAATGAGATCCTAAGGTCTCATCAAAATGCAATCACCTCTTCAAACCAGTTGCATAGTTTTTAGACCAAAGTATTTTGTGCTACATCGGTGGGACTTATACTGCAAGTCAACAGCGATGCATCTAGCGGAACAAAGCTCTAAGAATTGTCATTGTACTTCTCTTTCTCCATAACGCCCTGCACAAATCTGACAGTGGCAGAAAAAATGACCAATGATATATGTGATGTAGCTGTTCACAGTAGGTTATTCAAAGTCATCTTTCGAAAAAACACTCTAAGACGTTAAAGTTTGCTTCATTAAAATGTTCATATTTTCCTATTATATCCTTCATATTTTCGGCTTGTCTCCTTTGGAGACTAAATGTGACATGGAAAACAAAAGCAACATTTACTCACAAAAATATAGCACATAATTCACATTCTACAACTGCCTATAGTTTGTATTTTTCTCCTTTGTGAACATTGTCCTTCTTAGATTTTACAGTTGTCTCACGTGTCTTCTTAACATGTTTTCTAACGTTCTCCTGTAGATGGGTGAAGAAAGCTGTGCTTGATTTCAAACTTTTTCCAAATTCCCCACCAGCAATGGCAACTCTTTTACTTTTACTCAGTTTTTGCAAAGCAGCTCTTTGACTCGCTTTTGCAACCATTCCAGGGTTTTTCATCTCTTTTTCTTTCAACTTTCTTTCTTTAGCTTTAGCTATTACCCGTTTTCTAATCTTCTTTTTCCTCCTTTCCCTTTTTTTATCAGTGGCCGTTCTTTCGTTTTCTCCTTTCAAATCACTTCTCTTTTTATCATAAATCTCCTCAGGCGCCAGCATCGAGCTATTGCTAACAGTTATAGGTGTGCTTTCCTCCATTGCCACTGACGGCAGATTAGATATAACCTTCAAGTCTGGCTTTGGCTGCAATATGAAAACAATTTTACGTAAAGTATCATTCCTTTTAAGCAAACACATAAGCATACAATATCCAATGTACTATACAACAACATATTGCAGTTCATGTCTGTAAACACGTGCGATCGCGAAAAATCGCCCGTGCCAACATCACTATCAACCGTACAATTGCACATGCCAAATGGGAACTTCGCTGTTGCAACTGCAACACTATTGACTGTCACCTTTTGCTTTCATAACCCTGCTTTATCCTGTTTTACGCTAAATGAGATATTTGATATGCTTCAGCAAAAAGAACTCTAACGCGGATAGACAAATCTTGGATCGCACGTGTAATTCCAAAGAAGTAAGAGCAATCGCTCGTGCAGAGAAGAGTGCAAGTGCGAGCTGACGCTCCTGCGCAACCATTTTTTCCGGGCATGGACTGACCTTGGACATAAAATATGCAGTATGATGCTTAATTTACGCGATTAAACATCAACATACAAAACTTGGTGAACAGTTTAAGACCTTTTCATTGCTTCTACTCCATATTACTGCAAAGCCATAGGAAACCTGCTGAATAGCTTTGCATACATAAAATATGTCTGTGGATATAGTTAGGCAAACATGATATCAATTATCCTAAAAGAGAAATTGGGCACCAAACAAATATCATATAAGTGGGGGGGAATACAACAAAGAAAAGAGCAAATAAAGGGCCCCCTTCTTGATACACTAAAAGCAAAACAATAAGTTTTTCTGTTTTGGCACTCTTTGAGCGGTATTTATACCTGACAATTCGATTTCCTCATAACACAATGTGAAGAAATGCTACACAAATTGCAATAAAAAAAATCAAATGCTGTCCGTATCTGAGGATATTTTCTGAATATTTTGTGTAATGTCATGATGAGCCAAAAAATGCAATTGGCAACAAACTGGATTTAGAAACACAGCCCTGCTCAAACACTACAAAAAATATTGTTTGATATGATAACAGCAGTGAACACCTTCTTTGCAAATCTTTCCAAATCAGCTACAATTTCTATGCAAATGATAACAATGCATCATCACACTATCAGATGTTCTACCTTCTCTGAAGCTTTGCAGATAAATGCTTACTCCTCATTGAGCTAAAGATAGTCATTTTTGTAGAATCAGAAGAGCAAAACGGCAACTTATATAAAGGAACCTTCAAAAAGGCCATGATCCAACACATGTTTGGCGCAATCTATAATTTTCTAATCCATGAAAAAATTCCTTAGAAGCATAGCCTTTTTAAAGAAACATTTACTAGGGGGCAAATCCTCGGAAAGGGAGTATGTGAGCTCAAAAATCAAAGAAAAAGTTTGAGGACTGGGAGCACTTTTTGGTGAAAAATCCCCTCAAAGATGCTCTTAAAAGGATCGGTCTCATTTTCTAATTGGAAATTCAAATGTGTCGTAAAAGCAAATACGTTTGAATGAAAGCTTTAATAAAGACCATTTATCAGCTCTAGTAGTAACAGTGGTGATTTCTAAAAATTTTAACAAGGGGGGCTCTAAGCACAACCACGCCCTTAGTGTGGGTGTGGCCCAGCTACAACTACGCCCATTTTTTCAAAGATGAAAACATGATAATTTAGTTTAACACTGATATAGTATATTCAACAACAAGAAATGCCTCAATAGCCATATAGCAGTGCGCAATTGATCATAGCACTTTGGAAGCAAGGCCAATAAACTCTGAAAAGCCAAGCCAATGCCAGAGTTTTAGGGGGGCTGAGCCCCACAAAAATGAGCAGAAATTTTAACAAGGGGGCTTTGCCCCCCTGAGCCCCCCAAGAATCACACCTAAGAAGTAAGTATTTTAATGTCTCTGGTTGCTGTAACATGTGAAAGAAAGGGGGCCTGGGGGCAACGCTCCCAGGAAAACTTTTGATTCAGTACTTTATACTTTGGCTTAAATGCATCTCCCAATAGTCATTAGCAGCAAGGACCTGAAATTCTGATGCATCGTTTTTTTACAAGAGGCATCCTTCAAGATGGCTCAGAGGACATTTTCATATTTCATATTAACCACTTATAGTCACAATTTGAGCCATGGTTTATTTATGCAAAAGCTATTTCTTCAGTTGTAATGTAAGGCTTTTCGAAAAAAGGGATAATTTCTGGGGGCAAAACTCCATTTACTAGGGGAAAATGTTGAGAACTAGGGGGCACTTGCTCCCCAAGTTTGTATGATAAAAAGGCCCTGTTTAGAAGGGGACTCCCCTCTATGGAAGGGGCATGAGACATGTATAGGTAAAAGTGGTGGTGCATCCTCTACTTTCAAGCACACATCTAATACTGCTACCATGTATATCACTTTTTGTGTCATTCCAATACCTATGGTTGACTTCTCAAATAAATTCTGCAACAATTTAGACAGCATTCATGTCATGAAAAACAAGCACAAAATCATTCAAGTGGCATAAATAAGCATAAGGTCTATTACAGACAAACCTGCTTTGGAGTAAACTGGAAATTTGATAATGCATCTAATTTTGCAAACAGCTTTTTCATCATGGTTTCAATTTCTTCATGATCAGGGTTCACCTGTTCTTCTTCCACCTCCTAAAAATTAACACGTAAAACACAAAATCAAATGAGCAACCCAACCTTTCAGTATAATTATTAACTTTTATAGTTGAGCATGAGCATAATAAATAGCATGAGAGGACTAAAAGCAAAAAAGTTATAGCATGAAATAAAAAAATATAAAGAAACAAAGCTGTAATAAACATACCTCAGTTTGCTTGATGTATTCCTTTTCATAAATTTCAGCAAGACTTAGCTTGCTTTTCTCTTGATCTGTGTTAAGTGATCTCTTATATTCAAATGGCTTCTCAATGGGTTTCACTTTGCGAACTACATCATCCCATGCCTGAAGAAAACAACGTTTTTCATACAAGCATAAAACTTTGCTAGGCAAATAATATACATCTGACTTTAATGCATACACTGAGTGCTGCCATAGCATTTTGCTCAAATACATGTAAAGCATCATGGGAAGAATGATCATTCAAACAGTTCACACTGCCTCAAAGGGTGTAGAGAGCAATCATAAATGTTCACTGGCACAAGGGTAGTCTGTCACAAATTAGAGCCAAATCAAAGCCCTATACAACACAAAATTTTCGCTCAATAGCAAAAAGACAAGCAAAATTCTCAAGTACTTCAAAAGAGAGGTATCAATACATAAATACTAGCTATATGGTTACTATGGACTGATACCTGATCTTTTATTCTTTGAGTTATCATTTGTTCCAATGTCTCTGTTGTTTCTTCAGTAACAGTAGGAGCTTAAAACAAGCAATCAAATGTCAAAAGGAGCTTAAAGCAAACAATTTTAATATCCAGCCAAGAAAATGAATTAATGAAGCATGAAATATGTTTGATTTGCTATATGAACCTAAATTTATGACTGCTTAGATACTGTTAGACTCACTATTAACCTAAAGTTTAATTCAACTGTGCAAAACAGTTCTTCTTGATCTCCTAAACAAATGGTGACTGCATATCTAATCTTTCTCTATAGCAACAAAATAGAGGATAAATCTCCTTGGAGATATAGAAAAACCTCAGGTAACATTAAAAATCTTACTAGCAACTAAAGTCTGATCAAAATACATGTTCTCTTCAAGAAGGCTATTTTTTGGTCGTTTGGCTGCAGTTGCTTCTCCAGTTAATTGCCAAGGTTTTTGAGCAATATTTTCAGCTTCAATTTCCTTGATTTTCTCTTGCATCTAAAACAATGAAATAGCAACGAAATCAATGTTTGGTTCACTGAAAGAGAAATAGATCATGATTCTGTGAGAGATCCAACTCTTTTCTACCTAATCATAGGGGGTTAAATTAGCAGGGGGTGGACATTTTTCTAGATTTTCATAGCGTGGGGAAGGGGGTCATAATGAAATGACATACCAGGAAAATAATGAACAAATCCTTAAAATGGGGAGAGTGAAAATGGAGGGCCAGGGGCAGGTATCTGCTTTCACACATAAAATTACTACAGAAGATCCTGCAGTGCAATTCTATGGTGTGATAGTAAACTCAAAATTTTCAATCCTGAGTAACAACTTGATTTAGACTTTGTTAACATTTAATTTTTGTTCCTAGAAGAGCTGTCTAGCAATAAACAATTTTTTTTCTGAGAAATGTTAAAAAGCCTAATAAGGTGGGGTTTATAATAAAATGGGGAGGGGTTAAGATATACTTTCACATTTTAGTAGAATGGGGAAACACTAAAAAAATCTATGGGGGTGATAAGCTTCATGAAATCCAATACAACCCCCACTACAACTAAGTACAAAACAGTAGACAAGCATGTGACCAGAAACTTATCATTGGATAATGAAGATTTCTAAGGAATATTTAGAATTAAAAATATTTCATGTTGTTTTGGAAATACTCTGGAAGTCACCCTAACCTCACTGTCATTATGAATTTTGTACCTCATGGAGAGTTCAAAATTCATAAAATAAGAAATAATAAAAAACACAAACCTTTATAGATTCTTTTTCAAATCTTGATCTAACAGAAGATTTTTCATCTAACTTGGTGCTGATGTTCTCTAGTAAATGACTTTGCTCAGATAAGTCAGCTTCACTCTCATTACTACTAGCAAGCTCACTACTATCACTGCTATCCCCATCTTTGTAATCATCATCATTTTCCATCATGTCTTCTGCTTCATTAGTTACTTCCTCTTCTATACCAACCATATCATTGCTCCCCTCAGAACCAGCATCCATATAGCCATTTTCATTCTTTCTTTTAGTTTTTGATGACTTCTTTGATGCCCTTATTGCTTGCAATGGAGGCTCATCAAAGAAGTCAGCATACATCATTGCCTTTGCATCTGTCTTTCCACTGTTTCTCTTTGGCAACCTTTAGTAGATAGACCAAAGTAAATTTAGTTAATTTTCATACATGTATTAATACTACATATAAAAACACTTATTTCTTAAACTCTGCTAGACCATATACCTAGAGAAGCAGAGTCTAAAATATAAGAGCCTGTTCAAACTTTATGGAAAATAAGCACAAGTATGGCTGTAAATGCCCTAACTGCCTGACCTGCTCTAGTATCAGTATCTTACATTTCCATAAAATACATAATAAGCTGTGTACAGAAGATCCATAAATACTTGCTAAAAAATCCACAAGTGTTCAAGCTACAAAAGATATAACAAAAATTAAACCTGAAGTGGATCTTAATGCTAAATATTATTATGTATAAGTGGGAGTGTCAAATCTTATCTAATACTCTTCTGCTACAAAAACAGCAGCATAACTGCCTTTTCAATCATCTACATCTCAAAAAATTAAACAGGTATCACAACTACATGCTGTAATAAAAACAAAAGATGGCACAATGTTGCATCACACTGGTGTAATACTATATATATATATATATATATATATATATATATATATATATATATATATATATATATATATATATATATATATATATATATATATATATATATATATATATAAAATTATACTTTTTGTTGTTTTAGCTGACTAGCACAGGGTACAGGAACTATCAGAAAAGTGGGAGGGTTAATGTTCTCAGGGGATCCTCGAAAAGAAAATGGTGACTCTGTAAGCTTGAAGGGTGTTTTTACGAAAAACAACTCTAAGGCAGGGGATATGCTTCCAGTGTCATCTATACTGCTATGACACTAGTTAAACTGTCTTCATAAGCACCTTCCAATAGACTTTGATGCGCTCTCTAATGCCTTTGTAAGCTCATCATCATCTGAATCATCATCTGACTCAAAATCCTCACCAAAGTAGTCAATATCTTCAGGACTACTATGGTCTATGCCATCATCTTTTCTCATTTCTCTTTTGTCTTCAAAGTCAAGAAATCTATTCATGTCTTCCAAAACAAAAAATCCATCATCAACAACTGATTGTGTTGTGTGTTTCTTTGCCCTTTTTTGACTTGGAACTTTTTCATGCTCATCAAAAATATTTTCTGACTGTTCCATATCATCTAAATCATGATCATGATCATCATCATCATCATCATCACCACCACCAACACCACCATTATCATCATAACCACTACCTGAGGTAAAGTTCAATCTGCTATTCCCTATACTTTCTTTTTTAGCTTTACTTTTAGCTTGCTTTTGATTTTTCCTTGTACTGCTTGTTTGAATGTCTTTGTGGATTGGTTTGTCTTCATTTCGAAGTAAAGAAACGCTAGTGCCATTCTTGTGCAACTTGTTAATCTTAGAACTTAGAGCTTTTAATAGGGGGTCATTACTTATCTCTATCCCTTGCCATATTTGCTCTGAATCAAACCCATCCACATGCAGGCTACAAACTTCTTTCTCCTTGTCTCCAAGTAAACGTGAATAATCAACCACGTGAGATGGCCTATCCAAAGTCTGCTGGTTTGTCCTGGTGCACTTCGAAAAATCGGCTATAACCTTACTGCTAGTAATGAGAGAATCAATAAGCTTTTGCGAGCCATCTAGAAACGATTCCACCACATTAGAACACTCCTTGACTTTGGTCATAGACTCTTTTAACCTGAAAAGTTCATCCATCATGTTCCAAGAGCTGCCTCCACTCCATGAACGGTCAACTTATTGTAACCTCTCTATCAGATCGATGGCAAAATGGGACAATGCCATAGAAATGAAATAAGGTATTTATCTCCGTGGATAATTTTGCGTCTGAAATATAGAATTTTCGGGATCCCTGTATTATTGACTATTTATCCAAATAACTAATTTTCTTGGATTCAACACGAAAGAACAACTGCCCTCATAAAGCTAGGACCTGTGTTTCTATGCCACTCTACATTGGCTTAGTTGTGGCATTAGAATATGTGGGTACAGTTTTCCTTGGGGAAATACCTGAACTTCAACAATAAATAATGGAAAAGAGAGATCAGAGAGAGAGGAAGAAACTATGAAGTAACTACAGTTCATTTTTGCAAGTGCTGTGAATTCATTAACTGATTTGGTCAAAGATTAGCAGGTGTTTTATTCGCTTCATCTTAAGACAATAGACTAAGCAACCAATTTCAAGCGCTGTCCATTTTTCTTCAAACTCTTAACTAGTTCATAGCTATAACATGTATATATTGAGGAGTGAGCTATTGTGCAGCTTTTTGCTCGCATTTATACTTACCATATAATTAATGATGGAACTTTTGGGAAACGAAAGCTGATGCTTACAGTCAAAGCCTTGGCCGTTGAAAATTATGTGGTCAACAAACGGAAACAAGTGCCTTCTATTTATCCTCGCCAGCTCTCAATTAATACTTTTGATACTCTTTTGGAGGCACATTTTACCACATCCTGGAAGAGGAGATACAATTGATATGATCAGAAAGAGGAGTGGCTGTGATTGCACTGAAGATAAATCACCTAGTAATCCACGATTCAACATAGGATATAACTTGACTGAAGTTGCCCTGGATCCAGATTTAGAGGATGGTAAATTTAGAAAGCTAAACAAGGAGCATTTACGCAATGATTTAGCTTGGAAAAGTACTCGAGACACATTTGATAATGAAAATAGGCCATTTCTGCTTATAGCTGTAATGTCAGCTAGGGAATACAAGGAGCGTAGACGGGCTGTGCGGGAAACTTGGTTACAAGAATGTCACTCTGGTAGTGATGTGATATGTAGATTTTTTACAGATGCTCAGAATGGTCGTGGAGATCCAATAGATGATGAGACAGTCAAAGAACTACAAGAAGAATCAGCAAACAACCGCGGTGACTTGGTTTTGCTCAACACACCAAGTGGAGCGAACTTTGCATTGCGTTTGTTGGCTCTGTTTGAGTGGGCAAATAAAACTCTTAGCTTTGATTACTTATTGAGAATTGATGATGATCAATTTCTCTGCTTGGAAAGACTGCTGGCAGAACTGCCATACAGACCAAGGAAAAGGCTATACTGGGGCTATATGCACTGTCAACAAGGTACGCTCCTTTTTAAAACCTCCTCGCAATCCCAAGGTCCTTCGCTTGACCCCTAACCAGTTCAATAGAATTTGTCTAAGCAGTTTCTATTTTCCCCTTGAAAAGGAATTCCTAATGGAAGTGAATAGAAAATGTTCTATTGCAAAAGTTAGGGATACAAATATCTTATTTCAGGTGCTTTTGATGAAAAACAACGGTAAGAAACACACATATCGCCTTAAAGTGATGCGCACCATTGCAACTTTGCCTTTCACATACACTTACTTCAGTATCCTTCAAGTTCTATTAACTGTATAGTCCTCATCTTAAAATTTCCTTCACTGGATTCATAATGCTTCTTGTGGTGTCTTTGAGATTGACAATTAAGTCAATCACTAGGACATGATTTAAAATCTTCTTTTGACTAGCTCATGAACCATCTTTAACATAAGTGTATAGATAAAGGAAACAACATTTGATTTAATTTCAGGCATTGTGAGGATTGATGAAGGGTTGATGATCCTTTCGGCTGACCTTGTGCAAGAATTCTTGCGAGATAGAGACAAGTTATTATGCCATAAATATGGAGACCAAGCAATGGCAATGTGGATATATAGGTCCATGAAAAAGGAGCCTGTGATATGGTTTGGGGATCCACGCGTTTATCATGATCCCCCAGCATCATTTCTTTACGAATTTCGACAGAGAAAAGAGATTTGCCACACTTATCTAAGCCTGCATGGATCGTACCCAACGGAAATGAGAGAGTTTATGAATATTCATGAAAGAGAGCGGCGACATTTTGGAACAGAGTACGCTATCCCTCCAGTTATTGATGTCTGTCCATTCCGGAGGGAAAATTTTGATTGGAACATGATGACTGGACAATTCTACACCATGCCTAGGCCATGCAAAGATGAACCAATTTGGGTTTCAAAACACGTCTACCAAGGAAGAACCTCGAATAATATGCTTCAAATGCCTACACAAAATGTGAAGATAAGCCGCATTGACTTGAGATATTATGGGAACATTCAAAACAACCTAAATAGTAAGCTATACCCTTCTGTTAGAAAAAAGTAAATAACTTACATTTAATGAAACAGTTAGGATAGGGGGCAATTAATTGAAGACTGACTGAGCATTCTGCTTAGAATAAAAGATGTGAGTATACCTTTCATTTTCAACTATTAACTCTTTTCTACGTTAGAATGTAACTAGCAGAGCGTGGTTTTGCATGGGCATGAAATTTTGATACTATGGTGTTTTAAATTCCATCATGTCATTCTCTTTTCTATAAGAAACCTAGCTCAAGGCCTGGTACCAAAAGTTTCTTAACTTTTGGTCACATTTTAGTTTTAAACGTTTATTGGAAATT
>OLMO02000294.1:4184321-4201226 GCA_900291935.2 Cassiopea xamachana | reverse complement strand
TAAGAAAAGACTACTTCAATCTCTTGTCTTCTCTATCGCATCATACGGATCAGAATGCTGGGTTTTAAAAAGTACAGACAGAAAAAAAATTGATGGTTTCGAAATGTGGTGTTACCGAAGAGTGCTCAGAATCAGCTGGATCGAGAAAAAGACCAACGAGGAGGTTCTTCAGAAGATTAACATCCAAAGAAGATTGCTTAACATTCTGGATGAAAGAAAGCTTTCATTTATCGGCCACCAGATGAGAAAGACCAACTCACTTGAAAAGAGAATGCTTATCGGAGCAGTTTATGGGCAAAGACCGAGGGGAAGGCCAAGAACTAGGTTGAGCGATAACATCAAGGAAATATGTGGTCTGACGATGGTTGAGCTAGAAAGAAAGGCACAGGACAGGAATAACTGGAGAAGTTTGGTGCGGAGGGCCACGGCAGTTTGACAACGAACCACCCGTTCATGATGATGAGGGGAGCTCTAGTAGTAGGAGATGCTAATTAGTAGAGGAAGTTAATTAGTAGGGGATAGTAATTAGTAGGGGAAGTCTTGTAGTAGGGAAGAATCATTTGTAGGGGAACTCTCATAGTAGGGGATACTAATTATTAGGGGGACTCTTGTAGTAGGGGAATTTAATTAGTAGAGGACTCTAGTAGTATGGGAACTCTTGTAGTAGGGAAAAGTCATTAGCATTTTTAATTAATAGGGGGACTCTAATCGTAGAGGAAATTAATTAGTAGGGGGACTCTTGTAGTAGTGGATACTAATTAGTAGGGGAGCTCTTGTAGTAGGGAAGAGTCATTAGCAGGGGGACTCTAGTAACAGGGGATACTAATTAGTAGGGGGACTCTAGTAGTAGGGGATATTAATTAGTAGGGTTACTCTAGTATTAGGGGATACTAATTAGTAAGGGGACTCTAATAGTAGGGGATATTAATTTGTCGGGGACTCTAGTAGTAGGGAGCAGTCATTAGCAGGTGGACTCTAGTAGTAGGGGATACTAATTAGTAGGGGGACTCTAATAGTAGGGGATATTAATTTGTAGGGGACTCTAGTAGTAGGAAAGAATCATTAGCAGGGGGACTCTGGAAGTAGGGGATACTAATTAGTAGGGGGAGTCTAGTAGTAGGGAATACTTATTATTAGAGGGAATCTAGTAGTCGTTGTTGTCTAGTGCCTTGTCAGATTCTGACATTGGATGTCACAGCATGATATAAAGTTCTGTTTTCTGCCAAATGAATGATGTCCACTCCTCTCCTGTCTAAGCATTTGCCTAACCACCCCAGAAATGTCTGTCTTTGCCTTCCTCTATCTCTCTTTCCTTCTACTTTCCCTGTTACCACTTGATACTCAATGCCTCCCTTCCTTACTTTCCTTATGTGTCCCAAGAAGCTGCATTGCCTCTTCACTATTTGCTTCATTAACTGTCGTTCAGTCTGGGCTCTTCTCAATACATCTTTATTCGTACATCTCTACACACAATGTGCAATTCTGGAAAAATTTGTATGGCTTAAACGAAAAAAACTGTGCAGTTAAGAGATGCATTGTCTAGCGACCAAAGCAAACAAAGAAGTAAATAACAATAAAAACGGTAGACTTTCGTTAGAAGTAATTGGAGAAACACAACTAGAAATGGAATTATAAGAGATAGTAGAGCGAGGTAGCATAGCGGCTAGAGCACAAGCCTCCCATGCGGAAGGTCTACAGTTCGAGCCAGACTCGATGCCCTGACTGAACGCTCGCTCACTGTTCACCCAGCAGCAAATGGGTACCCAGTTGGAACACTGGGGAGATAAAGGCGGCAAGGAAAGGAACTGGCCACCCTACCTCACGTGCCGATGGCTCAGGATAAGTGTCCTCTCTAACAGGCACTCCCCTACGTACAAAAGTATACGGGACTACTTGTACCTTACCTTTAAAGTAGTCACAACCACTTTCATGACGTTTGAAGCAGAGCTACTTGCATTGACTTACGTTTGATGTGTAAAAAGTGACTCCAAGTCAATGGATAGAAAGAAAGCTATATTTCCTGTTTGAAACTGGTTGTCCAGCATTGCCAATCTTGATATATAAACATTTATATAGAAGTGAGTAAATATATATTTATATATATATATATATATATATATATATATATATATATATATATATATATATTTGTATATACACTTTTCTTTCTTTTCTCTCAGAAGCTGTGTAATTCTTCAAACTTTAAGCATTGCAATTGAAAGAATTTCCTTCTATGTTACAAACTTTGCATTTTATAAGAAACCTAGCTCAAGGCCTAATTCCAAAAGCTCCAAATTTTCGACGCTCCAATGATCGAATTGTATTACTAAAAGTTCCTTAATACTTCCTTAAATTTCATCGTGGATGTGGTACCACAAAACTATAGGCTATAGAATGCAGCTGTATAAACCTATAGAAAGATACAGTATAGCTGGAAGCTACCAGATGAAACAGATAACATAAACATTGCAAGCAATCTATGTTGTGAATAGATAGAACTGGTTTCCTAATTTCTGATTGCTTACAGTTAAAAAATTTTTTCAAGTTGAAAATTTCCTAAAGAGTTTTTCTTTAAGTAGCATAAATTCCTACAACATTTCAATCTTCTATGCATAGCTTCCTTAAAAAGTCGTTCCTTATATACAAAAGTCTGTACTGCGTCAGCTTTCATTCAATTAGTCATTTGCGAGGCTTCGAAGACACTTGAATGAAAATTACGTTAAACAGATTATCATTCCTCGTAAGGTGATATATACGTGCATGATTTTAGAGACCGCAGTCGGTTATGACTTTGTCGATATGGATTGTAATTAGCTATAACATGCAATTCAATTAAACCACTCAAGTATTTAAGGCCAAAAGTGTATGTAACTGTTACGGTACAGTCTCTTTAACGGAGGTCAGGCATCGTGTCGCACCTTGACCAGTTCTATTGCGGAATTGGCAGATCATTAGATGAAACCTTGTCGTGCGTAGGTAACTCTAAGACTTCCTCTTGCGTAAGCAACTCTATGACTTCTTCTTGCTCAATGGACAACTTTATTACCGTAAGTCCTCGAATAAACCCCCACTTCCGAATAAGCCCCCCACCTAGAAATCATTTTTGCAACCAAGGCCCATCTCGAGTAAGCCCGTATGGGGCTTTCTTCAATGGAAGCATAATTGCAGAGTAACATCTTATTTTAAGGAAGCCCCACAAGCCAATATCTATGCATGATTACTTCCTTTGACTAGAGACAAGAAAGCAAAAATGACCGCGACTTTTGTGCTGATAATGAAGAAATCGTTATTGATTGATGAATTTCGCTTGTGAAATGGCCTTTTTGCAATTTTTAAAGCTACTTGATTGAGAAAATTATGACCTTTTTATGCCAACCTTTTAGGAAAATGCCAAAGTTTGAAATAAGCCCCCCCTCGAATAAGCCCCCCTCGAATATGTTCCCCCTTCGAATAAGTCCCCCTTCGAATAAGTTCCCACCCAAAAATCCATTCTTGCAAATATGCCTCCGGGGGGCTTATTGGAGGATTTACGGTATATGGTACTCTGGCCCATGTTTCATGAATTAGATTTTCAGCTTGCTGTTGAAAGAGTGATAAACGACGCCTCAACTTACTCGCAAGAGATCCACTCTATGAACCACAAGAGTTAACTCAACCTGCTTTTACATCTCCAACAATTTTGATGAAACAAAACAAAAGTTTCCAACTGAAGTGAAGTTCAGACACCTGGTCTATTCCGGTGTTGTTTTTTAATATATATAAGATATTTACTGTTTTCGGATATTTTTAAAAATTATATGAGAAACGATAAGGATCTGAATTGCTCTACATGCAGGTGTTGCAGTTCAGTTTCTGTTTTTAGGTGTGCTATCGTTGCATAACATCTGAAGCAGTTATGATAAGATAACATTTTACTTGCAGCATCGTTGAGGTGTTTTATTTCACGATTTTAGTGAATATATCTTCAAAATTTTCATGGTCATAGTGCTGAGTAAGAGAATCATTACTTAATGATTTGAACTGTCAAAGTAATAGTCGCTTTGTTGAAAAAAAAACTTTGGATGAGGATGGGATGATTTTAGCGCAAACTTGGCATTCAGGCTCATTTGTACAATCCTGTCTGTATTTATACTTCCCCTATATTCTCTGCTGCAAGTAAGCAGTTTTGATTGCGTGTCGCAATGCTATCTAATACGTGTTTCATGAAGATTACCCGTTGATTGTCTGAAATTAAGCCGTCATATTTTAAGTTGCCACACTAGAACAATATGTGAAGTAATTGTTAGACTGCATACCATTTTCATGAACCAAACTCAAGCATCCTTGTACATGAAATATTTCAGAGCTCAGTGCTGCAATAGCAGCATTATGATGGGTTCAAATGACTCTGCTACGAGAAATGCTTAATCAATTTACATTTTCTTCAACTAACTATGACGCTGAGATAACTGAGCCTCAATTTTCTTAACTTTTCCCGAAATTGAGCGTGATTTTTCTTAAGTTTCTCTAAACTTTTACTGAATAAACTGGCTAACATGGTTTACACTTTCGTTAGTAATATTGTATCTTTGAATTTGAATGCCATCTTTAACATTTTGAAAGCAATAACGAAAAAATGTTTCACAAATTTTGAGGCTGGATTTTTCTTAATTTGTTCTTAAATCAGTAGGGTGCAGACAGCAGTGTTCTCACTTTCAAGGAAATTTCCTAAAGCTAAGTTATTTTTTGCTTTTCTATTATCCATTGCTATTGTTCATCAACTTGTATTTGCAGTTGGTGAATTGCTGTCCAATGTACATATGTATTTACTTTCATATTTAATTAGAGATGTTTATCATTCATCCTGCACAACACTTGCTTAGAATTTAGTGCATGTATATTAGACCTAGCAATTCAAAAATTCTAGCAATTCACGAATTAGTAAATTAGTTGCACTTTATATTGGATGGTTTAAACGATTTAGATCCCATTAGCCATATTCTACATCTTGGATGGGTGTTCGCACTTTTCACATTAGATCCCATTAGCCAAATGCTACGTCACATTAGTGTTTTGTTAGATAATGGTAAGGGTAATACTAAGCTTTACAAGGGACAACTAATTCATTAAAACCAAAGGAGGAGAAATGACAAGGCTGCCAATTGTCCTTAGGCTAGCAGGAAAGGGATATTTCATGTCTATATGTTAATGGAGTACTTATGCATCTTTTTCAAAAACACATTTTACAATAGCATTTACGGTATATGGTACTCTGGCCTATGTTTCATGAATTGGATTTCATGAATTAGATGTTCTAAAAAGAGTATTCTTATGAAAATAAAATAGTTTATTCATTCTGATCCTCTACTTGAGTGGTAGTGTTATTAGCTGCTCCTAGCAGGAACGCCAGGGCATATTTTTGAATGAGGGGGCTGGGGAATAGTGGTAAGTTCCTATTGGGCGTGGCAATGGGTATAAGGAGTGGAGCCCCTTACAATTCTTACAAGTACACCCTGAAATTGCAAGAAAACCCTCTTTTTGAGTATCAAAATACATTTCCTCTTAAATAGGATAGGCTATATATTATATGACATCATTCACTAGTGGGTGAAAAGTGGGGGGCTGCAGCCCCCTAGCCCCCAAGATCCGGCGTGCCTAGCTGTTATTAGGCCGCAAGCAACCAACTACTGGTTCTATTGGTGCTGCTATTGTTGTATCAAGAACTTCCTACGTTTTTACTTCGACCCCATTTTGTTAGCTGGTATACACTGAGCTCTATAATAATAATAAATATATTTTTTTAAACTTCTCATTTGAATATATCATTAACTAAATACAATAATACAACTCTCCGTACATGGCAGTGTAAAATTGGCTTGCTTGTATAGAGCATATCACAAAATGAAACAAAAACAGTAGAAGCAAGCGAACAAGGAAAAAGGAAATTAAATAGTTAAAAGTTCTGGGTTAGTCCAAGGCTTGTTTCGACGACAGAAAATGTAATAGCTGGATCAAATAGAGATGTTCATGGCTTTCATTATAATTCTTTTTGTGATTGTCTTATCAAAATGTAACTCATGTAGTAACGATAAAAGAGAATTGCAGGAAGAACCCATAACCCCAAAAGCACCCGTAGAGAGATAGTAATGATAATAAGACGAATATATATATATATATATATATACAGGATATACACTTCAACAAGTAAAAACTGCTGTTGTCAATGTGTGTCCTGTGCCCTATGCCTTAATGTCACTACTCCAAATGTTTACAGTTAAAAATGAATCTCAAAAAGTAAGAATACAGATTTGTAAAAGAGGACAAAATAATCTTTTTTCGACACTTAATTGAATGGCCCTAAAGGATGTATATATGAACAGCATATTTCATCAATGTATGAATCTTAAGTATTTATTTCAGTTCTTTTGAACTTTCTTATCTAAACCGTTGTACGTAACTGACTGGTTTCCTACATGCAAAATTGACGCATTCAACTAAATGTCTATCATTGAGCTTGATGTTTTAATTGGGTGGAGGTTCGAATGCTTTTGTCTTAGTTTCTCAAAATCGTTCTTATCTTTTTCTGTATCTCCCAACTGTTTCAAGTTATTAACTAAGTGATATCTGAAATGGAAACAGGCTTCCTTCAATAGCAATCAAGTGTTGTCCACGTTAACTAAATCAATTATAGTGATTGAATTAACATCGTGTGGATAAGACACCATTTCAGAGATTGCTACCAGAAGCCGTGTTCTGCTAATGAACCACTTTTCCAGTTAGTAAGTTAGTGATGATATTGGGTGTAGGAGGACTTCAAATTTAAGGGGAGTGAAAACTTTCTGCCCGAAAGATCAAAGAGTCTGGAGAGCAGTCATAAGAGTTGCCCGAATAGAAGAGATTTCTACCTAACTAAAGAGAGGCTGCAGCACCCCATTGCCACCCAGTCTCCTAAGTTTATGGTGATGAACGTACTTGTATGCAAAATGATACGATTAAGAAATGCCTTTACTACACAATATACATTCATTTTTATAAGAATATCTATTTTTTCGCTGCGTCTCAATATTCTTACTTTTTTGGCTTTTGAGCATTACATTATTCCTAAATTATTTCTTAAATACTAAATTATTCTTAAGACCAAAGGCGTAACTTTTCCCGAAAATCAGGAGAATACATTCAAATCTTTGTTGATACCTTTGTTGATCACAAAGCACAAAAGAAGTGGAAGAGAATAATAATATCGTATCGATAGTGTAAAAGTCAATCTACACGGAGTATTATGACCTCTTTTTTACAAGTAAAACAACAAATAATAAAAAGAAAAACAAACGCTACAAAGTTCTTGTGAACACTCGCAGTGAGGAAACGTGAAGTCACCGAGTCCTCACTACGAGTGCCACTTACAATTTCTTCTTTATTTACAAATTAAGTGTCCGTACTGAGAACTATGGCAGACACATGTGTTTTCCAAAATATCAATCATCAATCTGCAGAAAATTCTGAATGAACTGTGAATGATAGGTATATAAACTGCCATAAGCCTCGGTATTATGACTCGAATATATAAAAATACTTAGCCTTACCTTATTCTTAAATTATTCTTAAACCTCAGTGATTCTGAGCTTTAACATTCTTATAAACTCTATTCTTATGAGAAAAATTGTATGTCTCAAAATACTGTCAGTTGTACGTGCGATGGTATAATACATGTTCACACTATAGAATAAAAGGATATCAACATCTCATCCAACCACAAAGCACTTGAGACAGCTCACTTGAGACAGCTCACTGGAGACAGCTCACATTGCATTAAGTGTCAAAGTTGTTCAACTAATTTCGTATTTTGAAGATAGGCTATGTAACTTTATACAGAATTCTAATATTAGATACTCTTATTGAATCAACTCAAAAAAGCTTCTCATATCATCATCATCTTATTCTGCTCATGCCTTATCACCCAAAAGGGACGCTGTATGCTCTGGTTGGCGCATAGTCCACCTCTACCAGTATGACTACTAGAGCAAGTCATCTCAATTGAACTTCGAGGATTCCCTTTACATCGTTACCAGCTTGGCACTCCTTTTGCATGAGCAGCTAAATAAACAGCTTCCAGATGTGGGTCGAGTGTCAGAAAACGCACTACCTACAGATTTTCAGGTTTGCTTTCTATACCAATCAGAATAAGCTGGTCTCAAGATTCTCTTATTCGCTTTCATGGTATTCCAGGGGCATCGAAACTGGGAAGGGCGGAAAGCACTGGCCCCCCAATTTTTTCGGAAAGCAACATGCTTCACTGTTTTTACCTGAGCTTATCTCAGACCTTAGATATTTCGACGCCCCCGTATTCATTTACTTACATCTAGAATTTCCTTCTTCCCATCGATATCCAACCTCTTTAAAATGCCTTGTATATATGGAACCACTCTGTAAAGAACCTACATCTAGAAGGCAAAATATTTACAGAAATTATGCTACCTACAGGAAAAATCCCTAAAAATTTTCAATTTGGAAAAATTTTATAACTGGAAGCAATCAAGAATTAGGAAGAAGGCTCCAATCATTTCAGGCACGTACCTGCATGGAGACACGGAGGGCAATCCCCCCAAGCGATAAACTTTGTATGGTTTTGCCCCCCCCTACAGAATCACTAATATGGAGATTTACATAGGAAAATAAGGCCTTTGCCTATCCAAATTGCTTGCACTGATAGGTTTTGCCTCCCCAGGGCATGTTACGTGCTTGATATATTTGTAGCCAAAACTCGCATAGATGCATTTACAAAGCTTCTTTCCTACCCTCTATTCTTTTGGTGTTGAGTTCTAGCCAGAGCTGAAGTCAAAATTCACAGTTTCAATGTTTTCTTTTCTTTACTGTTCTTATGGGAATAAATGTACAGTGACATTAAAAGAACTATTAAGAAGTTTTATTGATCACTAGAGATTCAAGAATAAAGAACATTTGGGACTAGGCCTTGAGGTAGGGTCTTTATAAGAAACGCGTATAAAAGGCTCCTAGTAGCAGCAGTGTTGGTCATGAAATTATGGTTTGACGAGATTCTCCATCCATTGCACATGATTTACATATAATAAATAGGGTGAACCCAATGGTTTTCAGTATCCTGTTGGCACGTGAAAGAGCAATGATTGATTAAAGGAGATTCTTTGAACACCATCTGAATTCTTTCTTTAATGGAATATAAGGCTCATCTTCGGCTAAGAATGTATTGTTCCTTTGAGTTTAGCAGCTATTTGTTCTCACACATTTACTTTTAGTCTTGTAAAAGACATTCTAAAGAAAGTCAGGCAAGGAAACGCAAACAACTGAAGAGGGAGTCTTAAGTATGGTGATAGTTGCGCAACGCAAATACCAAGATGCATTTCATGCAATTAGGCTCGAAAATCTCCGGCGTGGAGTTAGCTTTGCTGTCGGTATGGTGGCGTGGATATAGCCTAAACTATACTCTTTAGCGTACTGACGTAATAAAATGCAAGTCTCTGCGCACGGTTCTTTTAATCATTGTGCCTCAGGTGTGCGCCAATCTTCAACGTTGGCGTACACATGAGGGGCTACTGGCGTACCTCTGGCGAGAGTTTTACATGGAATGCATCCTGCAGCAAATATCGATTCCACTACAGTGTGGTGGTCCCGCCACTGTGATATCTATACGGTGAACCCAATTCTGATTCTTTTCTAGTTTTGCAATAAGAAATTCACAGTGACTAGCTTACGAGATCCTTTTCTTCTTTGTATGCCATCAATCTATTTAGCTAATATATTGAAATCACAAGGCCTTGTCTTGACTCTTCACTCCTTCTATTTCGCAAGAAATCAAATTGTTGTTGTTTTTTTTTCTTAGGTTAATTCAATTCCTTACTTTGTAATTTTGTTATCAAGATTATCACAAAATCTCTTCAGCTAATTCAATTCGTACCAAAACCATTTTACTCATTTGCTATTTAGAAGATGATTTTTGCCTTTGTGATTATTCCTCCAATCAACAAATACACGTTTTTTTATATTATAAGAAAGTAGTTTATAAGAAAATAATACTCAGCTGCTCAAAGAGTAAAGTAAGTTCAGTACTGGATATTTGAGGCACAAGATAGTCTTTTGGTGCCTACATATTTAAAATTTGTTTTATCTGTGTACAAAATGTCATGCATGTCATGTTGGCTACCCTCTAACAGTTCAACTTCTGTTATATACTAGGATTTATCATCATTTCAGGTGTACATGGAGCTTTTTCACTTTCTGTTAATGTACATGTGCAAAACATGTGAACTCAAAAATTTTTGCTAAGAAAGTTTAAGAAAGTTTTGATACTGGAATTTGAAAAAGTTAAAAAGTTTCAGTACTGGACCAAAAAAAACTTTTTTTTAACAAAAACTTGTACTCTCATTTACCACTTTGTACTTCAATCTCGCAGAGATTCGTTACTCTTCAACACTCTGACACCCTGCGAAACCCTGAGGTTTAGTGACATTTTGAAATATAAAATATGAGTATGCTTGCAATATCTTGGAAAATGGAAACATTATTTAACATTTAAACAGTCGACATTCTTAACTAATTTCTCTTGCATCTGTGATATTTCATTTTTTTCATTTTATTTCATATTTGATGCTGTAGGTGTCCCTCAGATCATAAGTCTGTTTTCCACAGGACCACTACAAAATATATCTTAAAATGTAGAAAATATGTGCAGCTAACAATTACGAGAAAAAGATATTCACAGAAGCTGGGAAAAGAGATAAAAAAAATTAGTTGAGAAGTTGGAAAGGGAGATAAAGTAGAAAAGTCACTTCTCATTCGAGTCAAGTTTAAATTTGCAAAAAAGCTGATTAATGTTCTAAACAGCTCACAAAGGTTGACTTGGAGAAGGATTATTTACTAGAAACAACCATGATTTTGACCTGGCCTAGAAGAGGAATGAGTTATTTATCCAATTACATGTGTTTTCAAAAGACACACCCATCCGATGTTCATACATGGTGCACCTTGAGAAAACTAATTCTAATACGCTTTAGAAGATTTCGAAAGATTGTAAAACAATTATTTGAACGCGATTGAAGACTTTTCCTTAAATTATCCAGGATGACACACCGTGATTGTAAAAATCTACTATGAAATCTGCCTTATATTTGAGTATTCGTTTTGAAACAAAGCCAGTAAGCAATTATGATTACTATTACTTGGTGTTTTTGCCTATATTTTAACTAAGACTACGTTTGCAAGTCTATTGGATACCATTTGAACTGATGCAATAGTGGAATCGACCAGCTTTGAGTTTATACGGTTTATCCCGCTCTCAATGCAACTTTTATCTGCTAAGAAGCAGGTAGCTACTTACGTGTACTAGTGTAATATACATGTACCTAATTGGAGCATCGACGTGCTAGTTGGCATCAAGATTCAGGGCCACCACCATAAAATTTTCTCAAGAGGATGTAGGGCTTGCACTTTACCGACAAAAATAGAGGTTGCTGCCAGCTTTCTGTTCCTCCACAGCGTTTGATTATTCTTTTTGGTGCTATAAACTTCAAAAATATTAAGAAAACTCTCCAACAGAAATGGTAAATTTGGTGATTTTTTTGACAGAATTTTTGTCTGGTGGGTATGCTCCTAGTGAAACGGAGCCATCTAAAATTCTTTTAAGATTTTGTGTAACGTGTCACTGCCACGAGTACCATTAGATGGCATTAGAAAATGGCTTTGGGTGATTTGCAACACTTCAATGGCAACATGTCTGTTGTTTTTCTTGACGTTTTGGATTTGATTTAATCTTGCTACATATTCATTCCTTCACCTGATTATTGATTATGAGATTACCAAGTCCAGTTAGATGTCTACCTTTCCACAGCGACAATGCTTTTACGTAGCCAATTAGTCAACATTCACCATTCCATTTTCAGCTCTAGAGTTACTTGCTATCTGTCAATTTTAGCCACCTTCTCAGGCAGCTTCCCATATTTCTCTCTATTTACTAAGCATCATTTGATTTCAGTTATATAGCTAAGCTACTTTATAATATTTTCTGCTAAGAATTTGCTACACTCTTTTTGTATAATATATATCAATTTACATTGTGTGCAAGTAGAGGGCTGTATGTATCATCCCACTTCACTTTTATGTCGAAGGCTTGTAATTCTGATAAAACTGTTAGCTAGTAGACCACTCACTCTTAGAATTGTTTAACTCCTTAGACCTAGGGCTCGTGTAGAACTCCCTTCTTAGACTCTAGGTTCACAAAAGGCTCCTTTCATAGACTCTTGGTTCGTAAATGCCTTTGTGGTCTTGGTGGAGACATTTACATTCCTCTAAGGCCCTGTGCACACGAGAATGGATCCGTTTGGCTCCGTTCTTTTTTGGATTTGGTCCAGAAATTTTACTGCGTTCAAAAAGTCCCTTCTTTCTGTGGGACCCCTTCGAACGTAGGCCTACAAATTACAATCTTACTTTACTAGTACTTTAGCGGCTCTTCCATCACGAGAGCATTCAAAATATCATTTTATGATCAGTTCCAAATTTTTCAAATACTACAAACAATGCATTGTTGAAGGTTAAGGACAAGAAACATTTACATTGCAGCTACAATAGCCAGCATCTTCAACGTGTAGCTAAGGAGGTTAAACTGAAAATTTAAGATATAAGTTGTTCTTCTCGAATTCATTCCACCTGATTCCACCATTCAACGAAGCTATGAACCAAGACCTTTTGTATACGAAATTAGCCTCATTCCCGACCTGTGCCTTTTATTTAGATCTGATCCATGTGGTTTACATGAAAGCCATATAGATCGAAGCCATACGGATAGCGGAGCCAGGCTGGAGCGGATAAGTTGGAGTCAGTGTGCACGGAAAAAGGCCTATCCGTACCAGTTTGGGGTCAGAGCCGTACGGATCCGCTCTCGAGTGCACAGGGCCTAAAACTCACAATATCAATATGCACATAAGTAGATATAATCAGAGGGTTCATGCAATTTACAGTTTTTCTCACAACAAAAAAGATGTTTTTCTAGAAAGCAAAGTTATAGTGCCTAATTCTATGAGCCAATTCACTAGGCTTCTGTTGGCGTTAAAAGTGACTTAATACTTTCATTATTCTATATGGTGTGTAAGTCTTTTTCTTCTGTGGAGGAGAATAACCACTAGTTTGCTTTTCCATTTTAACTTTATTGAATTTTGTTTTTTTTAGAAACTTTCCATTGCTCTTTGCTCCCTTGCTTTAGCAAGTTAATGAAAATGCATTCAGGAGATGAGTTTTCAGACTGAAAAAAGTTTGCTATGTTAATTGCTTAATCTCGATGAATTTTGTGTTGTTTCACTGAACTGAGGATATTGAATCGGCCTTTTTGGGAATACTGATAAAGGAAACCGCTGTCCACGAATCTCGCAGCAATTTCATTTGAAAAGCAATGATTGTACACCGACATTGACGAAAAAGACCATTGAAACGAAAGAAATTAACCTCAAAACTGTAATTGTTACTTCATTGCTGTTTGTTAATACTTATTAACTAATGTCGTATGCAACCAGAAAACTTTCAAGAAGGGCCCTCATATCATGTTAGAAAGCTGTTGCACCTCACAAAGGAGTGGCTGATTTCCCTTTGTTGCAAGAAAATCCTCTTTAGACATAAAAATTTCAACCAGTCTCCTTTCTATTGAGCAACGTTTAGAGCAGGCTACTTCATAATGGCCTGATCATGCACATGAGGACAATACAAAGAACTATAGTGAAATGATTCTTAATATTTTCATGTCCAGATGTAGCTAACATTGCTAGTTTTATACGCCACAAACTTGCCAGTAAAAGTGGGTGCTTGCTTAGGTTTTTTGCAAAAAGGTGTGCAAAAGGTAGTTGTGCTTGAAGTTTCTCAATTCTTTATATGATTTTTGCCCTAACTGTTTCCGTAAAGCTTCGTTGATATTTAGTGACGGCCATACCATCATTATATTTCGACTTTGAATTTCTGAAGTTTCCTATAGCGTCATGAGTTGCTTTACGACTTGGGGCTTCTTATACTTGTTTCTAAAAAGCTTCTTCCCATAAATAATTTGTCCTACGTTTGGTACAAGATTCGGACCGCGACAACGAGTATCACTTGTGAATCGTGTAGCTCTCCACTGTTGCTATAACGATGAACAAATGCCAGACACAAGTTGTACGATCGACCGCATGTTTATCGTCCGGCAAGTGTGCGGTTTAGACCGGATTAAGGATTCACTCGTTGTCACTGACCGTGACCCTTGTGATGTCTTCAATCAATGCACCGTAAAATATGTGACAGATATGCTCTTCTTTCATAGTTGGTTCTTGACGCGGGCAGCAGCTGACAAACAGTTCTCAAAGAGGATTTTCAACGACGAAACACTGCTCTTACTTTGGTATGTGGGAACAATTGTTTTACCATTCTTCTACGCTGTTAACATTCATTATTTTATGAATAGTTTTTTATTGCAATTTTTAATCTTCATTAAGTTTCGGAATTATCAATTTCCTTTCGCATCTTTATCTTAAGTTACTCAATGCATTTTATGTAGAGGGCGAATTAACGCTAATTTCCTATATGCCCCTCTCTGCTATCAACTGCGTATGAACAAGCAACTTTGTAGGGAATCTAAATTCGAAGCTCTTGAAAATAGGGGCTGCATTGGTTATGAATGATCAACAATAATTTTTGAAGCAATCAGAAAAGAGTTGTTGTGTGTCAATGGGTCTGGAACAGGCGCTTGTTCATTTAAAGAACAAAGATTTTCATAACAAGCTTTGCTCTTTGGTGCATTTCATTAACTAGCCATCGATTTCTGGCTCCTCCTTCATCAAAATCATAAAGGAAAGTGCAGAATTCTCATTGCTAGAAATTTTGCGGGAAATGAAAATAATGAAAAATTCAGCTAATACTCCGGTTATATAGTCTATCGTGACGACTATCTCGATCCTAGGCTGTTCACAACAGCGAGTGGCATTAAGCAGAAATGAGAGTTTTTGCTTAATTTCTCAGTATTCGGAGGGTATTCTAAATGGTCAATATTTAGGCAATAAAACTGTAAGAAGCGCATTAGCAAATTCAAAGGCAGGATTCAAGAATTTTCAGAGAGTTGAGGAGGATGTCTTACAACTTAGATCTACGTTTTAAAAAGCAAACTGAAGGCATGAAATTCTTGTTGTATATACATAAAAATGAATTCTTTCAATATCAAAGCGATTTTCCATACCGATTTTAAGAAGGGTTTGCCATTTGCACACAAGGAGGCTAGCAGCTAATTGTCGTGGTTGATAATTTCTGGATCAACAGTTGAGAATACGAGCGTTCTATTGACAAATAACGGCTAGTCTGATGTTTAGTGATTCCTGCTTATGTAGATAACATTCTTGACGTAACCATGAGAAACGACTGAAATTGTTTTCAAACTAACTCATACATGGTAAACTGAAAAAGTAGCCCTTTTCAGCTTAGCTAAAGTAGATGGAAACAATCTTCAGTCTTCACATAGAATGTATAGTTTCAGAATCTTTCTGAGTTTAACCCTGTGGATTTCGCGTGAAAAGGTCTGCAACACTCTTTATTAGATCTACATCACCAAATACTACACGATTCAATTGATCAACAATTAAGGTCAGTTTACTAAAACTTCATGGCTTATGAAGTTTAATACAAGTAGACTTATAATCCAGTTAATTATGCCTCTACACAGGAGTTCAAATGTTGTATCTGGTTATCGATTTACGAACATCGAAAAGGTTCTAGAACTTAAAAGGGGCATTTATTCCTCTGACATCAAAACTTGCAAGTTTAAAGATAGCTTTGGGTTCAAATTATGCATTTAAATCATTTCTTTGTTTTGAAGAATTGGAAGTAGCCATTCATGTTCTAAGATATTATTCCAGAGGAAATGTGTTGAATCTTTCAGGTTGACGCCCAAAATATTGAAGCTCGTTCTAAATGTTTTCTAGTTGACGGTGAATTTCAGGACTTAACAAAAAAAATCTTAATGCTTTCATCTATTAGTGCTATCATATTGTATGGTATAGGTATGATTGTCGAAGTAGTATTATAGACACATTTTAACGAAAGTTAGTTAAACATGGAAGGAAAGAATAGTATACGCAAGGAAAAGACGATGAATACAATGTTTTAGAAATCTTTGAGTTTCTGTGCCATTGCATTTTAGCTTTGCAACACTGACTAGTGCGCTGCGAAGAACATATTCAACAGAAACTGCTTGGAATAATTGGAGTTTTCATATGCAACTGTCTCTTATATCAACTTACCAAATAACAACCTAAGTTTCGTCATTGATTCTGTCCGACGGCGCACTTCACAACAAACACATAGTATAATTTATTATCAGTCAAAAACTTCCGTAAGTAATTCAACCACACCGAGAACATTTTAAATTCCCCACAAATTCGTAATTTCTTTAGTGCAAATATTCTGATAAAGCAGGTTTTTGCGGCCACAATAATGTTGTATGCGAGTACAAATCAAACACACTAGCTTTCGTTACTAGATAGATCTCATTTGGGGCAAATCAAATTGTATTGCTGCGGTGGAGCATTGCACTGTATTTTTCATTTGTTAATGATGACTGTTTAGTAAGGACGAAATTCTTGCTTTTTCTCAATGCTCGTGGAATGTATTAGAGGTACATGACCATTCAATATCCGATTTACATTACCCCCTGCATCTGTTGTCTGCAATGTTCGAAGATGTATGTGTTTGGAAAGATGGTCCGTTCATAAATAAAGTTCGTTATGACATTCAAATGTTTTACAGTCGTAAAAACAAACGAATCTGCGTGTCTCTTCTTTTCAAGTATAACAACTCTTTGCATTCACTTGACTTGGTGTTTTCTCTAATCCTGCATTGCAGTCAAACAAATCTTATTCAAGAATTTCAAAAACCACTCATTCTTTCAATTTA
>OLMO02000294.1:4132878-4149235 GCA_900291935.2 Cassiopea xamachana | reverse complement strand
TGATGATGATGATGATGATGATGATGATGATGATGTTGATGATGATGCTAGCCCACGGTTGGAGACCTCTACGTGGTGGTGAGCGGGCACAGAGAGACAAATGCCCTTAAGTTGGTAGTGATTTATGTCGCAGAGATTCAGAAGTAGGGCAGAAGTTGATGACCTGTGGCAAACTGCCCAACCAGGTCCCTTCAGTGAAAAGCAGACTCAATGGCTCACGCTACAGCTCTGCCTAGTAACTGTTGGGAGTAACAGAGGGGGTTGACTGTAGCCGACTAGATCACCTCTTTTGAACAAATGACAGGTGAAAACTAGCCCCAGGATCAGTCCTAGGCCCCCTTCAAGGGCAAGCTGGAAAAGACAAGATGATGATACTGATGCAATATAATTTAATTTCTGCATTACTACAACTTACAACTATAATTAAGTTCAAACTGCAACACAAGAAGATGATGTTACTATATTTGGATGAAGATAAAGATAAAATGAAAAGAAAAAACTATGTGTAACAACAATTCATTTTATTTTCAGTTTCATTTCAAAAATTCAACTATATACAAAAATCACAGAAGTCAGGCGTGAAACTTGGAGCTTTGAGGGCAGAGGTCCAGTCCACAAAGAAGGGCACACTAATACTGTTTTGCAGAGTCATAAGCGGAGAAAATCCTGTAAGAGGTGTATCGATACATTTGCTCTGAAAGCCAATGATTCTAATTGCTAAGTCTTATCACGGCAATGAAAGGAAAATAAGAGGGGTAAAGGCTGCACACCTGGAAAATTTTTGAGACAATGCCTTATCCATGTTAAGGAAACGCCCTTTTTTACTAGAAGCTCTCTAAGAGAGGGCACTTAAAAAAAGTGCACTTTCGCTCCTTTGTTGAAAAGGGCCTGGGTCTAGACCCCCAGGACCCCTCTCCTAGTTGCGTGCCTTGATGCTAGCAAAGTGATCTTCTCAATTCATCTTCTAGGTTGTCGCTCTGTCTTTTTGCTGATGATGCAAACATATATTTTGAATCCGACCGTTTAACTAATTTTCAAATGCTAATAAGTTGCTATAAATGTAGAGAAAACGAAGTTTGTTATTTTTCATTCTACTCAAAATTCTTTGAGTGATAGTCTTTATTTAATAATTGGTAATCAACATGTACAACAGGCTAAATATGTCAAATTTCTTGGTGCCCTCTTAGATCAAAATCTAAGTTGAAAATTTCGTTTATGCGAACTCTCTAAGAAACTATCACGAACTTGAGGTATATTCTTTCAAGTAAGGCATATTCTACCAACTAGTGTTCTAGCTTCTTTATATAACTCCTTGTTCTTTGTTTTCCTCATATCTCCGATGTGGAATTATTGTTTAGAGTATCACATAGGATACTTATAGTACACTCATATTTCGCTTGCAAAGGAAAGTTGTCAGAGCTATATCTTTTAAAACTCCTAAATGTACATCTACACCAATTTTCTCTGATTTAAAAATTCTTAGATTATATGATATAGCTGAGCTAAAGCTGCTTAGCTTTGTTTCTTGTCTATGAATCTGATAACAAAATCTCTCCAGTGTCTTTGCATGATGTTTTGAAACTTTTCACAACATTTCCACAAGGAGCAATTTTTATATCTTCCGTAGATCAAAAGCTATCGACATTACAAGCTATCCATCTTTTCTTTTAATGTCGATAACTTTTGATCTACGGAAGATATAAAAATTGCTCCTTTTGGAAATGTGAACTGATACCTTCTGAACATGCTTGCAAAATATTTTTCAATTATTTGAACCTATGTGTTATCAGTTTTTTCGCAAAGAAAGTACACTTTTTACCACCAAACACGCTTCTCGATGCTTTTCGAACGAATTCTCACAACAGTTTTGGCAGGAATCCTTCGATGGTGATTCCTTTGTTAGCCAATCAAGATTTGACGCCTATGCTTAATGGAATAGGCAAATTTGCATGGGAATGGGTCTCTCTCCTAGACTAGTTTATCTACTGAGAGAGCTCCTCTTAAAACAGAATTCTTAACTTACAATTTCGTTATTTTATAGTAGTTTTCTTCTTGTTTGTTCCTTTCTTTGTTCATATTATATATTTTGTTATTTTGTAAATTGTAGTTATTGTTGTTGAAATTTGTACAGTTTAGAATTTTGAGTTATATGACCTTGAAAGTGTATAGATCAAAATACACTTAGAATATATGAAACGTTGGCATCATGCATGAAGAAGAAGTTTCTTAAGGAGGAAATCTCTCAGTGGATAAACTAATCGAGGACAGAGCTAATTTTTACATAGAATGCGATGAAAGCAACATTTCTCTCGTTGTCAGGTTTCATAACGAGACAACTGTTCTTCCGGGTAAAATAGGACGGGAAATGAAATATATCATTTCCTGAAGTAATAAACAGTTTTATCGTGAACAGTAGGGGACAGTGGAGCAGTGGAATAGAGTAGACTTTGACATAATTTTTGGATCAGCTTTGGACGTAGATTAAGATGTCAAGACCAAGCAGACCAGCCCCGCCACCTCCATCAAGGCCAGGTAAGCAGAATATTGATGTCCGCCTTGCAATCTTGCACCATTGCCAACGACTAAATGCGTTTGTAAGAGGATCACCCATCACTTGCATAGATCACCTAAATTTCTTCATATAGCCATAGCCTTTTTTGGAATCTGTATCAGTATTTGCCTAGGTACAGCTTATGCTTTGATACGAAACAAAAACTGAAGAGCGATGGCCCGCTTCCATTTATGCTGAATCATAATTTATTTGGCTTACAGCCAAAAGCGTAGGTGGCAGTAGGGACTGCAGCCTCCCAACTTGGGCAGAAATGCGTTTCACTCGGGCAAATTTTCTGAAAGAACAATAGGAAATTCGGTCAGAAAGTTTACAGCCCCCCAAAAAAGTTCACGCCCTCCTAGGCCCATGATTACAGCAATGTTTTAAATGGTTTTGAAATATCCTGCATTGAACAGCAGTGCTAGTATGCCTCTATGAAGTCTTTGCAGAATGTTTTAAGTTGATTGCTCATGTGTGTTTTGCAAAATGTTTGAGGTTGGTTGCTCCTGTTGATTTTGTTTCTGCTTTTAGTCCCCTATTACTTTTTGCAGGGCATGTACAAGTTGTCAGGGCTCTTTATAATTACACAGCACAACAGGTGATCAATATATATAGGTAGTTCTGTTGAAGGTAGTGCAATAGAAAAACAATGAATAAACTATGTATAGTAGAATACAATATCAACCTTAAAGCATATGATAGATAATATATCATATATTACCTTCAACAGAACTACTTAAAGTTGCATTTTTTCAACTTGGCATAAAACTCTTAGTTAAAATTTTGCTTGTCTGCAGAGTATGGTGTTTTTGGGTGAGATCTCTGGTGTGCAAAAGCAAATTACCTAGTGTGCTAGTATGCACATGCAGAAATTCTGGTGTGTTAGTATGCATCAACAAATGTAATTTGGGTTGGCTCCTATTTTAGAAAGAAAATCTTGTCCAAATTCCATTCCATCCTTTTCCACATCCAATGCCCAAGAGTGTACACAAGGCAATATTTTTCTATTTCTGTAATCTACACCAAGCTCTAGTCACGTACAGGTATGTGATAGCAATAAGGAGAGTTTGATAAAGATTTTTCTTTTCTCATTCTATGTCTTTACAATTCCCTAAAGCTAGGCTGAAGGATTAATTTTTCCAGTGATGAAAGGAGCTATATTTATTTTGCAAAAAGGGCATTTCCTGATGCTTTAGGTGTTGCCCTGAAGATTTTTCTAGGGGCAAGCCTTCAGATCCCAAAATTCCAAAATATTCCTTCCACTACTCTCTATAATTTCAATGTTAGAATCTCCCCAAAGGTCTGTTATCTTGCAATTTCCTGGTTGTTGTGGCAGCAATCTTCAATTCAATTCATTTATGGTAAATTGACATGAATGAGACTCCAGCATGAGCTTTACATAGAATGAAATTAGGTGTAAAGACTGTTGTAGGTTATGAGAAAGGCATTCTAGGAAAAGCAACAAGGACTGTATATAAACTACTTGCATTGGTCCTGTCCACGTGTAACTGGTGTGCAGGACCTGCAGGACAAAAATATCTCCAGTGTGCACATGACATACTCTGCAGACTGGTCATAAGAAAGCAGCCAGGGGATGTAGTTTTTGATGCCTATATTTCAGCTTTGGTTTTTGAGTCACCTTTTCTTTTACCCATTGCCTCTGTTCGCTTCTTTGTTCTATGATTAATGCTTTTTTGTAGCTTGCTTATACATTGATTACCTATTTTTGAATATATACATTCTGCCTTCCTTGTTCTTTGTTCTAGCTGCAGTTGAAGCATTTTAGTTAACCATCTTTTTCTCTAATTTTAATATCAGACCTAATTTAATTTGTTACATCTCTTATATTGTATGTCTAGTTAATGAAATTGTCTATATGCTTTACTGGATGACTGTAGTTGATGAGAGATTCTTTCTTGTTGCCATTCTTTATTGGAATGTGCTCTGCATGCTAATATGTTCTTGTTGTTTTCTGCTCTTTTTCAGTATTTTTAGGTTAAATATTAAATGTATTATTATTCAACATATTTGTTAAAATGCACTGTAAATATTTTGCTCTCAATTAAAGAATGATGAATTAAGCTTCCAAGAAGGAGACATACTTTACATCATAGACAAGGTAATAGGTCTATGGCCCAAAGCTAATCATTTACTGACTAGTATATTGCCATCTAGTACAAATCCTCATTTTCTCTAAAAGGTTATTTTAGATTATGTATGCAAATAAACAGTTGATATGTTCATTCTTGGAATGCTATTCTATCTTTCTGTAGAATTTGTATGCATGATATTTTACATGTTTAGGCTGCATGTTTGATATGGTGGATAATTTTCCCTGCTGTATCATCCTTGTTCTTTATTAATTATGTATTATGCACAGTCTTTTGAGCATAGACAGACAGTTTTATCAAATATATCTATTATGATATTTAAGGGCATATGGACTTTAGATATTAACATAGTTCCTATAAATTGTGGTATGAGTATTTCTATTGCAAGTCATCATGTGAGACTTGAAATTTTCATTAATTTTAGAGTGACCAATCTGGTTGGTGGAAAGCCAAGGTTGGAAACCAAGAAGGAATGATCCCATCAAATTATGGTTATTTTTTGATAATTGATTTAATGGGTACCACAACTGTAACATCTAAAATTTTATTCATCACCACTATCATCTTCATTATAATAATCATTGCAATCATTTCCCATAATTCTCTTCATCAATCATTAGTTATTACCATTAAGCAATCATCATAATTCATTGTCATTGTTTTCTTCGCCCCATTGCCGACAAGCTTATCAACTATCATCCTAAGCATTTTTGTAGCTGCCAATAAGCATCTGATCTCATCAGCATTGTTCTTATCAATATCATTACTTTGTCACCCTTCATAGTCAAAGTATAATATGGATTATTCACTGCTCATTGCTAACCTTTTATTCAGATTTTTTCTTGCATCATAGTTGAAGAGAGCACTGAATCAGTGGAGCACCCAATGCATGAAGCTGCAAAACGAGGTTTAATTATACATTGTTATGTTGTACCCCTGTTGTTGTTCTATTGTTATGATTCTATTGTCTTTATTGTTTATATTGTTTTCTTTATGCCTAATTGATTTCTCACACGTGTATATTGATAGGAACATTTTGGTTGAGTTATAACAGGTTATGTTGAAAGTTATCTAAACGTTTTCTCTCTCCTTGCGATTCTCTATCACAATATAACATGCATCACTTTTGTTTTATAGTCACAATGAAATATTGTCCATCATTCCTATTGATGTATTTAAGTACCAGTCTGTTTTTGTCAATAATTTTGGTACTGAGTAGCCATTATCACTATAATTTTTGCAGAAACTAAAAGCTCAAATTTTGCTTTTATCTATTTTTAGGAAATTTGGGCTTCTTGCGAGAATGTATTGTAAACAGGGTAAGTTGTACATTAGTGGTGGCACCAGAGAAGAATCGTTGGGGAGGGGACTAGTGCTGCTAAAGTGCCAACAGGGAGCAAAGCCAAAGAATTTTAGAGGACAATACCTGTGATATTAACTAAGAAACTTAAAGTAAAGGTCATGGAAGTTATGAAAATGCTGACAGTGCATAGAAGTTTAGGTGCTAACAGGGGACTCAGTAAAGTGATGGGGACTGCAGGCTCNCTTTAGTAGAACCATCCATGTTGTTCATGATTTAAGGAATGTATCCATGGATTTGCTTATGTGGGGCATGAAGGGTGCCACTCCCCCCAATATTTTCAAAAATACAAGAAAGTTGGTCAAAGGTTAGCCATGCTGCAAGAGAAATGGTCACAGTATTTTCTGTGACCTTTTTTCTTCAGTAACAGTAGTTTGTCAAATATTCAAAACGCCCCTCCCCCTTATGAAAAGTCTCTCAGTACATCTCTGAATGTAGCATCAACTGGTGAGCTTGTAATAAGTTTAGTCTGTAATCAATTTAATAAGTTGATCACGAATGATCATAGTTGGTCATAGTTAGCCACATTATTCTGAATGCCCCCAATTTAGATTTCATAAGTACATTACTGCATGAAAGAGAGGTCAAATATAGCTATTATGTGTAGGCTTGGCTAGTAGAAGAAGTAGCAATTGTTTACTGTCAAGGTTTTCTTGATTCTGAGGTCTCTTTATGATGCAAAGTGTTTGCCACAAGTGTTTTAACTATTGCAATCATTTTTTTTACCGCTGGTTGTAAAAAATGATTGCAATAGCTTCAGAGGTTTTGCTAATTTTTTACTGGTATTCAGGTTTGTAAAATCATGCCAGACTGGAGACTTTGCTGTGTGCCTACAATATCTTGCCCGTGCACTGGCCTACATGTTTTGCAATGTTAGATGTGCACAATCATTATAGTGGTTCTCTAGCTGCGAATTTAAAGAAGTGAATAGTCAAATACTTCAAATTATTTGCAAGCATTTCAAAATCTGATCTGCACAAAATATTCTGGGAAGTTACCTTGGGCATGCAATATGAATTTGTAAAAGTTGAAATTTTCCACGCAGTAATCAAACTTTCCATTCTGGATATTCATGGGCAGTCCTTATTCTTTGTATGTGTAGCTTTGTTGCAAAATTTTTTATGTACCTGTTGTCTGTTTTGTTTCTTGAAATTCCTAGTCAATTTCTCTATGTGTTTTAATTCTAGGTTTCTCCCAACAGTCTTGACAAATCAGGTTCAACTGCACTACACTGGGCTGCTGCAGGGGGCCATTATCGTATGTTTTTTCTTTCTGCTTATATCTGTTGGCGAATGATATTCAATACCATTCACCAAGTGGTAAAGTAGTGTTCAATGTCTTATTAGGTGTTGGTAGATTTTGCATTAATTGCCCACAAGTTTTCAGATGGCTCACCTGGACTTTGAGATTTGGTAATATGGTATAAGTAAGGTAGGTATCTGCTTCAAGACTGCTGCTGGTCTGATTATGAATTAAAGCACACCCTCCAGTCTGGAATAGACATTCCCACTTGACTATTTCAAAAATTGCATACCAGGGCATTCCAATTGCAACCCTCTCTTAATAATTCTGAGCCAAAAAGAAATTGTTTGATTCTGGTCCAGAAGTAGCACCACTTGTTGAGGGCTATAGTAGAGAGTAATGGTTATCAGCATATTGAAGGTTTGCCTTCAATAATATTTTGTGCTTTTTCACCCCTATCTCATCAATTGTGGTCTATCCTCCAGTTGCTTTACTTACAGTATTTTCTAAATCCCCCATTTATTACACCCTTCTTGGCTATTATGCATTGGACTTTTCTAACTCCCCAATTTATTCCACCCCCTTCTATTCCAGACTGGAGAGTTGGTAAAATATTGCCTTACCAGATAGCTCTGTTTAGTATTCTAAACAGTCATTCATGGTAGTAAAGCATCTTAAAGCTAAATCAATTATTTCTTTCTCATTTTTGTTTGGTCATGTAGCTGAGAACAAACACAAATATTGATATGTTTGTGCTCTCTACCAATGGCTTTGTAGACAATGATTTACTGCCCTTGATTGAATTAGATAGCTGCTGGTAAAATCATAGCGTATTGCATCACGTCTTATTATACTGAAGGTGTAACACTTTGAAACTGTATGACTAGGGGGACAGAATGTCGCTGAGTACACCAAAATTTGTCGCCCAGTGAGCAGAAATCGTGAATACTAGGCGACTAGACTAGAGGAAAATTTACAGGCAGCACTGAAATCAGAATTGACAATGAGGCTATATAGCTTGAGTTTGTTTTGTCTTGAACATTAGTAACAAGCAAAGAGTCGATTGTTCCCACAAGTAAAATTGACCGGAGATTCTTGGATGTCATCCGGCAAGCGAAATGCTTGAGCCTCAAAAATTTATTGCCAGATGCTAAGTTTTCAAAACTTTTTCCTACATCACTTGTGAGATAAGGATTGCTCGTAGTAAGAACATTACACTGCAACTCAAGCTTTTCACAGTGAGAAGTAGAATCTATACTAAGCCTATCTAAGTCTAATTTGATGAAGAAAATTATAAATACCAGTTTTTTTCTTCTCAGCGTAAAGATGAACGACGAACACAGCTTTATTTTGCAAACAGGCGTTCTCCGACATTCAAGAGGGTGTGACCTTAAGCATTTTTCTGGAGGCAGACCCCCAGACCCGCAGCTCTATTGAACCCCACTGTAATGCCCAATGAGACTAGGTTTCAGTGTGACTNTTTTGATTAAAATGAAAGACAGAAGACTCATAATTGTCGGTTGTTTGCAGTGAAACATTTTCAGAGTGGAAAAGTTCTTTAAGGATGTCTTCTGAAGTACTACAAGTTTCTTAAATTTGTGGCCTTATACACGCTGGTTGCATCTATTGTGGATCCTTAAAAAACAGGAATGGGTTCTTTCATCCAGTGGTATTTTTTAAAATGCTATGGCTGAAAGCCAGCTTTCAAATTATTCCAGCTTTTGATTTTTTAATTATTTAGTTCACAGTATTTTTGTGGAATTGATTGGTTATGAATCTAAGTTCATGGCTTATTCAAAGTTTTGTCAAATTTTAATCATATATGAGTATCGAGCTTGACTTGGATATGGAAAGGAAATCATTTATTGCATAGGTTGCCTTGTACTTATCATTTGTCTTGGCTGCTAACATTTGAGTGCAGGAATATTCAGGAATTAAAAGAAATGTTTTAGAGGTTTCCATAGTCGCTTTAGAAGACAAATATGGAAATCCTGTAGAGCATTTCTGGTATGATTCTTTCAACTTACAAAGACAAAAGAACACACCAACAAGGCACTCCACTTAGAAGAACTTCCACCGAAAAGGGCTTTGTTGTTGGATTATTTATCTTTATTCTTTACAAGAAACACATCATCTACTTCATCTATTTTGATTTTCATCAATCTTGTTTTTCGCCATGTTTTTTACATCTCTCCTGACGCCCTGTTTGCTTGTTCTATTTTAGAATGTGCTGCAGAGCTTCTACAGCTACCCCATGTCGAAGTGAATGTACAGGTTTGCACCCTTAGAGTTGATTTTGTGANACTTTTTCTAATTGTTGGACCGTATGAACTTAAAGTTTTGAATTTATGTCCTTTACACAGTGACATTCCCCCATTAGAAGGTAAGAGTTGTTATAACCTGTTGCTAGATCATTAGTTCCATAATCCCATATCATTAGTCTCCACTGCGTTTGCAACTGGCAGAGTTTTTTGTTGTCTGTAGAATTCGTCTACTCGCGGTCCATAATTCATCTGTTATAAAAACTATGATCCAAAGGATGAACAAAGCGACGAAAATGATTGTGTATACATTGAATTATTTATAATTATACACACGAAATGGCGTTCATGAATAGGTGAAGATGGTGATCAATATTGCTTGTCTAATCTCTTGTTGAATGTACACTAATTATTCAGAATTGAACATTATGTGCCTTTTGTTTACAATTAGTCGCCGTTTCCTAATCAACTGTAGGGCATGCAATTCAATTTTAATCATTATCATAAACTTCTCGGATATTTGTGTGAAATGTTGTCTTGCAGAATAAACTGGGAGACACTGCACTTCACAATGCTTCTTGGANAAGGGCCATGCAGATATCGTAGAATTATTACTTCAAAGAGGTCAATCCATATCTCAGTTTCTTGGTTTTTATACATTGTAGTTTTTGTGTGGCTTTCATATTTTTTTTAAAGAAACAAACGCTATTGCTTTAGCCGGGATGATTCTTAATATGTCATCAAATCGAGCATGAACTTTCTCTTAAACCCAAATTCGGCAGCTGTGTGCAAGAAAAAACATGTTCTGGTTTTTTAGGGCTTGTAATGGATGCTGTTTCTATTTTCTTTCTATTTTAATCAAACATTTTCTGGTAAAAACAGCTTTTTAAGTTCCTGTTTGAAGCTTAGCCTTCCAATATTTCTTAAATATTTCTTAATTTTTACCAAATTTCAGCCTCATGTTTCTTATAGACATATTTCTTATAAAAAAGACCGTGTAATCATACCTGCCAATTATTTCATTATATGTTATAAACTAGCATCCATGTGAAGGAAACGTGTTAGTTGACTTGATATGCCAGATGCAAAAAATGTTATGATATTTTTAAGCAATCATTTTGGACATCGTTCTGAGATTGCTATGGAATTATTGCATTTGATCTTTTTTTATTTATTTTACCTGGATCATCGTGTATGTTAATTTACAGTTAGAAATAGAGAAACCCCTTGAAAACCACTTCCAAGTGAACCACTTCCAGAAAAAAGTCGTGGACAAATCCTGAGTTCTTGGACTGTTGATTAGATTTTAATTTTTTCTCTTTTCTTTGTGTGTTCTATGTTTGTTTCACATGTAGCAGCAGTCGTTAGCCAATATTACACTACCTATATTTGGTGAGGTGTACTATTGTATTGCTAAAATGTACTCAATGAAATGAAGTTTAAAAAAAAATTGTTACTCACCGCTTCAGGAATATAGTCTATAGGAACATTGAGGCTCAAATTCGTTGAAATTAAAAAACAGATTACGAATAATGCAAAGTTCAAGGGTTGATGCAGAGTTTGATTTATTTTGTTTATGTGTGAGTTCTTTTTAGAATAAGTTTTGTAATGTAAGTACCAAATTAAGTGTTCACCTCTGTTCTTTTTGTTTTTGTGATAGACTAGCACATTGAAAAAAAAGTTAATTTTGTCCTTTAAATTTCAGTCGAATTTGCAGCCTTTTGCCACTCAGTAATATAAGAATAATCTTAGATTCAAAATCAAAGGCTAGGAATATTAAAGCTCACCGAAGTAAGACATTCTTATAAAAACTGTTTTCATGCTACACAAACTTGAGAATTTAGTAAGATTAGGGCCAGATCTTCATTTTAAAGCCAAACTATGCAAAAATAATTTCCCTTGAAAACTTCTGAAAACATAAAGCTCTTCATTTGTCCTATCAGGTTGGGACCCTTGAGAACTGCCCTAAGCTTAACCTATATACGGCACGCTACTACATCCATGAATAGTTCAAGTTTAAACATGGGTTATATTCAAATACTGCTCACTCTTTAGTACATATTGTTGTTGAATTCTAAGGACACTTTTTCAATTTATTGCTAGAAAATAGAAGTTCACAGTTCTAATATTATTTGGCGCGTAGTAAAGCAGGATTATATTTGTTGGCAAAATATCGAAAGTATTGCATGTCAAATAACGTTAGAGCAACAACAGAAAATATTTCAAAGGCGATTCTTTACGTCATCAATTTTCATTTTCAATGCCGCTGTTTATATTTTCAAGAGCACTACTAGTGGAGAAGACCATTTGTTTAGAGCTCTGGCATATCGTTTGTCATATGTTAGCATGTATGAATTCCTAGCTAAAATACACCCCATCATCTGGATTTATTTGGCAATGAAAAAATGTTCTTTTTCAATATGAAAATAAATTATTTATCATTTATTAATTTTCCTCAAGTGAAACCAAATTCTATTTTAATGATTACCTTTATCAAACCTACATTTCACATTTTTTCATATTTGCTCTCTTCTGTATAATATGTGATAGTATCATGCTAAATTTGATTACATCATCATTTTAGGTGCCAACAAGAATATAAGAAATAATGAAAAGAAGTTACCATATGATCTTGCAAGGAATCCAGAAGCAGCCTCGTTTCTTAAAGATCGAGCGGGTGTGTAGGAATCTGCTTGTTTTATACCCCAAGAATTAGTTTACACCATTCTTTTGCATTTAAACCAATTAGTTTTCAATGCTAGAGCACGAACAGAGTTTTTTCCAAGTGAATGACATCATCTGCTTATTGCCTTTTTAAAAAGTCAGTTCATTTGCTATGTTTCTTGAATTTTAGATGTGCCTACCAATGATTATGGTGTAGATGAAGACTCAGACTGAGAATGTTAATTTGATTTTTCATCCAAGTAGTTCACTTCATTCTTTCATTTTGCTCATTTTGTATTACGAAATAAAGATTTTGTTTAGCGTACATTAAGGCTATAACTCAATATCTTACTATATGTGAAAAGGGGGATGTTCCGTTTTACCGAAAAATTATGCTTAAAGCTATTTTTTCTAACGTGAGGCATTTCATCCTTGGTGATTCCAGACTTCAAATCAAGTGAAAACAGTGTAAAGCCAGAGAGTATGTTTTGGAGGAAACAAATAGTACTTGTATTGCTATGTAATGAAAGCTAACTTTCAAGATATGAAAATATATTCCATCATTGCATGAAGAGGACCAATTTTCAAATATAGCGTATTACTTATTCCTTAGTATCTATTTCACCTCGGTTCGTTATTATTTGTTTAGAGTATAGGTCAGGGATAAGTTTAAAAGGGGGCTCAGAATGCTGAACCCCATTATTACAATTCCTACCCATGCTGGGGAGACTCAGCCCCCCAAAGTGTTTGTATTAATTTTGCTTTTCAAAGTGCATTGGCCTTACTTCCAATGTTTCTTATTGTATTGCTATGATGAAAGTTTTCACTGCTACATTGCTATTGAGATATTTCTAATTGTTGGTTACATTACATCATAACTAGACTTCACTATCATGTCTTTATCTTTGAAAATATGGACGTGGTTGCAACTAGGCCACACCTATTTTATGACATTGCACCTAGAGCCCTCTTGTTAAAATGTTAAGAAATCACCCCTGATATAGATGTCTTGGTAAGGGTACAACTTTGTTCATTCTTTTCATTGTTCTCTATGTTTTGGAGTAAGGCACAATATCTTGCATGCAACGGTCTCAGATATGATCGTATAGGAAACATCAGCGTCTCTCTTATACTTTGGAGAGCATGAGTAGTGGCCATTAGTAATGTTAGAATTGCTTATTGTGTAAAGTTTTGAAGTTCAGATATACTAAATGCAAGCAAACGTTGTCTTTCATTTGTTTTTAGTTTTACAACAAGGCTTCTTTTGAGAAATACGCTGCATTTCAGATTTTTGATAAGTCTGCAATGCAACTATACAACATGAATATAAAGGCAGATAAATAAATGTATTTCTATATTGTATACTATAAGATAAAATATAGTTTGACATAGAAAATACATACTGCATGTCAACACCATTGCAGACCATAATTGGAAATGCATTCCAATAATTTCTTTGTAAAACTATCTTGCATTTTTCTGCCTAAAGAAGAGTTAAATTGTTCTTTCGACACCCTAACAATGTTATTTTTCGTGCGATTGAATTTTGTAGCATATGCACGTCTAGCGACTTTCGTTGATAATTTTTAACTAAAGATAAATGTAATCAATTGACGTTCAACTTTCTTTGTGTGCCAGCACAGTATTCATTTCATTGCATTTTACCGTACATTCTCAAATAATTTTACAATTTAATTTTTGGATTTTTCCATGCAGGCTTAAAACTTTTTCTAGTAATTGTTCATATTCCATTTGAAGTTGTTCTACCAATAAGCTACTTCTTAATACTTCAAATGGGGTGCTTTCTGAAAGACGTACGATTTCTCATTGATTAATGGCTGGCTCTTCTTTCTTACCACTATAAAACAATAATAAAGTCTCAAATAGCCACAGCTTGAGTGGGGGCTTATTCGAGGGGGAAACGTATTTAAAATTTGTAGTTCTAGGGTGGGGCTAATTCAATGGGAGCTAAGTTGAGGATTTACGGTATCGAAAGGCTACCCTTTCAATACAAGTACTGCTTTTCAAGACGACCTCCCAACCTACAAAAGAAAAAATATACTTAAAACTTACATACTTACAATCTAGAACTTTAACTTAATTGAAAAATGGAAAAATAGAGGTCATAATTAAACGAGTTTCTTAACGTAGCATATGGTAGGTGCTTGTTTACACTGAGCTGTTAGGCTATTCCATAATTCCATAATTCTGCTCCTCTATAAGAAAGTGTGTACTAGCGATAGAATGGTTTGTAGAATCTTCCAAATTCACTCTTTTTGATAGGATTCCTTCAAAAAGAGTGACTTTGGAAGACTCTACAAACCATTCTATCGCTAGTACACACTTTCCTATCATAGGAAACAGTGAAATTGAAGTTCAGACTGGCTGTTCTCAATTTTTCAAGAATTTTTAGGCTGAAATATTCATAATTTGTTCTTAAATTATTACTTTGAAGGCAATCTAGAAATTTGACAATATACAACACAATATTGGATGTTCTGATGGGTTGAGAGCCATTAGCCAAATGTTACATCCGAAATGGTTTCTCTTGCGTATCAATGTTTTTTATTGAAAAAGTTTATAAAAAGTTATGAAAGACCATGTTAACACATTACCTAGTTTCGCTAGTGACAACGAATTCGCAATCATCAAAGAGGAGAAATGAGAAGGCTGTCGATTCTCCTCAGGCTAGCAGATAAAGGGCATTTCATGTCCATTTGTTGGTGGAAAGCTAATGCATCGTTGTCCAAAAATACATTTGATGACAGTAGTTCAGCCTCAAGCCTCAGCCGTGTTCATAAGTTTTTCATTATTTTCCACCAAAGTTGAGGCTTATGTTCCTATAAAATTGCTTTTATAAAAAATTGCTTTTATTCTTACTTCCGCTAGAATTGTCTCTTCCTCTTTCTTGCTTTTGATCTGCCTAAGTAGCCCGAATTCCTGAGCGCTGCGGAGGCCTTTTGGAGCACTTTGTCTAGAAGATTGAAGTCTGAAGATGGCGGACAGTGACAGTGACCGTGAGAATCACCAAAATGGTACAACACAAGAAAGTCCGTATGAACCACGACGCGTATCATTAAGAAAAGGCGATCGTGGATTCGGATTTAATGTTCGCGGACAAGTTTCAGAAGGCGGACAGTTGAAATCGATTAATGGAGTTCTGTACCCACCTCTGCAAATGATTAGCGCTGTTCTTGAAGGTGGGCCGGCTGAAGAAGCTGGAATCATGGTTGGAGATCGCATTCTTGAAGTGTAAGTGTAATAGAAGATTTATTAAAGCGTTAAGCATGTTGCTATGACTGGTTAGCCAAGGGCTAGAATTGCAGATGTTTACAAATATCTCAGGCAAAGATCAATCTATTATCCTATCGAGTGCTATTTTTAATGCACCACAACCAAGCTCTAGAGCGTTGAAAACAGCCCTGGTTTGGGGTTTGTTAAACTCGAAGGTCCTTTTTTGAATTTATGATGTGCTTTTGCGGTGCAAATGTTTGATTCAGAAGGAGTTTTATTGGTAGCAGATCGCAGAAGCCAACATGTTGAACAGACACATCTGCCAATAGAGCTGTCATGGAGATAGGTATATTGCTTGCTGTGAGAACACCTTCGTGCAGGTTTGTTATACTGCAAACAAAGAGGTTTATGTTCTTTTCGTGGAGGGTTGGAGAAGTATGAAAATGCGTTTTCTGAATTGGGTGGTTTTGATAGAGGACAAGGAAGCAGATGTTTATATGTGATTCTTGATAGTGTATAAGTGATTTTTCCTTCTTCTTTCATTGGCCTTATATTCAACTACTTTATGATTGAGTATGCTGGATTCATCTTAACTTGAAACCAGGCTATTAACTCTGGCCTTTTGGACATTAACATTGAAACCAGGGTACATTTGTAAATCTCTAATGCCTTTGTTAATTCAGCCATAGCCAAGCAACTAAAGATACTGCATTTTTACCTACAAACCTTTCAACAATTTACACACTCAGAAATTTCAACAATTTACACACTCAGAAATTAGTTCTCATTTCAAGTACTGAAAAAGTATCAAACATACCAATGATCTTAGGTATTAAGTATACAGAGTGCATCTTGGTAGTGCATTAGGGCCTGCTCAAAACCAGTTTGAGTGGGAAGAAGCTAATTGAATACCCAGTGAACCAATTCTAGTATT
>OLMO02000294.1:4108657-4119635 GCA_900291935.2 Cassiopea xamachana | reverse complement strand
TTTACTTTTGAATTTCAACGCGCCGGAAAAAAATCACGACACGTTCGAGTTAATTCTCCATATGTAAGTTTACGATAGTGTATGAACGTTGTGTAACTACTACTGTTGTAGTCACACTTTATGTAAATTCAGACATCTGCAGTTTTAGATCTGGCTTCTTGGAGGTGCTTTTCTTTAGAAGTTCATAACCAAGTTGAAATAATTTTTAAACTTCATATGTTTAAGCATCATCATCATCATCATCATCATCATCATCATCATCATCATCATCATCATCATCATCATTGTCATCATCATCATCATTGTCATCATTGAAAAAATATTTAACGACAAACTTGTCGATGCAAATTTATTCACTAAAATACACAAATATTAATTCGTTGAGAATTACGTTTTCCATAAATCAAAAAAGGTATCTGAATTTGTTTGATTGACTATATATTCTGGTAGACTGTTCTTTTTCGATATTACACAATAAAAGAAATGAGTCTTTGACAATGTCGACCCGAGCAGATTTAGGCATGAGCTTTTTGGAATGTGAATAACATAGGTTCCTTCAATGGTTTGTATGAAAATAGTTGGATAGCATTAAAACAACTTGACAAGCAAATATTTTATGTAATAATTATAGTTGGAGACGTGTCCTGCGTGAGTCAAAAGTTTCCCAGCTTAAACACCCTAGCATGTCTGCAACGCTAGATCTTTGACTGTAATTGTTTCTAACAAAGCGCGCAGCATTTCTCTGAACCATTTCTGTTCTAATAATGAAGAGTTGGTTTTGAAATCCTGGCGAATATGGAATATTTCACCTGTTTTGCAATTGGTGTTCATTCATTACTCATTTTATCTTGTCATTATGGCAGGTTTGAAATTGTTTTGTTATATGGTAAACTAAATAATTCATTCTTAACTAAAAGCAAACTTACCTATTATCAGTGAAAATAACAGCAAACGTAAAATTTTTATTAGAATTTTTCATAATGATATTCTCAATTAGTTGCTTATATTAAATATTATATATGTAAATTAAATGTTAAATGTCTCAGTTAATTGTTTATTATGGTACTTTTGTATCTTGATTTTTTATTTTTCATGTTCAGTTAATCATTTGGTCATTCACTTGCTTATCGACTTGATCTCCATTATTTCCTTCATTCAATCATTGCTTTCTGTACTTTATTCGTTCTTTCATTTATTTATCACAATTTTCGTTTCTGTTTTAGTTTCTTTCTGCATGCCATATTACTGTGATATTTCCTATGTAGGGCAATAGTTTATACCTTTCAAACACTATTTCAGTATAGGTACATGCAAGAATGCATAGACCGAGTAAAAACTGAAATTGGATGGTTTAGCAAGGTTTGATCTTTGTTTTTCATTTCATAGATTTCCATTATTTTTCTATATTTTTGTTTTGGTGACCATAAATTGCAAGTCTCTCCTTTCTTAGATTTTATACCTATTTTCTGGTTATCAAACAACGACGACTCTGCTTGATTTCAAATTGATAATTATTTTGTTCATTTATTCCTCACATTTGACAATTATCAATTTTGAATCAAGCAGATTCATCGCTTTTTGACAACTAAAACATATTGTAATAGATTCACAAGAAACGTGATGCTTAACACTTAGAATGTAAAAACACGTTTACTCAACAAATACTTGAGAAAATTTGTTGATTACGTGTTTTCATGAGGAAAGGTGTACACGAAATTTGAGGCTCAAGCAAAAAAGTACTTTTCTTATTAAAAAATCGTGTATTTGGCCATTAGTTTCACTACTTTTGCCGAGAATTTGCGGACTCAATAGCACCTGTGGGGGCACTTTGCCCCCTTGCCCCCTAATGTCTGCTACTAGTATTAACAAGGAGTGATGAAGTTGTTACTTTTTTACCTGTGGTAATTAAGCTTCGTATAGTTTTATTTACTATAAGGCCACTTGCCCGAATACACATTTTTCATTCATCANATTGATATTTTTTGTTTTTGATGGGCCTTTTTATATGTCAATTACTGTTATCCTACAGGATGGAACAAATAATTTGATTCTACCATCAAATGTTGGTTCAACAACCAAGGTAGGATGTTCCCAGTTTCTATTTCAGTTAGCATCTTTTGAATGAAATATGTTTTGTAGCTGAACTTGAAGCAGATCACTACTTTCATGTATGTAGAATTTGAGGTGTTTACTTCCATGCGCCTTATTCTAACTGATAGGCATTTGTTGAGATATGGGAATATTTTCATTATATGCTGCCAATGTTTTTTGCTGTTTTCCAAGTTCATGCTAGCCTGAAATCCAATGCCCATATGCTAGGTCCATGCTGTCATTTTAAAAAGTTTCCTTCAAATGGAATTTCTCTGGTTCTAACTGAGAAGCATTGGCTACCCAACTTATCAATTTATGCTGTGAATGCAATTGAGAATATTTAATGCTTAGCTTGATCAACCGGTTGTCTTGATTTTGAAACAAACCATATTTCTAGGTTTCAGACAGCACTGCTACAGCCAAAACCATAACAAAGAAAATGAAAGATCGCATAACACCAAGCATTGATGACGGCGATTTGTAAATAAGCAATGCCTTCCCTGTTTACATTAGTTATTTCGAGTCGTTAAATGAACAAATCTCAGATGAATGTTGTATGATTGAAATCGTACTGATTTGACAGTGCTGGTTATCAACACAGCCACAATACTGTCTATAGATTACTCGTAGATATGCATCAAATTATTGGTAAGAATTTAATTCACTATTATCATTCGACTAGACACTACTATCTTGAGTATATGCACTCTGTGCAGCGTATATGAAGTCAGTGTTTACCTTCGATCAGCATTAAATAGAGGAGTGGCAAGATTTTGCTGCACCCATTTTGCTGTAGCTCATTGCTTACTCCTAGTGCTAAATGATGTGTATGTACAATGGTTTAGCATTTTTTGATCTGTTGTTTATGTATATTTGGTAAATAACTGTTATTGTTATGAGCCCTTTTTATTAAACTTATCCTATAGTAATTTGTAGAAATTGGGGCGTTTACGAGTAGACTGCGTTAATTGCCCCAATATTGAGGTTTATGGCTACATTTGAAGTACCTTAATAGTAATTATAGTTACTAAGATGTTTACTGGTCTAAAACTATTAAGAACTTTGGCATTACTGCTATATTGTCGAAATTAGCCATATTATATCAAGCTTTTTCAGATTGCTGATTAGAGTAGGATTGAAGTTACTTTTTAAGTCACTCTTAGAGCCTGAATTAATCCTGTATAAAATTCTGGATGCAAGTCGATTTTAATTATGTTGTTTAATTTAGTATCTAGACTGATGTTTGTTTAGCATTCATGTTTGCACCTTAATCAGACTTCGCATCGGCATTCAAATGGGCAATTTCTTCAAGACTGGATAACTCTCTTTCTTCTCATCTTTTAATCAAATCATTGCTTTACAAATCTTCTCCTTTCATCATACTTGTTTTTGCACCCAGAGGCGTAGCCAGCCATCGCAGACTGGGAGGGTTTTGGGTGCCACGCCCTTACATTATGACGCAACTTAGTTGCCAAACCCATTTCAAAATCTTGGTAGAGGTCCCCCACCACAACCCTACCATTTTCTCATCGAATTTGGACGAGTAGAAAGTTGATATTGGCGAGAAATGAGCGTGGGGTGGGGTACAAGCTCAAGTCCCCCCCGTGGCACTTCCACTGTTTGCACCTGCATTGATATGAACATGATTTCAACCAGATTCAAGTCACTTCGCAAACTAGTCTTTCTCATAGATACAGCTTTTCCTATAGTAGCAAGCTAGTCTGAAGAAGAATACCCTTTCGATCTATCATTTAAATATCCTTCTAAAGGCGGACCTGTTTTTGTACGACGCCTTACTGGTAAGAAAAATTGATCAAAGCACTTGCTGCTGAGGAGAAAACAAATACGATATGTACTTGTATTAGTTGTAGAGTACGTCAGCATCTTGGTCACCAATTGCTATTGTGCTTTACATTAAGTTCTTTTAGAAATATAGAAGCTCANATCAGAGTCTGCATGTAATTTCCGTATCCACCGTGAACATCAATACAGCTGCGTGAGAAAGAGAACTCTACCCGTCCAAAGATTCCAATGTTGCTGTTTAATCGTCTTTTTATTCTACGACTTAAACAAGGACTCTTGTGGCTTAAAGGTTAGGTATCGATCTAAGGGGTTAAACCAAGAGATGGCGTCCATGTTTTTGAGAGGATCAGCCATTTAGGAAGAACACGGAGTTTGAAGTCAGATGAGTGACTAGATAGGACTGTTTTTCCTTCATAATACGGCTACCGCATTGAACTATTTTGGCAACTGTATTAGATGTTGATTAACTTGGAAGATGTATCTTCTTTACTATTACATGCATTATAATTTTTAATAAATTATTTAAAATAATTTTTAATGATAACATTAAGCTGTAATTTATTCATACTTATATCGCTTAAAGGAATTTTAGTGTTTGATGATTAGTTGTCCTGGGGAGCTCCCTTAATATCACTGTGAAGCATAGAGGCGCATTTAGCAGGGTTTACACGGGTTTTGGAAAGTGTTAGAAAGTTATGGTAATTGATATTGGCATTTTCCAGGACCTGGAAAATTTTGGAAAAGGAAAGTTTTTCAAAATGGCTGTGGAATAGTTTTAGAGTTTTGTTTGCTAAAATTCATAAAGTATAGCGTTGAAAATAATTTTCTCTTTTTTTTATGGGGCTTCAAAATGCAAACAAAAATGTGTTTCATGGCGTTGTAGCTTCTTCCAACAGTTATAGTGGGATTCCTCCACTCCTTTCAAATTTTCATAGTTTTGGTTTTGGAAAAGTTTTGGAATTACTGTAAAAGAAAATTGTACGAACCTTGGTTTAGACTCAATCTTTCTTAATAGCTACTAAGTTTTCCTGATTTTATTGGGAGCAAGGAATGGAAATAGCACAGCAAGGCAAATGAAAGTCGCTGGTTGTTAAAGGAAGAATTTCGTATATTGTGGTACTGTATGGACTGGTAACTAGAACGTCATATGACAAGAAAGCTTTGGGAACTGGACACAAATCGCAACCAGGCGTTGTTCCTTGTAACTCTTGCTTAAACATGTAGTTAGAAAAGTATATACACCTTGATTTGTTGAAACACTTGCACTAAAATCTTGCATCTGTATAAAGTCTAACGAATGGTATCAGGCTTGCACTGAAGTGGAAAATGTGGATGTTTTGCCAGCTGCCTTTCATCAAGTTGACTTGCGCTAAACGGCTGAGTTTTGAGCAGTTAATTTGCAGGTGTGGTAAACACTCAATAGCATTGTCGTTACAGAGCTTGAGTGTGAAGAAAGTAAGTGTTTAATCACCTTGCTTTGCTATGCAATTGGATATCGCATTTCATTATCATATAAACGATCTCAATCTCGGCTAGTACCCTCATTGCACTGATTTCTTGTAGCGCGCTCGTTAGCAAACAGTGTACTTTCGCCATAATGATGAAGTTTTTCAGCTTGCTGCTAGCTCTTGTAGTTGCTGCGAATGCTGCAACATTCCAGAATTGTGGTAGGAGCCTGTGAATATAATTCTTACTTCTTTCATTTAACTGCAGTGGTATGTATTTCTTATTAAAATTGCTGCCACGTAGAGCTTCGCTTAGCTAAAGTGCTTCGTTAGGGAATGGTAATTTGGTACATTAGTGAAGAAAACCAACTGGGTGTGTAATATTCCAATGAAGAATATGAAAGAAAAGGCATATTTTCCAAAACATGGTAGGATGATATTATTTTTTCCTTCATATATGGCAAGTATTAGAAAGCACTCTTTTCTTTTGACATTATTCGACGATGCTACTAAAGTTATTAGGTGCAAAACAGTTAGCATTTCCATTCCATTATAACCAAGTCTGGCCCTTAAGAGTTCAAAATACTAAATGTCCCTTCAAAGTGATTATACACAGCCTGAAATTGATAATGCTTTTGAGAATGCATGTCACTTACCGTCAGAAAATGGCTATTTGAAAATTCCTAATTCTTTTCGTATGATGCACAAGCAGGATGATTAAATGAAATTAGTTATGAACACTTACTTTGCAGACTCCAATGCTCCGGTTAACATCAAATTGGATTCCATACCGGACCCGTTACGGTTAGTTTCGGGTGGAAAGCTGCCTATCAAAGGACGCCTGATCGTACTAAAAGATTTCGCAGCCACAAAACTCAAGGTAAAGGTAAAGATAGAGAGGAAGATTCTCTGGGGACATCTGACAGTTCCATGCATTTCAAACATTGGCAGCTGGTAATTATCATCTCAGTGAAATTATACGCTCTAATTTTCCATACCTATGCCTTCCTATCATTCGAGAAACACAATATACAATACTTGCCAAATGTCCCTGAGACACTTTCAAAAAATTATGAAAAACTATAGCTTTCTCAGCATTTCAAACATTACACCTTGATGCACCCCCCTTCCCCCTAAAACAATGTTGGTCTGTTCTGAGACACTTGGCGTTATTGTGCACGAAAAGTTTTTCCGTTACCGCATGTACTTCTCCCAAAAACCAACATTGTTTAGGGGGAAGAGGGGGACTAATGCTCCGTCCAGATTAAAAATATACAAAGTGTCCCAGGATTTTTGGCGAGTATTGTAGCTAATAAAGAATGTTCTATAATTCTTGCTAAATTAATCTATAGGCTGGTTTGCAAGCATTTGATGCTTTCATTAATAAATGATGACCCAAAATATTTCTCTATCAGCTTTTCTTGTTTCATATCTTTTGTGTAATTTGCTAATTACTCCTTGTGCATAAATTCACCGAATTCTGGCTGCTTTAGTTACTAATTTCTGCTATGTACTCTCGATTGCTTATCATAGCTTTAACATTACTTTTAAAATGTGGCAATTTTTGCCACTTATCTCTTTTAGTACATACAACATCGATTGCTCTACTGTGTCGAATATTTGTCCAAATTGCCCATGTCCACCACCTCGTGGTTCCCATTCTCTGCAGAAAACCATCACTCTTCCTTCAATCAATGTTCCATCCTGGCTCACACGTGTAAGTTTACTTGATAGTTTTCGATACAAGTATCAAATTTGAGCTAGAATATACGTTTTTTTTTATGAGAAAATGTTTATAAGAAACTGAGACTCAAATAGCCAAAATCTGAAGAAACTCTTAAGAAAATCACAAGGCTCAATTTCCAAAGTTGTTTGTTTTGCTGGCCAAGTTGTTACATTCAAAATGTTGAAGATAGACTTCAGATTCAAGTATACACGATTACCAAAGAGAGGCCAACCCATTTTATCCCGTTTATACCACTGATCTCAAAGTCTTTCTTTTGAGATCAGTGGTTTGTACCAGTAAAAGTTAAGAGAATTTCAAGAAAATCTCAGGCTCAATTTAGAGAAAAGTTAAAAGAATTGAGGCTCAGACTACATAATTATTTTCTTATGAAAAAAACGTGTATTTGAAATTTTATGAAATGGTTATGTACGTATATTTTGAAGTTATCTCCATAATCACTTAGAAATCCTATGTTTCAGGGATTCTTGAAAATTGTAAAGAAAAACCGTTCTACGTAGTTACACATATATTTGCTATTAACTCTTTAATAAGTAGCAATTATTCAAAACAACTTATATTAGTGATTCTTTACAGAGCATGGAAAAGATTTTTCTGTCTTGACTTCAGTTCCAAGTTGAAATTGTGATTGAAGCTTGATTTTCTTCTTACTCATTGGCAGTCAAATTTTGTGTTTTTATGCATAGTATGCCTCTGGTGTGAATTTGTACATAGCAACTCGTCATATGAGTGCAAAGATTCCAGTTTTTTTCAAAGAAAAACATTTCTTAATTTGCTTTTGCAGGGAAGCTACAAAGTTTCTTTTGATGCAAGAATTGAATCTGATAACTCAAGGGTAGCCTGTGGTACTCTAAGAATCAAACTGTCCTCATAAACTGACAATAGTCTTAGATTTCGAGTTTTGCTAACTTCATGTTAATGCCACAATTTACAGCACAAATGAATCCTACAATATCTTTATTGCATTTACATAAACAATATGAAGGGTAAGAATGAATTTTAAGCCAGCTGTTTCTCTCCAACAAGCAAAAATGGTGAAGGTACATTGATTTAAATACAAGAATGATCCTGATAAAAATAAAGACAAATGAAACCATGTTTTGTCAAGATGACGAAAACATTTGTTGATATCGTGACATTTTCACCAATGGAGTTTTTTTAAATAAATTGAATAACTGGATGCATCACTTAACACTTTGCTTCTTGCGAGTGCTTTATATAGATACCAGCATTGACATGAAGTTACTAAAACTGAGTTTATTCTATGTATGAGATTAATTATGAAAAATCTTTACTTATCAACAAAGCAATATATTTTCATCCTTCAATATATTCGTCAGTAGATTGCATATGCTTTTATTGACTTTTGACAAATTTATTTGTTAGTCCAAATTTTTTGTTCTTCCTTCTTTCCCTTGTTGTCTTCAGTCAGTTGAAAATATACTAAACCTACAATCTAGCACTTTAGGGACACTCTTGGACGTAAAAACTTCATGGAGACAAGACCATTCCGAAACATTTTTCCTAATTTGCATGACTTACAAGATTTTCTATAAAAAGCCTGCCTCAAAGCCTAGTAGCAAAAGTTTATCAATTAGTTGGGCATATTTCAGCTCTAAATGTTTCTCAAAAGTTTTTTTAATTTAACATACTAAATTTCAGTGAGAAAGTAAACAAAGCGAGAATGTCCCACGCTATTAGAAGTGTAACAAACAAAATGCACCAATGCGAGCTGAAATCCAAAGCAGTGTTTCTCAACCTTTTTTAGCAATGAGCCATTTTTCCACTCTATTTTACTCGGTGGACCTCTTCATGTTTTTTTTACAAAATACAAGTTTATAATTTTCACTAGCAAGAGGTTAAAGGGAATATGGAATATATTGCTAATCAAACAAATAGTAAAAGATGATGCCTTATTTTTTATCGGTCCATATAACGCCGGCCCTAAACGGTGTTAATTATCACCGTTTAAAAAGCAGTTATTTTACATCACTCAAAGTGCAAGGAAAGAAAAATTGATGATGGATGGGTATTCTATAAAAAATGGAATGGCTTCATTTTTTTCTTGACCGGGACTAGAGTTGACATCGATAGAAAATTGTTTTCAACTATCAGAAAATGATAGTATCATTTTTCGCATTGGTTTTTGCAGTCTCATTCTAGAACAAACTAACAGAAAGGAACTAAACTGTTTTTATTTTTATGCTGATGAGTGAAGAACCCATATAAGATGAACGCACCCTATGAGACCAAGTGCACAGGTGCACACCCGATTTTGTGTGTGTACACTCTCGAGATCTCGTCGAGAGAGAATATTTTCTTGCACTTCAGAAACTTACTTTGTTTATACTATGTAGCACTTAATTTCATGTTTAGTATGAGTTGATTAAACTGTTTTTGGATAGTCAGCATGCACACTATTAATGAAATCACCCCAGTTGTCACAAAGGTTTTTGGTGAATCTCATGTATAAGGGTTTAGGGGTCATAATGGCTTTTATTACCTTTGCGCTCTTTGTCAATGTCCCTTGAGATCAGGGACGTAGGAAGCATTTTATAGGTGGAGGGTACATGGATTGAAGGCCACTTTTGCCGGGTTTCCTGAGCGAGATTGAACACTTTGTTTGGGGGAAAAACACTTAATCAAACGACAAAACATTTTGCATGATGGCAAAGGTTAATATTGAGCCAGCCCCTAAATGTAATCAGCCAGGGGGTCTGGGGTATGTTCCTTCGAGAAATTTTGCAAATTAGATTTTCTGAAATTGCCAGAAACGTGTATTTTTCTAATTATTATTATATCTCATAAGTTTTTAAGGAGAGCAGCCAAGTTACATGAAAGGGAACACTGTACCCGAGCAAGGGCGGTTCTAGCCGGAAAAATCCGGGGGGGCATGGCTCCTGAGCGTAAGTTGGAAGAAAGGGGGTTTGAGGGCGATGCCCCCAGAAAAGTATTTTTGACCACACCCTTTTTATCCTAAGAGAATGCCCTTTTTGAGCTCAGAGATTAATCATTTATACACCAATAAGCTATGTAAATGAAAGAGCAAAAATGAAGGAGAGCAGGTAAAACAACAGAGAAATGAATACAGGACTATGGAAGATCTTCATTAGCATTTAGAAATTTACTACATGTTGTTGCTTACATGCAAAGCCAAACGACAAAGAAAGCTAGAGAGACGTTTTGCGTAAGTTAGTGTAGTAACAGTCTAGAAGCATCATGTTCATTCCTTGTACATCTTACTAATTTGCAAGTATTCGCAGTAAAAATGTATTCCAAATTTTATGCCTTTCTTGAAAACTGGGGGGACAACGAACGGGCCAAGAAAATTTCTGGGGTCCGTGCCCCTCCGTAGAACCGCTACTGTACCCGAGTCTTTGAAAAATGGGGGCATGTCCCCTATGCCCCCGGGTTCCTACGTCCATGCTTGAGATAGGATTTCGTATGAAGCTGTCGTTTTACGTTCTAAGCACGTAAGCTTCCTTTGTATAACAGTAACTACGTTGGCATGGGCATTGGCGGGAAAGATGGCAGAGGAAGAACACTTACTACCCCGAGCGGAGATTTTTCGCTCAAAACTTATTGAACACTTTCAGTTCTTGGACACAGTGATTGATAAAAGTTCAGAGGAAGTACCAAGATACTATGCTAATGAGATTAACAGTAAGTGAAAGCTATTACTTTCGCAAATGTTGATGAAAATGCAATTTATTTGAAACTTGTTGTTTTTGAGACAAGTTTGCATTGATTTTTAATATAAAAGCGAAGAAAGGAAATGCTATTATTGGACCAGGTGCTTCTTGAAAATTTTTTGGCGGGAAGCTTAATATAGCTTTTCTCTGACTCAGTAGCGGGGGCGTAGCTATACGGAGTTGCGTGTGTGTGCGTGGGGGGG
>OLMO02000294.1:4097122-4108527 GCA_900291935.2 Cassiopea xamachana | reverse complement strand
GGGGGGGGGGGGGGGCTCAGCTTCCCAAACATTTTGTATTGATCTTGCTTTTCTTGCTTGTCAAAGTGAATTGACTTGGCATGCAATGCTCTGTACTGTATGATACAACATACTCAACAATTAGAAAGATCTTAATAGCCATGTACCAGTGAGGAATTTCATCATAGCACTATATTATCATGATGAACTTCCCCACTGCTACATGGCTATTTAGGTATTTCTAATTGTTTGTTAAATTATATTGTAATTAGATTAAATTATCATGTATCCAACTTTTAAAATGTGGGCGTCATTGCAACTAGGCCACACCCATTTTATGACATTGCACTTAGAGCCCCCAATGTTAAAATGTTTAGAAATAACCCCTGCTCTGACTGTATTGTAGAAGAGAATGAAATGCAAAACTATTTATACTTCATTACCTTTGCTGGGTTTAGAAAACATGCATAGCCAAATTAGTACATGGTATACACTTGTTGCAACCATCCATGTGTTTATTGGAGGGCATGATCCCCCCTCCCCCAAAATTCAAGAAATTGTAGAAAAGCTGGCTAGAAAGTTATTCATGCTACAAGAGACTTGCTATGAAATTATGCATGCATGCTCATCTGCATGGTAAAATTTTGCTTGTTAGCTGAATCTCTCCTTGGCTAATGCAAGTCTGTAGTTGTAAGCATGCAGCATTCTGGCGCTAGCTCATGCAAGACTTTAAGCATTGCTTTGTTTTGGACCTAATTATGTGCAGATGCAATAGTTGTGTTTATTAAAGTGGAAAGGGGGTTGCTAGGGTAAGGGAGGAATTTTAGAAATTGGGCTGCTTGCTTTAAAAGGAGCTTCAACAAGCAGAATAGTTGACTCAGCAAACTGAAAGGGGGCACTTTAACTAAGAAGAAGCTGGAAGCTGTCCCATTGTTTCTAGGTTTCAGGATGGGTGTAAAGGATGACACTAGGGGCAGACAGCCATTACAGACTAGGGGATCTTGGGTGTCACGCCTTAAAATTGCAATATAATTTGGTTGCCACACCCATTTTAAAAATCTTAGTAGAGGTGCCTCACCCTAACCCTAACCCTGATCTTTGTGAGACATTTGGGAGACAAATCCCCCAGTTCCCCATGTGATGCTACTACTGGATAACACTGTGGATCATAGAGAAATATGAGCTTTACTAGCATTTTCAAAACTATCACAGTTCCTATCTTATTTTGTTGTGACCTACACAAGGACAGATTTATGAGATGATTATTGGGGGGGGGCAAGTGTAACTCTATGAAGCATATTTGGTACCATGCCCTTCAGATTCCTGGATGATGTAACCATGCCCCATTTTCACCATCATTACTGTCCCACCTTACAACTTGCTTTCTGTTGTAGAAACCATAAAACTTGACTATTAAAAAGCAATTCTATTATTAGAAAACAGTTAGTATTTATCAAATTTACCAAATGTTTCTAAAATGTTGCAAGGTTTACTGAAAATGTTTCAGAATTTAGAGTATGGTGAGACACTATTGAGGGTCTTACACCCCTTCACCTCCATTAAATCCATCTATAAACCTACAGATTGTTTTATAAGCTATTGCATGCTGCCAGAAATTCTTTGTGAGTACATTATGTAAGTAAATATAACTTCATTTCTAAACAATACCTGCATATCTAGGCAAACTTGGTGTGAATATCATGATGAAAACTTGCGCAAATGCTCTGGTGAAATTTAAATTATACAACCAAAAAGAGCGTCCTACTTATGCTGACAAAAGGCTCAACAGAATCAAGACAAAGAATGCCATTCCTGTTGGACCCTGGGCAAAGATGGTTGTCGAGAGTATCTTTTTGAACTCTATGTGTGTCTCTCTGAAAACTTTTTTTGTTTCCTGTTGCCAATCAACTTAATGTACAAAGCTGATTTACTTGTTTTGTATGTACTGTATTTTGCCATTATCATGTCTGATAAAATGATTCTCTGAAATTTTTTAAGCAAGTAGGTACGTCTGTGTGAGCTGTACCCAAGGATTTTGGAACACATAAGCAAATATCATGCTTTATGATTAAGTCAAGTGCAGAGAAATAACTGTGGTTTACTTAACATAGCAAAGATAGCAGAGTGCAGAACTTCATGTTGCTTCTTATCATTTCAAATTCAATTGTTCTTGGGATCCAAGCAGGTATGCCAGTTTAGGAACTTTAGTTTACAGCAGAGGTCAGTAACCTCTAGCCCCAGCCACCACCCAATCTGTGGGAAAAGTGTATGTATTTTTAAACTATCAATCTCATTTTCCCACAGCAGTCCCCAAGCTGAACTGCAGTGTGTAAAATACACTCTATATGGTCAGCATCTGGCCCTGGGAAGGGGAATTTATAGTTGGTGACCTCAGGTTTCTAGGATCTTTATTGTTGTCCTAAAGATAAATAGTTTGGTAATGAAAATGAAATTATGAGAAATTTCTTGTATTCGGGGATGCAGGAAGCAATGAAAAGGGGGGTACGAATCTTCAGCAGGCACTCTTACAAGCAAAAGAGGACAATTATATAAGCTGAAAGGGTGCACTTTACAAACAAATTTGTGAAAAGTAGGGGGTATCTCCCCAGTACCCCCTGGTTCCTATGTTTCTGCTTGTGTTCACAACTTGAATGGATTTTTCTGTGTAGCTTTTGCTGACTGTTGAAAATGGGTGGCCCTGCCCTTTTAAAGTGCACCAAATTATATGGTTCCCCAATATTTGCTAAGGGGCCATTCCCACGTGACATACGTGACATCTAAAGTGAAAAATTTGAGATAAAAAGGCTAAAATGTTAACGAAAACACCCAAAACGAACTCAAGAATGTTTGTCATGACATTGAAGGCATAGAGCTTACAAATTTACAAAACGACTGTGCACCCAGCAGCCAGCAACACCTATTTTAAGGAGAAGGTTTGAAAGTTGCGTGATATACTCTCAAGTGTCAAATAAACGGGGGGGTCCTAATAAATAGGGGGATCGGAAAAATTTCCGATATTTAATACACGGGGGGGGGGGTAAAATAAACGGTGGGATCGAACTTTGAGAAATGGCATTGACTTCTTAAAAAGCGCTGAAATATATACAGAAGCACGCTACTTTGGCATGAACGTTAGCACTAAATTGAAATAGAACGAGGAGTTAGTAAATAACGTCAACTTCCTTAAAATTAATAAACGGGAGGATCTTAATAAGGTCTGGGGGTTGGAAAAAATCGAAAAAACAATTAGCGGGAGGGCGTTTATTGGGCACCTGAGAGTACGTGACGTCGTACTAACTACATCACCCCCCAATAGTATTTTGTGTCTTGTGATTTCTTTGAATAGCTAAGAGTCAATCATTAATGGTTTAGGATTTAGCAATGCTAATAGATGAAGTTTCAAAGTAACATGACTAATTTAGCTAATTTCTTCATTTTCTGAAAAAAATATGCCGAATGTTTCGTGTCGTACTTGACAAAATGCAAGGCGGATAAAGTTTTGAAAATAATCTCAATCAAACACAAAATTGCAAATTTCAAGAAAACATTTGCCAACTGTGGTGTTAGCTTCCAAAATATCGTATTGCCCTCAATACTCTGCTGATTTCACATATCTTATGCCCAAAGCTAGAGAGTTGCTTTTACACTCCTGGTTGATATTTTGTAAGGATGGCCCTAAGATGCAATACTTTGCCTGAACAAACAAAACCAGTTGTTTCAACGCTAACTTTCATATCAACTTATTTTTGCCCATTAGAAATATCATCATCATCCTCATCATCGTTGCAAATACTCAAAGTGTTCTTGGANATGTTTTTGACTACTTGGCGTTGGTGATATTCATCTTTGAGATTCTGTTGAAGTGGGCTGATGGCTTTTTCGAATTCTGGAAAAATGGCTGGAATATTTTCGACTTCTTTGTCACTACAGTGGTAATGCTTGCTCTTCATAGAGATTTCTTTGTTTCATTCATCAAATGTTCAGTCAAACTACCTCAAAAAGTTTTGCCTTGTAGCCTATCTGATTGATGTATGTGCTAGTGAAGGGCGACATCTTTTCATTCCTCCCGAATGTTCTCACCCGATCGTAATTCATTTGTGAGTGGTACGTATAGCGAGCAGCGTTCTAAAGTTTCTTCCAAATTTTTCTTGAGAATGAAAATTTGTGCATTATAGAAGCCATTTATGTTGCTAATCTATTTTTATACCATAGTCATTTGTTCCTGAATTAATCAAAGCTGCGTCTTTAGATAGAAGTAGACGTTTAAGAGCTTTTGCTGATAATTTGCGTACCTTCCGTATTTTACGAATCCTGAAAGTGGTATGTACCTTTGGAATTACGAATTTCTACTGTGGTATATCATCGGCATATCATTAAGAAGCCCCAAATAAAGATATTGAACATAATCGCTTTACTACTTATTTCTTTGATCAGAATGTCATTCCTGCTAAATAATTTACTAATTCTGAATTAAAACCATTAAAATGACTTTGCATTCCTACAAACACTTCTCCTTATTTCTTATCAAGAATTATGCAGTATACTACAGGCTTTTTCTTTTGGATTTTTTGTGATGAAATATCTAAGATCAAATCACCTGTCATGCCTAGCGTATAGAATGCCCTTACTCGCAAATTGTTAAAAGCAGGCCAAAGTGATCCAGCAGTAGAAACTAGATCTTTTTAATCTGTTAATTGACTTTGAATGATTGATTTAGATTGATCAATTAATTCGAACCCTTCGATGTAGAACGAAATGTTAGATTGCATATTGACTCCTGATTTTTAACACTTCGCAGGTGTCAAGATTCGCTCAATTGAGGATAATTGTTTTGACCATGCTCAAAGCACTAAAAGTAAGTAAATTCATTCACAAGTTCTTAAATCCTATGACATTTGCACATTGAGCTGTTCTATTGTTTCTTGTTCATTATTTTTCTTTACAACTAAGACATATTTTCAATTCAAAGACATATGCTATAGCTTTAGTTCATACTCTAGTAGAACACACCAAAGATTCGCATATATTTTCTCAGTAAATTGCTTCTTTACGTAGTTTGGGCATATGTCCATTCACTTTTTCTCTCAAAGTAGTATGGATGCAATTCATTCTACCAAAATTTGCATTCACTTTAGTATGGCTGCCTCTTCTGATAACTGATTGGTCAGTTGGTGCCATATCATTGTCTTTCTTGTATTGTATTCTTTACTAGTCCTTGGTGTTCGTTCTGATATTACTTGGTGCGTTTATGTACATTTTTGCGGTCACTGGCACTGTCATGTTTTCTAACCACCATACGTCAACGAAAACGAATATCCTATACAAGGACATTTTCAGGTTAGTAGGTAACTTAAATTCAGTTCAATGATGTAATTGGTCGATATTCGATGTTCAATGAGAATGCTAACTTGTTGGCTCTCATTAGATAGGCAGTGTTAATTTTCATCAAGCTACCACAACTTCAGTATTGAAGCTTTCACAATTTGAGTACAAAAACTTTCCTTAGACTTTCTTATCAACAAATTTTTGAGTTTTAATGTTTTGCGCTTGCATATGGCAAACAGCTGTAGGTACCCCTGTTGACATAAACCTTAGTCAACTACGGAAGGTAAACTGGAGAAGATAAGCGAGCATAGTATATAGAATTTTATACACTGAGAGTTGTGGTTGTAGAGGCATACGAACCTAACGATATTTGTGCTTCTCAAAGATCTAATATTGAACTTTAACCTCTAGAGTATTCTATCACACTGTTTTCTTATGAAGCACTTTCCTATAAAACAGCATGTAATACTACTTTAACTACTACACTGTTGAATGCAGAAAGGTACGCCAATTCAGCTTGAACAGCTTCGAAAAGACGACAGGATGCTTTATTAAAGTTAATGATGAAATTGGCTGTAATGACGATGATGTTGGTATTCTTGATATTGTTATTGGTGATTATGATGATGGTGATTATGATAACTTTGATCATGATTATGATGATGATAGTAATGATAGATGATGCTGAGTATGATAAGGATGATCATAATAATAATAAGTATAATTATTATTATAAAGTACTCTCAAAAGCTCATCACTGAAGAAGAGTGAATCTGGTGTACTGTTACAAACCACCCATTGCCATCGGGCGACAGAAGGTGGGGACTTACAGTTGCACTATCAGGGTGCATCATGTCTCCTCAGGGGTGAAAAGGTGAAAAGAAAGAGGAGGTAGAAGTTAATAGTGGTGCTGGTGGTGATGAAAATAGCGGTCTATATATACTATTGCAGTCACGCATTGATCGCATGAATGTTTCATGTAACTTCTGTTTCTGCTGCTCTGCAAACTACATCTGAGGACCTCCTCCAAGCCTTTCGTTTCTGCACCATTATTCTTACATACTCAAAATCCTTTCTAAACCTTTTCTCTGATCTTTCAAAGTAGAATCGCATAGCTTTGATTGCTGGCATTGCATCAGAAAAACTTCGTATGTGACCCAACAGCCTCCAGCTATAGCGGTCCATAGCAATGATTATAACGATAGCTATAATACTGAGGTGGTTCTGAAGATGTTTATTTTGGATTAGGAAGCTAACTCCATTTTTTAAAAATTAGACATTTGATATAAAGATCAATTAGTGCTGAGAAGAAGAATCATTGCTTAAAAAATGTTTGTAAATTTTCTTGATCGTCATAGTGACTTACCGCATTCATTGCTGACACTTTTTCAATTATTCACTCTGGACCGTTGGATGTCCGTCATGATCGATCTTCGAAAGACATCAAACAGCATCTTCTCCAATGTGTACATTATTTTATGGATTTGTGTTGGAGCGTTCATATTCCGAAATGTTTTCACTGGAATAATGGGTATGGCCCAGTTGCATTGCATTAGCTATCTTTTCCAATGATAGAAGAATCAGGCACTTTTCTTTCACTCTGTAGATAGAAGCTCTTTTTACTGTAGCTGATTGAATCTCCTAGTTTTGATAATATGTTATCATTACAACTCTTATTATCCAGCATCTTTTGAATGAATTGAATAGCTGTTTTAGTATCTAATGAATAAGCTATTTGTAGAGTCGCTATTTTAGGCAGGAATTTGATGAGTCGGCTGGAAAATCAGTTCTATGATAAAATACTGTAATGGTAAACAATCATTAAATTGATGTCAAACTTCTTCCTTTGATCTAGGTGCCAGTTGATCATGCTATGAGCCATTGTGTGACCAGAGATCTTCTCCACTCTATGAGATTTTCTTTATTTTTTGAATATGTTGTTAGAGTTTCTGCCATGCCCACTCTCATTGTCGATCAGTCATTATTAGGCATTATTTCTATGTTATCACAAATTAATCAATGCCGATCAACTTGTAACAGATGCCATTTGTCATCAATATGCCATACCTTTAGCCTTGAAATATCAGCAAAGTATTTTTAAGTACATCAAAATTCCGATTGCTCCATATTCTACGTCAGCAAGCAGAGAACCAATTAGCGAGCAAGGACGCCTGCAGCACAGGGGCAGTGGGGGCGGTCGTCCACTGCCCTCCACCAATGGGGGCGAGGGGGCAAGATGTGCTCTTCTGAAAGAAGACGTTTGGGTATTCTTTCTTCGCTCTGTTGACAACAAATACTCCCACAATTGCCTTTTCCGGCCATCTGGGGACCCTATTATTGAAAACCTTTCTTTAGGCTCAACCATGGTGGGTCCTATAAAACCTCTTTATGTTATATAAGTGTTGCAATAGTCCCTCCAGCCCCCTACATTGCTTATAGCCAGGTAACATTGCTGAGAACTTTGAGAGATCAGTGATCATTGACAACAGAAGGAACCTGTTTGTTCGTAACGATGTTGTTTTGGGAGGACTCATTTTCAATGTGACCACTTGGTGAACCGGCCCTTTTGTTCAAAATCAACATCATATCCTTGGTGCCCTTTGGATAAATCTTGCCCCCTTACCCTTTTCTTGTGCAGGCGTCCTGGTAGCGTGTATCTCATTATATCGACCTGTAGAAGTCTTAGCACCATCTTTCTTTATTCGTTCCAAGAACGCGTCTAGTGGTTTTTTAATTTTAATTTATTGCTGGTTGGTCTTTATCTTCATGAAATGAATGGTTGTAATTTGCAGTGATGAACTTCCAGAATATCAGAAATGAATTTGTAGTACAGTGTAAGGAACGGGAACAAGCAATTAAGGACAGCCAACAACGCGCAAAATTCGAAGAAGAGCTTGCTAAGCAATATCAATCTCACAGCATAGCTTCTAGGTTTGCTACTATGTTTTCATGTTTTCACACATTGTACTATGCCAGACATTGTCAAATAGCGGTGCATGTCAATCATGGCGCAGTTAGTCAAGTGGGGTGGCGCACAGCAAGTGTATTCAAAAGCAGAAGATGAAAAAAGCAAGAAAAAATGGGAAGGAAGAAAAATCGATGGCAAGCTCCCTTCTATTTACTAGCCATAATACGAAAGACCCACTGCACTGTCAATCTCCCTCACTACCAAAGTCGAAACACATTAAATGTGGCGCTTCTTCCTTATCATATTTTACTTGCGACGGCCTGTACTATGCTATATATGTTTAGCAATATATTTTGCTGTGGTATACTAATACCACATCTTCCAACAGCTTTGAAGATTAACTTAATATGTTATTTATTATGTATTTTATATATAGTCTTTTACTGTTTGACCCTTGTCTAGTAGTAGATGAAGCAAGGTTATGAAGAATTTTTTGCATTACATTTTATTGTTTTTCAGGCGAAAGGTCACTGTAACCTCAGGCATCCTTTCAAAATATTCGTCATTGTTAACGTCAATTCATAATTTTTCTCAAGAGGGCAATAAGAAGGACATTTTGAATACTAGTCATCGGAGAGACAGAAAGGATGAGAACACATTTCACTCACTAGGCTATGAAGAGTATTTGTCACCTTTTTGCTTCTCACATGTATTGCTTTTGAATAGTTTTATACGTTTTCGAGTCTAAATGTTTTTAAATTCTTACGACTTCCAATAACAATAACAAACCAGATTAGGCAACTGTGATGCTAGAAAAAAAATGTTCAGGTTTTGTAAGGCATGCAATGGGTGTCGTTTCTATTTTCTTTCTAGCTTGATCAAGATTTTCTTGAATAAATAGTTCTTTGAAGTTACTATTTGAGGCTCAGCCTGCCTGCCTTTCTTGAATGATTCTTAATTTTGCCTAATTTCAGCCTCGTGTTTCTTATAGACACGTTCCTAATAAAAAGAGCATGTATCGTCTTTTGGTGCATTTGGCCTAATGAGCTGCAAAGTTTAGAAAGTGATATGTTAGTAAATATTTGTGATGAAAACTCAATTATGTTGAGAATTGTACAAGTACATCTCAAAGTATTGTGTCTCCTTTTATTTAGTACCTTCAAAATGGAGCTACCTGATAGCTATATGCATCATAAAGATTCAATTCGGAATGAGACAAGTCGGATATCGGGTGGAAGTCAAGTGTCTGTAAAACAGTCTTCTCATTCGCGGCAGTTCTCTGTTGAGGGCCATACTCAAGGAGCGTCCCAACTCCCTGAGTCTCATCAAGAATCTAACGTGAAAGATGTGGCGCCCAGTGGCTCAGGCCCCCCTGGCAGTCGCTCGATGACTGTAGACAAGTCACCAGATGTTGACGCTTTAGCTAGAACGGCGTCGAGAAAGCACTCCCAAAATGCCAAGTTGATGCCTCTTGGGGATGGAAGTGCGTTAGTGGATGAATCGTCACAAGCTAGAGTTCAGGAGCCGGGCGTAGACCAAGTGCCAGATACACGCTGTATGCCAGTTCTCGGTCAGACAGGAGGATTTCGTGGAGCACCTGATGAAAACAGCAGCCTGAGCAGAGGTGGAAAGTTGGGGTCAGATGACAGATCACATGTTAATCAGAATGCAGATTTAAATGCCGATCAAGTATTGGATAGAAATCAGACATTGGATGTGAATCAGTCTACTGTTCCCCATGAGACATCGTTGACTGACCGTAATTTGGGTGGGAATCAAGTTCTAGATGCATTAGTGGCAAATGTTGGAGGTGCATTGAAAGAATCAAATGCAGTAGAGAACTCACCTGGATGTAACTTAGAAGATGCTGAGGGGAAGGAGAAAGAGAAAGGGAAAGAAAAGCAGAAAGTGAAAGAGAAGACGATGGAGAAGGAGAAAGTTAAAGAGAAAGAGAACACGAAAGAAAAAAATATTGAGAAAGAGAACGAGAAGGAAAAGGAGAACGCGAAAGAAAAGGAGGAAGAGAAAGAAAAGAAAAAAGGAGAGGCTGAGGCTGATGATGATGAGGAGAATATGTTGTAAGTGGATATTTCTTTTAATTACATGATAAATCTTATTTTCATTATTCCCTTTATCAATACTAGCAGCGAGCATCTCCCTTAAAAGTCATTTGAAAGTGGCACACTTTTCATTAGTCCCATGAAAATTGCATAGTTTTTAATGTGAAATTCATTTAATGCTGGTTTTGGTTGTCAAATGTAGGGTTATAAACTAATACTTATCGAATTATATGAAGCCTCTTTCGTCAGGTCAGATGGTTCAAACTGTGATAAACTTGCAGAGGAGTTGGACGCTATCAATAACACGAAAGAATATAATGCGTCTGCATGTAAGTGACATTATTTGCAAGATTTCTATTTTAAAAACTTCCAACATCTACTATTGCCAAAAAACGTAAGTTAAGGCGTTAGCAGATAAACTGAAGAGAAATTGGATTCAGAATGATAGACGTATTCTTTCTTTATAAGAAAACCATCATTTTGTCTGAGCCTCAATTTTCTTCACTTTCCCGAACTTGAGCCTGAGATTTTCTTATATTATTCTTAACTTTTTCTCAAATACACTGGCTAAAATGGGTTAAACATTCGTTATCAATAATATACACTCAAATTTTAACTCCATCTTTAACATTTTGAATGCAATGACGACGTAATATCGATTTTTGGTCAATAAAAACAACTTAATTTTGGAAATTGAGCCTCGTGATTTTCATAAGATTTTCTCAAGATTTAAGATTTTCTTAAGACCACTTGAACCTCATTTTCTTATAAATATTTTTCTTATAAAAAGAACGTGCATACTCTCAGGTTCCAATTTTTTTCCAACCCCCTGGACCTTATTAGGATCCACCGTTTATTAATTTTAAGGAAATTGCCTCTCTTTACCAACCCCTCATTTCATTTCCATTATTTTTTAGTAGTATTTACGTTCAATTTTCATAGCAAAATAGTGTACTGCTGTATATATTTTAGTTTTATGCTTTATGACAACCTGTTTTTGTTCTTTCCGTCCTTGTATAATGATTTCAAGCCTTTTCTCAAACTCCAACCCCCCTAAGTCCCAAACCCAAGTCTATTAAATACATATGTATATATATATATATATATATATATATATATATATATATATATAT
>OLMO02000294.1:4025557-4097038 GCA_900291935.2 Cassiopea xamachana | reverse complement strand
ATATATATATATATATATATATATATATATATATATATATTTATAAATAACAGATATTACACGAAGAAACACAACAATATTTTTCAATTTCCAAGACATGTTTCGGTCTGTTCATCAAACCATCAGCAGTTGAATAGAGTAAGATATGCCGTTAGAATATATAACAACACAGCACTATCAATCGAATATATTAGTGGAAAAGAAGAACGAAAGTAACCACAAACATCCCTACACGAACTCGAACTCTTTAGATGTTTAAAAATATGTGAGTTTTTACCTTTAAATAGGTGCTCACACACTCGTGTGGATGAATGGCGAGATGTTTCGCCAATATAAACGGAATTACATCCTGCACAAGTGAATTTATATACCACACAAGAGCGGAGCTACCTAGGCACACAGTCCTTAACTGACATCAAGTTTTTAACTTTGAAAGATGAAAATGCTAATTTGATGCTAAGATTTTTACAATACGTTTTAGCGAGCATGCGTACCTTTATATATATATATATATATATATATATATATATATATATATATATATATATATATATATATATATATATATATATATATATATATATATATATATATATATATATATATATATATATATATATATATATATATATATATATATATATATATATATATATATATATATGATATGTATAACAGCTTCCTCATCTACTGTCTTGTTGTACTGGAAATTGAGAATTGAGAACAGATTCTGCTAAATAGTTATGGGCAACTTCAGTCATACCCAGGATTTGTGCTACTCCTTATACGCCTTAAAGCTGCTTAGGCTTAATTTGCACTTTTAATGGCGCTTAAAAGCTCCTTAAATTCATGTTTTAGAAAAAACTCCTCATTTCTAATCAATTTTTGGTGGAGAGGATTTTCAGCGGCAGATTTACTTAAGAAATAACTTTCTTTTTGTCAAGAAAACACTCAAAATACTCCTTAAACATTAGTTTTTGGCCCTTAAAAGCTCTTTAGAAACCCTTCATCATAAATGATAGAAAACTTCATTAAACCTTTATGAGATCGAGCACATGCATGTTAATAATAAGATTGTATTATAATTATACAACTAATTCTAAATTGGAAAAGCTAATTCATACGGCAGATCTGTCACTTACGTATGCCTTATGAATTGGAAAGATTAAATACGGATATTATTACTGAATTCTGGTTTTCGCCTCTTTTTCTTAACTTCTGCACTTGGCATATGCAAGCTAGCTCACGTTTTTCTTTACTTTATGATAAGCTAAAATTCACTTGAAAAGCTGTGGCTATCTTTATTTAGCTTTGTAAATTATTGTAGATTGGAATAGCACAATTAATACCAATTTACCGAACCTGAAAGAAGGTGCTAATGAGACCTTATGGCCAAGGGAACTGCTATTCAGGTATGAAATGTCTATGTGATCTTTGCTTCTGGCACATGAATCAAGGTGTACATTGAAATTGCTATCGATTGCGTAGTTTTTGGCAACAATGTTCATGATTCCCCAAAGTACATCATTTGATTTTAATGATCATTGTACGGATAGGTAATGGCTGTGCTGACTTATAATCCATCCCAATCAATCACGTATTTGATTCTTCACCTAATGTGCAAGTCAAATTTTACAATAGCTTGAGATGTCCTACTCTAGTCACTCTCTCATTTCCTAGTGTCCACCCAAATCTTAAAATCGCACCTTATGCATACAACAAACGTTGCCATCGTTCAAACTCCGCTCTGTGCTCCTCAGCTCTTAGTTATCATAGCCTAAATATCAAGGATGGAATGGCACATTATTATCTTCCTAAATCTTTTTATGGTCAAAAGCTGATAAGTCTCTACACTTTAAACGTGAAGGACGATGTTGAATAAGAGGACCTTGCAATGGATAGGAAACTATGCTTGTGGTACAGCTAGCTTGTGTTGCGTAGCAAAAGACTTGTACTGATTATAGTTATTTGGCACCAATCTAAAAATAGTTTATTTCTACGCCCAGAAACTGTCCATCAACGCATACATTACAATGCAAAAAAATTACAATAGGGGAAAACGGAATATGCAATTTATACTTTTTTATATGCGTGATAAATAGTTAATTGTTAACTTGCAATTGTATTTAGTTTTATTCGAACGAAATTTGCCATTTAAAGCAATCCATTGATTAGTTGATAAATCAACTTCTTGATTGATTCATTGACTGCTAACTGGATTCATGTATTGGTCAATGCTAGACTTTAAAGATTAATTTTTTTCAAAAATGAACGCTTGAATGGTAATTTAATGTCTGCAGTCAATTCATTCATTGAGCAGGATCCGTTTAGGTGAAATCTTAGACATCCCATCTCAACTGGTGGCGGCTCAAATCTGTAGTTTAGATTCTGCTACATATGTCCACATCTACCAGTTAATCTTCTTTACATGTCAGGTACTTTCAGTTGATGGAAAGTTTGCAGGACAACCTAGCAGAGCGAGGTCAACTACAGAAACTTGCAGGTAACAAAATCACTGCACTTTTTTTGTTCTTTTGATACCATTCCTTTTTACAATGTAAATTTCTCTTTCTGTAGCCATAGTAATTTCTTTCCCTTTTTCTCACATAACTTCCCGCCCTTCCTTCCTCCCTCCCTTCTAGATTCATAGAAATTACATATTTGTTTCATAGTCAAAATTCATTGTTGGTGTATCAGTGTTATATTTGTAAATCATCGTTGTCTTGTCAGTTCTGGCACTCAATCAAATGCATGATGGGATCGTGAAATGGCATCAAAAATAAGTACGTTGCTCCTTCTGATTGTTTGTTCCTTGAAGCCAGTTCTGACAAGCTGAACCTTCGATGTTGAATTTTTAACTGTTGTTTCTAACGTATTAAAAGTTTTGTTAAAAGTTCCACTTTTTAAGTATTCATAATGGATAGTAATTGTTAATATTATATAGTTGATCTAATCGAAGTCTACCCCAAGGTTTCGAATTTTTATATCAGATACATAATCAAATTTTATTTATTATTGTAAATTCTCTCGTTCTCGGATTATCTAATCCTTAAAGAGTTGTTATTTGTAAAGAGTCATAATTGTTTGCAAGATATTTAATGCAAGAACTGCTACCAAGAATAAGGACTCTTTATAAATGCAAAACATATAAAATTTTCATTAAAAATATACTTGCCATTCGAATTTGGCGCCACGCTCTTAAGCAGAGCTTGTCTTAGTAAAAAGCCTAAGTATACCTTGACCCCACTACTAAGAGAAGCTTCGCTTATGGTCGTACCACAAAATGTAGGTAGCAAGTACAAGTATTTTTTGAAGAAAATTGTGTATGTTTTGCATTTAACACTTTGCCATACATTGCCTTTTAATTGAAAAAGGGACTTTGTCACTATAATGTCGGGAAGTGATGCCTAAGTTTGATTGTTGACCTATGCGAGCTCATATCATGCTTTGACCTACTTTACAAACAAACGAAGAAGGCAGAAACGAACTGAGGATACACCATTGGTTAGCAGCACATAACATGGTTGGATGAAGAGACTTTCGTTTCAACGTTATTTAGGCCCACAGCCTCAATAAAAAGACTAATGGCAAGAAAAACAGTGAATTATATAAAACGGTAGATTCCAAACAAATGCTTTTTAACCGGCTTCAATCAGTTGCTGAAGATTGCATTGCACTGCAGCTTGTAAAGCGTATTTTACAGCGATGGCTACACTTTTTAGGTGTTGCGAAGATTCGAGTTGAAATAGGAGCAAAATATTTTACAGAGTTTTTAATCTACTCAAGGTTTGTTATAAAAATTGGCTGCTACCAGTATAATATAATTTCCGAAGTATATTACAATTACGGAAATTGATAATGACCAAGCAGCGTGCCATAGGTTGATGCTAACTGCGGGTTGAACTTCTACTTACCAATACTTTTGCTCGTGTAACTATCAAAAGATATTTCATAATTTGGGGAGAACTTAGTTGGAGTTGTGGTGGTTGTTAAATGGTTGCTACAACAATGATATTTAGAGGAAAGCTCTATATCGTAAAGATTGTAAATAGTCCTCTAAATAATTTATGGATAACTTGTTTGCATCTCACCTTTCAAACGAACACAGGAGTACTTCCTATCTTGAATACCATCATTGGTGTAGAAATAGATTGATAACAAGGGGGGCTCAGCCAGAGGAGACCAGCCACTTTTGTTGCTGTTGTTGTCGTTGCTGTTATTTTTATTGTAAATTGCGTTTGTACAACCAGAAGTTAAATAGTAGGCCGTGTTGTCAACATACAACAGAAATCTATTATGTAGAAGCTAACTACATTACCATGCTGTGACATATTTGCATTGTGTTTTGTGATAGATAGGAAGGCTATATCCCCCCCCAAAGCATCAAAAAATAAATAGAGGATCTGAGCCCCCTGAGCCCGTCCAGCTCTACACCAAGGGATGCTACATATTATCATATATTGTCCTCTTAAAAACTATTTACAGTTAGTCGATTCTGCTTCATTTCCTGTCCAGTTTACTTTGTATTGGTTTTTTCTTCTCCTTTGAATCAATGAAGCGAATTCCTTTAGCTTTTGGACCATGCAGTGTGAAGGAAACTACGAAGCTTACCCTCGAATCAGGTTGATAGTCCATGTATGCCGTACCAATAGAATTTAGTGGTACACTGACTTTTACATTGCCTGGCTCCATCATTATATAAGGAATCCTCTTTCCTCTGAAAGTTCCTGGCCTGCATTCAATGCGGCCTGTACACTCAAGGAGAAAGTCTCTGCAATGGTTGTCCCAAAACATTTGATCCAATACGTCTTCTTTTCTTCGGGCACCACTGCTTTCCGGTGGAGTTTTCTCTCGACTACCACCATACTGCGTCTCAAGTTTTGAACGAGTTAGAAGAGCGCAGATACTTTCCCCATCTCCAGCTTTTCCAACGAAATATTGCCACTGGTGCCTTCGCGGGTTCCCTTGACTCTTCTTCCTACAATTTTCGAGGGCAGATTCATAAGTAGCACGATATTCAAAAACAGATCCTTTGCAAACCTTTAAGAAGCAGAGCATACATTGGTACAAAAAACTAAACGGATCGTTTGGAAGATGTTCCTGCCATCGAGCGACAATTTTCAGTGCTTCATCGATATCAAAGGGTGGTTTTATTTGCTCTGCAGCAGCATCCATTAGATCACGTGTATGGATAAATATTTTGAAATCGCTGACCAATCTTCTAAGCCATGAAAGTAGGTCTTCCTTGTTTGCCCTATCCAGAAGATGTATTTTTCTGTCAACATCACTTAGCATCCATAGAACTCGAAGGCGAATTATATCTTTTTCAGGTGCAATCCTTTGGTATTTCGAAACAATTTCCTCACATATGTGATGAATTCGCACTGCCTGCCAACGTTTCCTTTTCGTTGTACTTTTCTTTCTTCCTATCACTTGAACAAGAAGGCGTCTTCTTTCATTTGCAAGCACTTTGGTGTGTCCAGGATCGTTTAATGTTGGCACTGTTTCGACGATCCGATCCACTTCATCCAGAAGATATATGCATTCACCAATGGCACCGGAAAAGAAGCTTTCCTTCAGAATGAACTTGATTGCCTCTTCCACATCACCATTATTTTTCTTTATGATCCATTCAAAGCAAAAATGCCATACCATTACTTCACCAAGCAACGGATTGGGAAATGTCCATGGTAAGTAACCTCTGGCTTTTCTGAAAAGATTAAGGGCCTCTTGAGAAAACTTCTTAAGGCATTCAATTTCGGCAATATTTGTGTTTCTATGTTTCATCTCCATCAACAAAATATGTCCTTCAGTGCTATGGACGCCTCTTTTCTTCTCTACTGGTGCATTGCTGTCAACCTTGAATCCCTCCTTTATCAAATGTCTTGCTGTTGGAAAATCACCTTTCATGTATGCAAAGAACCTCGCCGCATGAGAGAAGAACGTCACATCTTTTGTTTGCTTTGCAGCCTCTTGAAATATTCGACCACCATTATCTTCTTTGGCCAGTTCATCCACAAGTATCGAAAAATGATCTCCCGTTCTCTCTTTGTTGTACAAAAACAAGTTGTCTATCAAGGGTCTATTCTCATCATGTTTTTTATAATTCTCAAGAACTTTATGCTGTATGAAATCTTGTGTGATTTGATCTACACTTCTTCCCGAGTGCTTCAACACTAGCGTAGCAACTTGGGGATGCTGAAAAGAATACGACTGCAGTACAGTACCAGTCGTTGACGGTGAACTTCCAATGGTAGCAGTATAAGAGTTACAATCATCATCAGTGTAATCGTCATCACTGTAACAGTCATCAATTGAAGAGGCAATAAATTTCTCCTTTGAAGGAGCATTTTCAGGAACCATCAGGTTGATTAGCGTTGCAGAGCAATGCTTTGTTACCTCCCTATATGTTTTGAAGTTCTTCTTGAAAAGCCTTGCTACAAGGCTGCCTGGTGTAGGAAACTTTGAATATAGCTGCAAAAACGCTATAATTATGGCAATTTCATATTCTAGTACTTCATCATTCTTTAGAATATCAAGTGAATCATTTACAATGGGCTCAAGCTTCTCAAATTCATCTAACATTGCCATCATGGGAAAATGGAAGACCCTTTCTCTTCTATTCTTGCGTGACGTTCCAACTCCATCATTTCTAGGAAATTTTTGGCAATGGCTGTCATATTTCCTCAGAAATTCTCTGTAATCATTGTCATCATCCTTTAATCTTGGCTTCACTTTGAATTCATCTTCTTTGCTAAAATAGGTGTCATTTCGACCACTCACTATATATTCATCTTCACCATGGAAGAATCCCTTTTCAGCTTGATTTGAGTGAAAGTCATCTTCATCCTTATCACTAGGTTTCTCATAGTTTCCACAACGTAAAATTAAGGCTCTTCCTTCTAACTTTCTTACAATGCAATCTGATAGTATTCTTACTTGTCTAGAGTTCCCATCAACTAAAATTGCAGGAGTTTTCTCACATCTTTCTTCTAGTTGGAGAATTCGCTCACATATGCTATTCAAATACTTTTCTCCTTCAGAATCTTGGGCAAAATTCTCTGGTGCATGATCAAGTTTAGCAATTGCACAAGGGTGCATTTCGTGTAGATCCCATAGCACACGCCTTGCAATTGTTGTACCTCCGCTTCCTGGAGCGTGTGTTATTTGAACTACCCGTGGCTTATGGATATGATGAAGCATTTCTGTAGCTCTGTCATAAACTTTCTTCGTTAAGCATCTTGCTGCGTCATGTCTGTAATGCAGACTTGGGAATGAAATTGCTTTTCCGCATAGAAATTTTCTCAGATGTTCAGTTTCGAATGCATCAATTTCTTTTTCTGCTAACTCCTTTGGAATTTCTTCACACCCAATATACAGTATTTCTAAGTATTCACTTAAGAAATTATATTGCATTTGAGTAAGTGTTGTTTCAATGTCTTTCTGACCGGAAGGCAGCTTGTACTTTTCTTCAGAGATGCCAAACAGGCTTGTAAGACCTTCGAAAAAGAGATTCTGCGACAGATTTGTAGATTCTGCATTGGGAACAACCCGCAAGTTAAGTTTTGGTGCAAATGACAGGTAACTGATGGAGTACTTTCTCACATTAAATGTACCGTGGATATCTAGTAAAACCTGTTCAGCTATTTGAATGCTGATGTCTCTTTTGATACCAAACACAATGCAGTGCATAGGTTTCATATTGTTGCATTTTTGGCTACAAGCCGAAAGAAGTTCCTGCAGAAGCATCCTAAAGCTCCACATCCAAGACTGGATATCTTCTTTTGGTTTGTCTTCATTATCATCTTGATTATCGTTTTCGTGTTCAGTTTTGCAGTTACGGCCATTTGCAAAATGCCATGGTATTCTTTTAGCGTCAATGATATCTACATTGAAATCTTTGAGTCTGCTTGGTGTAAAGGTTACAATAACTCCTCCTTTAGTTTGACTGGGGTTGAATTTTGAAAGAAATCCATCAATGTCGGAGTTTGGATCTAAATCAATAACAAGCTTCCATGGAACATTTGCTAAAGCCTTGACATGCTCTGAATTCATTTCCTCGAATCTGCCAACGATCAATATATATTGGTTGTTCTCTACATCAAAATGTCTTAACTTTCTTTTTACTTTAATCCATTCCTCCCACCCTGGTTTAGTTTTCAGTTTCTGCTTAACTTCAATCTGATCGAAGCTGTTGGATTCAACTTTTTTCAAAATTTTGGATATATCTTGCTTGATATCAGACACATCCTTCTTTATATCGTCCTGGTTTTCCAAGATTTCATTTTTACTTTCCCTTTGCTCCTCGCGTATGCTCCTTAGTTCATCAAGAAACATTCGATAGCATGAATTTTCAATTGAGAAGTCAGCACCTTTGGAAAGAAGATGTTTTAGAACATTAAGCCGAATGATATGCAATATTCAATTGACATGAAATTTGTCAGTTGGTTATGGTATGCTTCTACATACTACTGTTCTCTCTCCCTAGCAAATCAAATAAAAGGATTCTCGTTTGGAAACTTTTGTTCAGGAATTGGGAAGAACATTAAACTATCTACTATAGACAGGACATATAGCCTGACAATCTAACGTTTAGCCTAACATTTGTTTTCTCAACGGAATCTTGTAGAGGAAGGCCTAGATATTCAAAATCTGCTAGGTGAAATTTTTGGAAACGCCTAGATTTCACAAGATAGATGCCGTCATTTGATGGCCCACATTGAGACAAAATCCCCACTAGCTCTTCACTGGTACAGAATTTTGGAGTGAGAATTGCATATTTAGACTCACCACAAGACAAGCTTTCGTTTGATGCAGATTTAAGCTTGATTTGCAGACATCAGCATTTCTCATTGTGACGTCATCACATAGGCATTCAACAAGAAAGTCATTACATTTCAAAAGTATGCTCGCTTTATGCTTTATAGAAACGTAGAGTTTCACTCTTTTAGAGCTACAACACATAACAATACGGAATTGTGCTACCGTAGGGGCTTGGGGGATGGGATTTGAGCCCCTCCCTGCCTGCACGTAAGATACCAGATACCTAATTATCGTTAATTTTGGATATACTCTCAGGTGACAAATAAATATCCCCCCGTTTATCAATTTTAAGGAAATTCACATTTTTCACAGACTCTCCATGTCAATTCCTTTGTTTGTTGGTACTATTTACTCCCAGTTTTCATGGCAAAGTAGCGTGCTTTTGTATATATTTTAGTTTTATGCTTTATGACAACCTGTTTTTGTTCTTTCCGTCCTTGTACAATCATGTAAAGTCGTTACTCAAATTCCGATCCCCCCCGTTTATTTTGACCCCCCGTTTATTGAATTTCGCGATTTTTCCGACCCCCCCTGTGTATTAGGACCCCGTTTATTTGGCACTTGAGAGTAATTAAGTTTTTAAAGATGTCTATGCACTGCAGATTAGGGTAATGATAAATAACGTTAGCATTCTCTTCTTGTTTATCTTGTAATGACAATTCTTGTACATTAAAACCGAAGACTTTCGAACGATCAAGCCTTCGGACAAAATCGTGTCCGAAAGTGTAATTGTCTGAAATATGTTTTAGTCCAAAAGTTTTATCGTCCGAAGGTTTGTTTTGTTTAATAAAAATTTGCATATGGGCAATTTAAACCTTGTTAATGAACATTAATCATTTGAACATATTTCGCATTGTTCTTCGCAATCTTCATCAACACTTTTGTATAATTCTTCTTTTTACATGAAGAGGGGCCCATTTGATGACGTCAAAATTACTATACACGCTATAAAAAACCAGAAAATTTTCACTCCTAGAAGCTAGAGGCCTCTTAGTCCTTTTCCAATATGTTGTGTGGTCAAACACATAAAGCACAATCAATATGAGAATGTTTGCAACACAGTTATAAGATCCTTTATAACCTTTGGGGGCCACTCTAAGGTTCGAGGCATATCGCCCCTGCCCCCTCTTGGTGGGCCTTATCGTATCATACACCTACTACACACTGCGCAAAATAGTTGCTTCAGGCGTTTATTTCATAGAAGTTTCACGAAAGCTTTCAATGAGACTCCACCCCTACTTAATGGTTTTCGCACTTACACTCCACCCCACCACCTATACTTCTTTACCACGTTAGTTTTTCAAATTGTCGCATACCCACTCACCCTCTCGCAGTTAAGTACTTTTGAATGACTCCAATGTAATGTAATGCATAGTAATGTAATTTTTAATGTAATATTACTTTAACTAAATCTACTCGTCGATTAACTTTGTTTGGGTTAGAGGTGGCTCAATAACGAATATTTTCCATCTCTAACCCAACATGCTGGAACTAAAAAGTTGTTAATAGGTAGGGTAAGAGAAGAAGGACCTTATTTAGGAGCTAGATTAAAAGTTGTTGCAATTATTAACCAACCATTATCTTTACATCTTTTCCTTTCGCATTCCTTGTAGTTATAGCAAGTTGTACTTTCTCCGGACTTTCTATTTACTTTGTCCGAAATTATTAAAAGTCAGTCCAAAAGCTTTTTGTCCGAAGTATTTTGTTCGAAAGTTTTTAGGTTTGAATGTAAACCAATTTGACACTACTATTACTGACACAATTCCATAACTTATCTAGACACTCCCATTGTCGACGGATACGTTATGGCCCAAGCTTGGGCCATCTTCAGTGCTGTTATCATGAAACTAGATCAACATGTTTTATAAGTTGACAAGATCACATAGAGTCAAGAACGCGAAATAGAAAACTTCATATTCTTTATAAGGCTATATTTCCACCAACAGCTTCTATGCACTGTCAGCACTTTCATAGCCTGTGCTTCAATATTTTAAGTTAATCTGACGAGCGTGATCCGCGCAAATGTACTCGCTTTGCTCGCTTTCAGTCCTTTGGCAGCATTTGACTCTCCTACATTTTTCTCTGGCGTCACCTATACTGATAACAATATTTTGCATGAAAACTTCGAGAACAGTTACTGCATATGGAAATTGTGCTTCATGTCTTCAGTTTCAAGAGGAGTTGTTGAACTTGGCAAAACATGCCCCAAATCAGTATTTGACTGTGGCTCTAAATCTACCGAACATCTAACTTCTCCAGTACTTTCTTCAAATTCATTGTGGCGACTTTGGTTCAGATGGAGCTGATGTAGGTAACTTTTCAAGATTCTGAATAAACGGGTATTATTGTCTTGTTTAAAAGCTTTGGTTTTCTATTTGACGACTAGAATTTGCAAAATAACATTCGGTTCTAATGCTTGCTGGCAATCCATTGGACACCAGTGCTCCTTGAGGAAAAAACAACTTTCCTCCTTCTGTTCCAACATTTGATAATGTTAGTCGAGAACTTTTCCTTCAAATATCTTCTCCATTATTAAAGCGCACTAACATATTCCGAAGTGGTGGAGAAAAAAGGCTTTAGCGACTTATATGCGTCGATTGAGAGCTGTTTGATCCAGGCAGGATCCAAAGGGTCCTTTCTCAGTGTATTTTTAAGGACTCTGTCTTAAATGGACTGCAGTTTTTCTTTCCTTTTTCAGCAGTGCTGAGATAAATGGGGTAGGAGTAAATTATGACAGACCTTATCATGATTCTATATATTCTATTTGCAACTAGCGGAGAGATGTTATGACGTATTATTTGGAGGAGTTGCAACCAGTTTGAAGTTCGAATTTGTAGATCTTGCCATTTGTATAGTCATTGCTAGATGAATGTCTAATGTGATATATAGGTATTCATGAATTGCTGGTTAATATATTGGATTGCCATTTAAAGTAACATTGCATGACAGTTGTTTCTCTAGCTTCTGACTTGTACAATTAGTAGCAAGTTCTGTTCTACTTTTATTGAGATTCAAATTGAGTAAACAGCTATAGCTCAAGCGTATCAGTGATGCTTTTGAATGTTGACGACTTTCTCATTTTCTGTGCACACAAGCCATTCATTTTTGGGCTTGCACTTTTACATGGCATAAAAATGTAGAATAAATACATCTGTGCAAATGCATATGTCCCTGGCAACAACAACAACATGTGTGCCTCGTGACATAGCATATAGCATTATTCTGATATCATCCTCTTCGTATCGACATCTAAGCATGAGTCCCATTTTACTTTTTGAGATTTTTCATGCTTCCTCTGCGCCTTATCAACTATCGGACTGTTAGGAGATTGCATCCCTCTTCATTTCATTACACAGAAAACAAGAGGCTCTTCAAAGTTCGAAGCATTACTGATAAGTTTGGTCTCAAAATTTGCTGTGCTCTGTCACATACCCGTGCCATTCTGGGTTGTGATGTAACTGTATGCACGCACAACATTAGGAAATTTAAGCAGTGAAAAAAACTGTCAACGAGTGGATATTGATGTGCGCTAATACAATATGCTGGTTATAATGAAAGTCTTTAAAACAAGGTATGACTGACAAAAAAGTACTCGTGCAAACAGTAAGGTACAGAGAGAAACCTGGTGAAAGCTACGTGGAGATAAAATACCTGTCTCTCAGAGTCTTAGAAAGTCATCTACATCAGATCCACCTGAACCAAAATCAATTGCAGAAGAGTTATAGCGTGTCAACTTAGCATAATTTATTTGGCTACACGGTCTGTATTTCCCTGTTATAAGACCAGATCCAAAGCCTGACGTTGGTTAATATGAAAGCCTTAACTGTTTGTTGCTTACATGGCTCAAAGAAAAGAAATTTCTCCCACCTCTGATGAAGTCAAGGAAGCCTTTCGAGCTCAAGGAGAAGGATTTCTCACAAGTACAAATAAACGAAGTTGATACAGTAGTTGAGGTAAAGGATGACGAAATTCATGTGTCTACCGCTAAGTACTCCAGATCTGTTTCACGAAGATAATTTGAATAAAGTACAGGAGAAGTTGGATACTCGCTCTTCAAATTATCTTAAAATATTGAAGCTCAGGCTATGAAAGTGCTGACAGTGCATATAAATCTTTAAAAACGTAAGGCTATAGAGCCTTTACGAAAATTCACAATTTCTGATTATCAGGTGCTATAGCTTTCAATGAATGAAATTGTAAGTTTCTATAAAGCATTTTCCCAAAGAGCAAGCTTACTTTCAAAACGCAATGTCTTTTATAGTTGATCCTATGTCATGACGTTATAGTGAAAAAAGCTGATATCAGCAAATCAAGCTTAAATATGCATCAAAAGAAAGTTTGTCTTGTGGTGAGTCTAAATATGCAATTCTCACTCCAAAATTCTGTACGAGTGAAGAGCTAGTGGGGATTTTATCTCAATGTTGACCATCAAAGGACGTCATCGATCATGTGAAATCTAGGCGTTTCCAAAAATTCACCTAGCAGATTTTGAAAGCCTGGGCCTTCCTCTACAAGATTCCGTTGAGAAAACAAACGTTAGGCTAAATGTTAGATTGTTAGGCTAGATGCCCTGTCTACTATATGTCCTCTCTTCCATGCATGGTAAGAACCTCTGACTCTTGTATTATATAGAATTTTATCAAGAAATGCATAACACAGAGAATTAAGAAGTGGAGACATTCACCTGTTAGAGTAGCATCAAATACTCTTTCATCAAAACCAATCTTTATTACCGAGCTCCGAAGATCTTTAATTGCAGTTTTGTAGTCGTCATTTGCTATGGAGTTGTTGTTGTTGTGGGAAAGCATGCTGTTCTTTCTATCTCGTATGCATTTGATCGCTTCTTTGTAGCCTTTAAAGTCTTCTTTATGGAGCTTTTGCTTTGATACTGTGGTATAAAGAAGCACTTTGCATATCAACGTGATATCCCATTTGTTGACGTCTCCTGAAAGAAACTTTGATTGCTCATAGTTATCAATCCTCAATTGTCCTCTTTTAAATCTGTTTATGTCTTCTGGCTTATTTTTCCAAGTTGGGTGGATCTGTAGAAAGAGTTTTCGCAGTGCCTCTAGGCCGCATTTGTATAACAATGTTGCTAGTTGTATGAAATTGAGTCTGTAAATTAGAATGAAATAGCCATACATAATTCAACAATTTTTTTCTTAAAAGTTTGAGGTTTTCAGCTTGTGCTTACCTTGTAATGGTTTGAACTTTGATGCGTTATTTGATACTTTCTTACTACACAGAGAAGCAATTGCGATGGGAAAAGGCTTATGGGCTCCCTTCGTGTGTTAGTGATAGGAAAACGGAAACTTCCATTTCATAACTTAAAGTGCTTAACAGTTTGAAGAAATGGGTAAGGTACTTTGTCATGAATTTGTTTTGATGGTAGAGGGAAGTGCTCTTAATTCTTGAATATGTGCTCCCAATTTACTTTTGTCATTGTAGCCTCATGATAGTTTCAGTTTTTCTAATATTCTTGAAGCAAAATTCTGCAGAGCTTTCCAGAGCTATTTGTTTCAAAGCTTCCAAAATGTTAATCTATAAAGGCATTGCTTTGAATTATTTGCAAAAGAACTCCTGTTGGCAGAATTTAATTCATCCCAAACCTGCTTATATACATTCGCCTCAATAAATTGGCTTAAAGATGTAACCCCTATACTGGTATTTCCCTCCTGTTGACTAAATATAAAAAGATAAGGTTAAGGAATTTTTCAATTTTGAATGTTTTTTTACTGCAAACAGTTCAAACACCATAAATATCACAATAGTCAACAAAGGCCATAACAATCATAAAGAACTCCTAAGAATAAAACAGTCACGAAAGTCTCATACTCTTTCATGCAAGTACTACATTCCTTGTTAAATCTGTCAATGTCTACAGGCGCGCAACTAGAAATTTTTTTAGGGCAGGAGTCCAATCCACGAAAAAGGGCACGCTAAAACGTCTTATAGAAGATACGCTCTTCGAATGCTGTTTTGCAGATTTATCAACGGAGGAAATAGTGTGGTAAATTTACTGGTATGGTGATTTCTGAAGTCCAATGATCCTCATTGCAATCTCTGTTTATGGTTACGAAGGTAAAAAGGGGGCTAGGGGTGAAGCATCCAGAAAATTTTTAGAACAACGCCTTTTCAATTTAAGGGAAATGCCCTGTTTGATATAAAGAGGGCACTTCAAAAAGGGCACTTTCGTTCTCTTGTTGAAAAGGGCTGGGGTCCAGACCCCCAGGACGCCCCTAGTTCCGCGTTTGGTCTATAGTGTCCGAAATTCTGAATATCAATGTTTTTCTTGCTGTTGTGTCAATTGAAGAGCACTATAATAGAACTGCTGGAAACTTTTAGTCCTGCAATGTGGTCAAATGAAGTCTTGAGATCAGGAAATGTAACTTAACCTTGATTCAAGTTTCTTGTAAAGAAACTGAGCTATCTATCTGTTGTTCAATCAGATAGCAGCTATTTGGACATGCCCTTATGCCACAAGATATAAAGCAGCTATAAAGCGTTTATAGTATGTACTAATCAAATACTCACTCTTCTTCTGAGTAGCCTTTATTTGATATACGTTTATCGGTGATTGTACTTTCTGGAGAGCAGTCTAATCGGGCTTTAGGCCGAGGTTGGATACAAGTTTGGCTAGATCTATTACTAGATTTATACCCTTTGTCTGTATTGCTATCACTGCAAATTGTGCTCTGGGTAGCAACAGGTAAAAGTTCATCCTTTTTTGCAGCTGCTTCTGCAGGTTCCTTGTCATCTTCGTTCTCTCGGCCTCTGCATGTGTGGGCATCGTCAACACTCGTATTAGTTTCTCTGTCTTCAAAACCTCTCAATTCTTTTTCAACATCATGTAGAGTAATTTTAAAGCAATCAGACTTTTCATCATTTTTTAGTGGCTTGAAGTTCAGTTTGTTGACAAGAAATGATTTCAAGCTACCAAAGCCTTTTGTTTTAAATTTTGTGTTTGGGTTTTTATGGATCCATGCTAAATTGATTTCGTTCAGTGTGAGGAATTTTTGTCTTCGTCTCTTTTCTGGATTTTCTAGAAAATTACGAATAACATTCAAAACTTGGAGCTGTAATATTTGAAGTTCTGCAGTACGAGAGCAGTATTCCTCTCCAGAGTTTGGCCTAGCAAATCCATTTCCTGATGCTGTAGCATTCGAAATACTATCATCATTACAGTTACTTGAAGGATGGGACTTTGCACAAGCACCTTTCTCCATCACGTGGGATGCATCTCTAAATGTAATTCTGATCCAGTGCTTGCCATCTAACTCCTGTACTCCCACTTCATTTCGCAGAAAGTCGCTCATTTTACCATGGCCGTAGTCCTTGAATTGTCCTTTTTGCTTTGCATTCCACCTTTTCAAGAGGCTTTTCATCTCGAATTCAAGACAATCATCTTTGTGATCCCCAATAGTTTCTATGATTTCAAGAAGTTCAGCTTTCAGATTTTCTTTAGATACGCTCATGATGCAGAAGTCTTGCCAAAGACATCAAACTGACCTGTCGCGCAATTCCCCTTTCCTTGGAAGATAATAATACTAATTCAACATTCTTGGTAATCAAAGCCACTGAGATCAGTGAATCAAAACAAGCTCATGCTAAGACACAGACCATTTTCGTTCGGACTGATTTCTGTCGACCACTCAATATTTTCAAGTATTGCTTAATTTTTTTTGATCTGTCCTAAAGAACTAGTTTTAGTTCAGCCTACACTTGTCTCTTGTATTTTGATCAAACACCCTGGAGCTCTAACTTTCAGGCTACTTCCCACATACAAATAACATTTGGCTCCGTAGAATGTTGTGTAGCTTGCCAACAAAAAGAGTCTGCATATTTTTGTTGTAGTCATGACATCGAATTAGAATAGAGCTTAATCATTTTCCTTGTTTAGCACTCCTTCCAAGGGGAGCGAAATGTGACGCTCAAACCTGACAACCTTTATGAGTTATGTTTGGCGGGTTTTCAAGATAAATCGGAGGGGCGAGTGAGAGACCCTGAATTTGCTGAGTATTTTAAAAGTCGTTGAGCATTTGTTGTGTAGACTTATTTCTTGTAAGAAAAATTGTACATCTCAATTGAAGTTCTGGCAACCAAGTGGTTTATTTATCAAAAAAGATGTGTTCAGCTTTTGGTTCACTACTTTTGCTGAGTATTTGTCTCCCCCTTACCCCCTAACAGCCACTACTGGGTTCAAGACATGGGTATTTGAGCTCTTGGTCACTAAGCAAGCCATATTTTTGTTTGTGAGGTAATCCCTGATGATTTGTTTTCTGTTTTGATAAGAAACATGGGGCTATTCAATAGTATAAAATTTAAACGGATTCGGGTTATAAACCATTGCCTTTCCGAGGGTGAAAATTAGGCTATCACTCTACCATCTCATTCATTCCCTGCGCTTTTATTACGCAGCGAACCCTTCAAAATTTAGTCAGGAGTAAATTATTTAAGATTTTAAACTCATATCACAAAATCCTAGAGCTAGAAATTCTAAATTCTTAATTTTCTGTTCTTCTAAGAAGTAATTGCTGAATTGAGTCTAGCCACTTATATATGTTTTTGGTGTTACCATGCCAATCCAAAGTCACAGCTCTTGAATTTTACCAGGTTTATCATTTCACACCTTTAACGGTTCTACCTTTGATTTAGGAGTTTGAAAATTCTGGTAGTTTCTTATATAGTGCAAAAAGAAACAAAATACTCTTTGACACCGAATAGTGGGGGCCTCCGATTACAGATTTTTGAAAATTTCACCACCCACTTTCATTTACTGAACACCCTCAACCAAGCAATTTTGGAAGAAATCCAATTCCACCCCATTTTACTAGCCTAAATATATAAAAGTTTCAAAATGGATAAAAACGTTGACTTTGACCCCCCAACTGTTAACAACCCCCAATTTATGCATTTTCAGCAAACATACTAACCCCCTCCTTATTATACTCCCTTCTATTTGGTGCTAAAGAGTATCTACAGTAATTTACGCAAAAGGCTATCAAGATAATTTGTTCATGATCTTTTACGTCACTGTCTCCCAACCTTTTTGTGCTGTCCCCCTTTGATAGGATGCAGTTAAAGAGATCTCCCCTTCCATCAAAGCAGAACGATACTCAAGGGCGCATGGCAAAGTTCTTATTGTTGGTGTCCACTTGATTTTTCACTTCATTTCATTTTTCCATTTTATTAGTCAAAAAGTGATCCGGTAATGAAGGGCTATAAATTGAATCCTGTGAACTAGCGATTTCTCAAAAGTTTTTAAGAAAAAATCTTGTTATCAAAAGAAATATTTCATCTCTATTGGTTTTCTCCAAGGTATCTACCGAATATAGGGGGCTGCATCACCCTCAAAATCTGGTCAAATAGCATCGATAAGATAGGGAAGGGGGATATCACCTCACGCTGCAAGCAGTAACTTTCCAGTCTTACAAGGTAGTTCATTGTGATGTATTGTATCGTTGCAAATTTCTGGACTCAAAGTATTGTCATATTGACTTTCAACTTGGCATCTAAATCCAGAGTTGGATGCTGTGAAGATGATCTCGCTGACAAAATCTGCTTCACAGCTCTATCTCGTCTTTCCTTTCCAAAAAGGATTGAATCTTCCTTTGTCACTACAAACACAAGAAGGACTGGATCTTCTTCTGTCATTACAAGCTCCTCGCCTCCTAGGAGCACTAAGACCTTAGTCTGTTGGTAGAAAGGCAAATGAATCTGTACCACTTTTCTGTCAAGATCCAGTGCTAATCATTATGCCAGGTTTGCTTCCACACTACATGGTTCACACTTTTCATAAAGCAACAAATATAAAAAGTGACTATTGATGTCTTCTTTGGGTGTAGCTTGCCATTTTTACTTACTTACTTAGGCTCTTACCATAGACTTTCATCTTTAAACCTTTCAAAGACGAAAGTTAAGGGGGTACAGAGATGGCACACCCCTTCAATTATAGTAAAGTGTTTTTGCAGGACAAGTAGCACAGTGTATTTTATCAGGGCAATTTAAGGGACTGAGATCTCGCATAATTCGAAATAAGCTGAACTACAAGTATATTTCAAGCTTTCCATAAATAGATATCTATCAGTAGGAGAACCACAATGAGTAACATTTTGATTGTGACTAAGTATTCCTTTATAGCGACATAACCAGAATTACAGCAGACATAACCGTGCAAGACTAAGCCGTGATTTCGACAATTAATAACGTTTCGAGACAACGTGTTTCATTGTCATATAATGAACAAGAATTAAAAAGGTTCTTCTATTGCTAAAGTAGGAAAGATATGTGAAAAAACAAGGGAAGATTCAATTGATAGGAATGCAAACAGGCTAAAATGCCTATATCTATCTTGATAAAATTACTGTTCTTTTGTGAGCTCTGGCACTCAACGAGATGCATGACAGAATTCTAAAACGGCAAGACAATAATTTTGCATCTGTTTTTTAGCTATTTTGCTCCTCGAGACCTGTTTTGACAAGGTGAGTCTTAACGCTGAATGTTATAATACTTTCCATCCAGAATGAAATTTCCTAATGTCTAGCTCTAAATTGATGCCAAAGTAGAGGATCTACAGGCAAGATTTGAGGCTCTCTCTCACTGGAACGGCGATGGTAATTATCAAATACTGAAAATGAGTCTCTCGTTGTTTCTCAAAATTTAAGGCAAGGCTCTAGAATTTTGATTAATAGGTGATATCAAAATCAGATCATTAACTACGCATTGCATCCATTTACTAATTCAGACAACATTAATTTTATACCATACTATGGCGTACCAAATAACTGAGGGGTTGGGAATGATTCGGAGTGGAAAATTTCCTTAGACTTAATACTTAAGGGGTCCTTAGACGCCATGCATATTTTGATGAGCTACTTTCACACTCACTTTAATACGCTAGGAAGAAGTCTGAAGCAGAGAATAATAAACCATGTTAATTTGACTGAACAAACCTCAGAAGAAACTCTATATCTAGTAAAATATCCTCGAAACTAATAATTGGGGGAAGGGGGTGGAATAAGAGAGCGGGGTTGGAAAATATTCCAAAACTCGTGGGCAGGGACGATTATTTGGTACTCGAGAGTATACTGTTAACTATACGGGACCAGTCCTCCCAAGTCCCCTAAGACGGCCTGTATTCGTCCCTGCTCTCGTGAAATTAGGAAAATTATAGTTGCTTCCCCTTGATATTTTACGCTTCATTTCCCACCACCAATACTTATTGGTCCCTAAATTAACTGTTTCTTGACTAAAGGGGATTTTCAATACCTAAAACAGCCAATGAGACGTGACCTAAACTAATTGAGTAATTATTAAACCTTGATCTTCAATCTGCTTTGAAAACAATGAAAGCAGAAACAGAATAAAATTTTACGTAGTTACGTAGCAGTGTAAAACATAGCGTTTGAGTTGATTCCACGTTACAAGTGTTCTCGTCCTCTACTATAGACTATATATGTTGTATATCAGAGCTATGATTACAGTTTTCAATTTACAAAGAGTATCTCTACCCTAAACTGTCTTTCTCAATAATGTCTATGGATTTGTGATTTTCCTTCCTTGCCTGTTTAACTGGCTTTGCATCGGTTTTTGTCTTTTCCTTTGAGTCAATGAAACAAATTCCTTTAGCCATTGGACCATTCAACGTGAAGCAAACCACAAAACTTACCATTGAGTCAGGCTGATAGTCCATGTAGGCTGTACCAATGGAAGGCTTCTGCACTCTGATTTCAAGATTGCCTGGCTCCATCATTATATAAGGAATCTCCTTGCCTCTGGAAGAATCTCCCCTGCATTCAATGCGCCCTCTACACTTAAGGAGAAAGTCCCTGTAATAGTTGTTCCAAAACATTTGATCCAACACGTCTTCTTTCCTTCTGGAACCACTGCTTTCCTGGGAATTTTTCCAACGCTTAATATATTGTGCTTCAAGTTTTGGACGAGTTAGGAGCGCACAGACACCATCTCTATCTTTCCCAATGAAATATTGCCAATAACGTCTATGTGAGTTTTCTTGGCTCTTCTTTCTACAATTTTCAAGGGCTGATTCATAGCTTGGACGATATTCAAATACAGATCCCTTGTGCACTTCTAGAAAGCAGATCATGCACATGTACAAGTAACTGAATGGGTCGTTTGGACAATATTCTTGCCAGCGAGCAATGATTTTCAGTGCTTCGTCAATTTTAAAAGGTGGTGTTTGTAGCTCTGCAGCAGCCTCCATCAAATCACGTGTATAATTAAACATTTTGAAATCGTTTACTAATCTTTTAAGCCACGAAAGTAGGTCTACTTTGTCTGCCCCATCCAAAAGAAACACTTTTCTGTCAACATCATTCAGCATCCAATGAACACGAAGGCGAATTATATCCTTTTCAGTTGCTATCTTTTTGTATTTTGATATAATTTCCTGACAAATATGATGGATGCGTACTGTTTGCTTGCCTTTTCTTTTTGTCTCACTTTTTGTTGTCCCTATCAACTGAACAAGAACGCGCCTTGCTTTATTCGCAAGGGATTTTGTGTGTTTTGGGTCGTTTAAGGTTGGCACTATTTCGACCATCCGATCCACTTCATCCAGAAGATATAGAGATTCACCAATGGCATCGGCAAAGAAGGAATCCTCCAGCATGAACTTAATCGCCTCTTCTACATACCCATTTTTATCTTTTATGATCCAGTCAATGCAAAACTGCCATACCATTGCTTCTCCAATTAAAGGATTTGGATATGTCCATGGTGGACTACCTCTCGCTTTTCTGAATAAATCAAGGGCTTCTTTTGATAGTGTCTCAAGGCATTCGATGTCGGCAATTTTTTTCTTTTTATGATTCATCTCCATCAGCACAATGTGTCCTTCAGTGGAAACAACGCGTCTTTTTTTCTCTACTGGAGCATTGGTTTCAGCCTCGAAGCCATCCTTTATCAGATCTCTTGCTTTCCTAAATTCACCTTTGTAAGCATAGAACCTTGCCACATGAGAGAGGAACTTTACATCTTTTGTTTGCTTTGCAGCATCTTCGAATATTCGACCACCGTTGGTTTCTTTACCCAGTTCATCTACAAGTTTAGAGAAATGGGCTCCTGTACTTTCTTTATTGTGCAAAAACAGATTTTCTATTAAAGGTCTGTTTTCATCATTTCTCCTGTAGCTTTCAAGGATTTTAAGTCGAATAAAATCTTCTGTAATTTCATTGACACTTTTTTTTGAATGATCCAGCACCAACTTAGCAACTTTAGGATGCTGAAAAGAATATGACTGCAGCACAGAGCTAGATTTTGAAGATACACTTTCAGTGGTATTATTTTCAGAGCTGCAATCATCATAATCTTCATCATAGTCACTGTAGAAGTCAGTTATGGAAGGAGGCTCATCAGGAACCAGCAGATTTGTCAGGGTTGTAGAAAAATGCTTTGCTAATTCTCCATTAGTTCTGAGGTTTTTCTTGAAGAACCTGGCTACAAGACTTCCTGGGGTAGGAAGCTCTGCGTACAATTGCACAAATGCAACCATTGTGGCTATAGAATACTCTACAGGGTCTGGAATTTTCTTGAGGATGTCAAGTGAATCATCAACGATGCCTTTAAGATTCTCAAACTTATCCAACATTACCATCATGGGAAAATGGTAAACCCTTTTTCTTTCCTCGTTGTGTGGGGCTATGTCTTTGTAACCCAATTTTTTCCGATGGCTGTCGTATTTTTCAACAAATCCAGAATAATCATTTTCATCATCTTTTAATATAGGATTCACTTTGAAATCATCTTCTGCATGAAAGTAATTATCAGTTCGATCACTCAGTATACCCTCATCTTCAACATCAAGCCATAATTTGTCGGCTTGGTGCGATTGAAACTTATCTTTCTTATCGGCAGTTTGAACATAGTTTGCACAACGTAGAATTAATGCCTTTCCTTCTAACTTCCTCACAATCCAGTCTGAAAGTATTCGCACTTGTCTAGAGTTACCATCAATCAAAATTACTGGAGTTCTGTTACATTTGTCTTCTAGATGAAGAATGCGCTCACAAAGGTTATTTAAATACTTTTCACCCTCAGAGTTTTGCCCAAAAGATTCTGTCACATGATCAAGTTTTACAATTGCACAAGGATGCGTATCATGTAAATCCCAAAGCACCCTTCTCGCAATGGTTGTACCTCCACTTCCTGGAGCGTGTGTAACTTGAACTATCCGTGGCTTTGGGATTTTGTAGAGCATTTCTACAATTCTGTCATATATTTCTTTTGTTAAATTTCTTGCAGCGTCATGCCGATAACACAAACTTGCAAAAGAAATTGCTTTTCCACATAGAAATTTCTCCAAATGGTGCATAATAAATGCATTCTTCTTATCTGTTTCTTCACTTGGTATTTCTTCACACCCAATATACAGCACTTCTAAGTATTCACTTAAAAAATTATATTGCCTTTGATTTAAGTCGATTTTAAGACCTTTTTGACTAGAAGGCAGCGGGTACGTAACTTCAGAGATGCCAAATAGACTTCTAAGGCCTCTTAAGAAGAGACTCGGGGGCAAACTCGAAATTTCTCCATTGTCAAACTTCCTTACATCAGGTTTGGGTACAAAAGACAGGAATTTGGTAGAAAATTTTGAGCTAAATTGAGAGTAGATTTCTTTTAAAATCTCTTTCGCTATTTTGATGCTGACATCGCGTGTAATGCCCAAGACAATGCACCACACAGGTTTCATAGATTTTAGTTTTTGACAACAAGCGCGGATAAGTTCTTGTACAAGCTTTTTATAGGTCTTTATCCATTCGTTACTATTGTCTTTGGGTTTGTCTTCACTCTCGTCTTGATTACCAATTTGAAGTTGGGTTCTACTGTTCCGACCATTTGCAAAAAGCCATTGCATTCTTTGTGGATCAATCATACCATCTACATGAGCATCTTGGAGTTGACTAGGTGTAAACGTTACAACAACACCTCCTTTTGTTTCACTAGGGTTGAAGTTTGAAAGAAACCCATCAATTTCGGAGTTTGGATCTAAATCAATAACGAGCTTCCATGGAACATTCGCTAAGGCTTTGATATCCTCTGAATTCACTTCATCAAACCTGTCAACTATCAATATGTAATGATTACCCCCAAAATGCCCCAACTTAGTTTTCACATTCATCCATTCTTCCCAACCTGGTTCGGATTTCAAAGTCTGCCTAACCTCGCTTTGACTTAAGCGGTGCTTCTTGATTTCAGACAAATCAGAAGCAATTTCGGAAACGCCTTTCTTGATTTCAGAAACATCACCCTTCATAACATCCTGATTAGCCAAGATTTCTCTGGAACCATCCCTCTGCCATTCGGGTATGCTCCTCAGCTCTTCAAGACACATTTGATAATACACATTTCCTTTGGAAAGGTCAGCACCTACAGAAGAATGATAGTTTAGAACCTAACATGTCATCTAGACTGGAAGATATAGAAAAAATTGTAGAATACAGAGATATAACAAGTTATTGGTGCTGTACACAAATAAAAAAATTCAAAACAAACAACAAACAACTACAATAGCACGAAAGAACATATCATTTCTTGTTTTTGAAAATTTTTTAAACCCTCTATTTCTACTAGGGCCCACCGCTTGCTAATTTTTTTGTATAAAATGGTTCTCTATGTATGTTCGGAAAAGATCTTTTGAACCATTCTTCCATTTTGTCAGAATGTGTCTCACATTTTCTGAACAATTGATGCCTGGTTTACTTCAGATGCATTCTGAAGTTGCATGGATTCAATTGTTATTTATTTAAGTGCCTTTGGTAAATTCAATAAAATAATTGACCGTTATTCGCAGGGAAAATGTTAACCTGGTCCTTGTGAAGTGAAAATGTTAACCTGGTCTTGTGAAGTGAGGCTGACTACATTGGAGAGGTGACCGTTGTATAAAAGTAAATTTCTATACAAATTGTAGGAGCTGGCTATTGATGACAGGTGGCCGTTCTATGGACAAGTGGCCGTTCCTATAGAGGTTGCGGCTAAGGCAGGTATTAAAGGGGTGTGGTGCTAAATTTTTAACAAGCGGGCCCCAAAGCAGAAAATTGCGCGAAATAACTCCAATCCACTCCTCGATATTCCAATGAACACCAAATTCGTGCCAGGTTATAGCATTATATTGTAATGTAAACGAAAACTGAAATTAGTTTGCAAACCTTGAGCAAAGTAGAGAACTTTACAAAAGCTATCAATAGCTTAGAGTTCAAATGGGGGCTCAGCCCCCCCCCCAAAGTCTTTCACAGATATAGCAAGGGGGACTGCGCCCTCCAAGAACTACATCCCTCCTTTTACTGCATTTTTTGTCCAGCATGGTGTCTAGCTACCACCGTTAACCATCCACTTAATAAGAAAGTACCGAGTACTTACAGTGGTACTGGATTAGTTGCCGATAAGCCGACCATGAAGCAGTTTGTAAACTTCATAATGCAATTTTATCAATTGAAATAGGGATATAGAACAATTGCGCAATAGAATAGGTGTATGTATTAGAGGTTCTTTATGTCAGGACTGTTATGAACTGAATTTAATTCCTATATCATGTGACATGGAGCATGCGCATGGATGAGACAGTAGTTAAGAGAAAATGAGTTATTGAGAATATAATTGAGAATGAAGAGCTCCGAGAACACGAGGAGGGAAGAGACATTTTCTGAGAGAAGAGCATTGACATTGAACATTACACTTCGAGGAATCATTTGAGCTGAGAACACTTGGACTTATTATGTTTATGTTGTTGCTGTGATTTGTTTTTCTTTATCGATATACACTTCAGACAATTCAACGCGCAGAATAATTCAATCACCTCTCGATTCTTCAAGAAACCCAAATTAAATCGATAGTCTTGGGGAAGTATGAACAATGCTTTCAGAACATGGTGCCGTGACCTGGGAGAATTAGATACAATTACAAAAGAGGAGATATAGCCAAGAAGAGAAGGCAGCGTTGAAAAGGAAAACTTCAATTCGTAATGGACTCCGCGCGGAGCTTGAGAGAGAGTCGCGACTGAGACAACTGAGAAGCTAGCGAATTACGCATCGAATTTGAGAGATGAACTTGCAGCAAATAGCCATTATTTAAAAGATTCACTGATAGAACTGAAGCAGCTAGATCCTGAAATATTAGAATTAACCAAAGAGGATGATATTGAGAATTCTGTGGTAGAGAACGGGAAATTTGCGTCACGCCATAGAGTAGTGATAGCGAAGATCGATTCAAAGCTGAGAGAGAACACGCCCACAACAGGACACGTTGTCCCTACTACGAAATCACAAAAAGTTCAGCGAGGTGCGGATCCAGAGGAATTTCTGACATTGGCAAAACTTCAATTGCAAAAAATACCACGCCCAATTGACCATACCTATCTTTAATCTTAATGCAAATCGCTTCAATATATTGGAGTGCGTAAGACTTGAAACGAATAGAGAAAGTAAGGATTGCAGAATGTAATTATTTTTGCAAGGCCCCAATAAAAAGGGATAATATTTCGCGCCCCCAATCGCTATAAATAAGGCTTGTATATGTATAGCTGTTTTCCAGGGTCGTGTACGCCCCTTCTAGCAACATATCGCACCTTCTTGAGGGGCACGTTCCACAATTTGAGAAACCTTGCCGTAGAGAAAGTTATCAGCATTGCATCATGTCGATAGCCGATAAAGTGGGCACCTAGAGGCCCCACTACTACTAATGATATTATTAAATGCGATACTGATCCCGTTTCTGAACTTAGTCGGATTAAATGGCAAAGTTATTGAACAACGGTAAAACTACCGTGGACTATGCTAGACCCACACCATGACACTTGGTGAGGAAAGTGCAATGCAATTTATATATGTTTTGTGTTTTCTTATAATGCAAAGTAATATACATGGTAGCTTATATATAGCAAAACTTTTTGCAACAAACAGAATAAAGTACACCTATCATTAACTTCACATGTGTTGCTTTCTAGAAAAAAGAGATGTATTTAAAAAGAAATGTACAGCACTAGCACATCACAACATCTAGATCTAGGTATATTAATAGTCACTACAAGACAATTCCAATGGTAGCTGACGAAACAATTACATGGGTTGTGTTCATTTTGCAAGAAAAGTTATTTGTGGAGAAACTCAATGTTTTCAGTGATTAAAAAGTGTGCTTAGAGCCTTGAACAAATGCCATTGTTTTAAACCTAAGGTATATACTGTATTGTTGGTTGCAGGTTTGATGTGGTAACTGACGTAACTCAGAGAAATAAAAAATAGTTACATTGACCAAAACAACTGCAAATTTTTCTGAAAGTATGATAAATATGTTGCAGGTATGAAGCGCCCATATGTGGAAAAATGCAATTTTTCCGTTCAACATTTTGGTCAAAGAGTAGCCAATATTTTGCAACTATATCAAAAAATAATTGAACCTTTACATAAAAAGAAATGCAAAATATAACCTATTTTAGGAGATGAAAGTTTTTCTGCTTTCATCAAGTTCTAAGTATGACAAAAGTGTTGCATTGACTAACCCAATTATCTAGAAAACCAAAAATATATGTATAATGTCTACATGGTGAAAAAGCATTTTCACCCTGAGTTGTACCTTTTCGTGTATACCCGTGGAACTTCGAGTAAGTGTCTGCTTTAACGAGGTGTCCACTTTACAGAAATTGCTGTTTCCGAGTGTGGAGGAGTTCAAATGTCAAAAACATTGTCACCACTTCAGTAGAGAAAAACGGAAATGAAAGCGGTCCAGTTCCAAAGTTTTGTGTTTTACGTATCAAAACTCGATATTACCTCATCTTTTGTACACGTTAAGTTGGTAGCAAAGATAGCATATTCTCTGTGACCACTAGTGGTAACCTGCTTTAGCCACTTTATGCTAATTACAAGGTAAGGCAATCTTAAGAAAGTCTCACCCTCGCCATCGGGACAAACTGAGTTCAGATAGAGTGGTTTTCACAGACAACATGTATTTAGATGCTTGAAGAAGTATTTGCAACTCATAAAAATAGTTTGCTATCAATTATCAAGTATGGGTTGAGTAAAAGTGAACAGATCCTGGAGAGCAGTGCACTCTATGAAAGTTTTTAGCACGAACAAGAAATCTGCTGCTGCGCTATCCTATGTTCGTATTGTTCATGCATCTAAAGACATGAGGACCAGCAATTGATCAAGCCCTTCAATGCATCCAAGAAGCTGACAATCTGGAAGGTACAAACGCCATCTTTGTGATACGTGAAGAAGAAACAGTTGGGCATATTCCACAAATATCAGTGTATGGGCGATAATTTTTCTGAAACTAAAGAGCAATTCCATTGCTTCTCGAGCAACTGGCGAAAAAGTAACCAGAGGGAGTGGTTACGAGCTGGAAATTACATGTGAATCTATAGTAGAAGGTGGCACTGAGGACTGGCTTCTGCAAAAGATTTAAAAAAGAAAACAAAGTTGTGTAAAATTTGCTTGCCATCAACTGAGAATGAAAATTTCGAAAACGAAAGCTACTAGAGGCATAAGACATGACGTTCAATGTACAGAATGTATTGTAACTCCTTTTTGTTCGTTCCTCAACTTGTAGTTTTCAAGCAACTGCTATTTTATTAGTGTCCGCTTCAATAAGGTGTTTTATGCATTTGGGACAAAGAAATAGTGTCCACTGTACATTTCAAGAGGTGTTCGTCTTATACAACACGAATATATAGCATTTCATAATGGACTTGGCAGGGACTTCCAAAAATTGTCTGTCTTTACGAGTTGCCCATTTTACAGGTATTCGTTATAAAAGAGTTGACTGTATGGTCGCTTGACACCTATATGGGTACTTTCCTTTGCAATTGACTACAGATTATTCAAATTCCTAGGCACCTTGAACTATGTTAATATATTGTTGTAACTATGCTAAAGTATAATACTTACATTTTAATTCTTCCTTTTGTAAACATGGAAGACTCACTTTTGCTTTAGACAAGGAATCTTAATCATTCTCAAATTGCATTGATTTTATTCATGGGCCACTAAGTATTTGCCTTCCTAATTTGGCTTCCACATAGCAAAGTGTGCATCGATAAGTTTGGGGTCCTAGGGGAGACTCTAAACACAGCTATTACAATTGATTAAGGGCATACAGTGCATGAGAATGCGGTCTCTAAACCTTATCTCCTCTGACTGAAATGACATTTCATTCAAAAGTAAGGTTGATATGCAAGCTTTTGTGGTAAGATTATAATAGGCGTACCTAGCTATCACCATCCAGGCGTGTGATGGTGTGTAGTGCTTTCATTTATCGTAAAAAGCCGTTACGAACTTCCGAGAGAGTGATGGCAGTGACACTGTGGAGGGGCTTGGGGGGCTAGCCCCTTTCCTAAAATTTTTCTAATTTTCCAGTGTATGTTATGAATTCTTTAACGTTGATTAAATTCATGGTTGCCATGGAGGGGATCAGCCCCCTAGTCGAAGTCAAAAGAGCTCTTGTGTGACTCAGTCCTCCCCAGTGCTGTAGAGCTGGATTAGTAACTAGGGGGGCTCATGCATTAATTCATGAATTTCAAAACGAGGCTATGTATTGTATTCCAAAACAAGGCTACTTGACAATGGGCATTATCATTCAAACTAAAATGAGGCTAGCTCCCAGTTTGAAACTTACATAAAAGAAGGTCAGGGGCGTAACATCTATACTTTAATTTAAACACTGGATATTGCCCTGCGATAGTTACATCTATACTTTGATAATAGATTGAAAAGAACACTATTCCAGCAGTAGTCATCATCATCGGCATCGTTAGTCTCGGGAGACCATGAATTTGCACCCTAGATTGTGTAGGCCTTAATATAAGATCGGGTCATCGGCAGCTCCTCTGGTGACTGTATAGTCCAATGCGGGAGCGGCAAACTTTGTGGCATCTGAAGCATCTGTATTCTGAGGTGGGAGATTGTTGTTCCTCGGCAGCCTGTTTCATACGGGCCCTCTTTTCGGCAGCCAATTTGCTCCTTTTCTGCTCTAGACAAATTTTCCCCTTCCACACTTGCTCCCTCCAGCCGTCACGATCTTTTGCCAAGGTCTCCCAGGAGTGAACAGGGAGGTCACATGCCTTCATGTCTCTCATGCAGACATCCTTGAAACGCAAGGATGGACGTCCCACACGCCGGGTGCCAAGAGCAAGTTGTCCATAGAGTAATCCTTAGGCAGTCTCCCGTCCTTCATGCGACATACATGACCTAGCCAGCGCAGGCGACGTTGACGGAGTAATGAGTACATGCTGGGGATACTTGTGCGCTTCAGGATGTCGTGATGGGGGGCATGGTCTTGCCAAGTGATGTTGAGGATGCGTTTTAGGCAGCGTATGTGAAATGTATTGAGTCTGCGCTCTTGATAGCTGTATGTCTCCAAGTCTCCCTTCCATACAGTAAGGTGCTGAGGACACATGCCCTATAAACTTGGCATTTGGTACTTAATGTGAGAGCTTTATTTTAATACAGTATTATATAGTTAATTATTATATAGTAAACCGTATATAAAACATCGTCTTTGTCAACTATGAAGAATTTTTTCAATTGATTGATGATATCAAGTTGCATTTATGCTAAGTGCAATTCACGGCGGAGATGATGAGGGGGAGAATGATGGGTGGTCTGGGGACTTGCACCCAGAAAAGTTTTTCAGAGCTACGTCCTCTAGAACGTCAGAAAACGCCTTTTGGGACATGATATGAAAGATGCTATCACCATTGATATCTTTTCCCAGAGCGAAAACTAATCCTCTAAAACTTCAAAACAAAATACAAAGAAGTTACGATGGCCCTTGCTTTTGCTCTTGTATAATCCAACGCTAGAAACTCTCTCACGCTAGTGCGTCGAAAGAAAGATAGTCTACGCCAAAATGAGCACTGAAATTCATATGTGGGAAAGGCATTATAACCCTGCGAAGAGATTCAATTGCCCTGCACATTGAGCGGTTTTATCTGTTGGGAAAGGGAGGGCTTCACACAATTTTAACGCCCTGAAGAAGGTTGAAAAGTACCTTCTTTGGAAAGATGGTATAATATTATGATAAAGTTGAACATAAAGGACGCCGTTAGAAGAACTTTTCTATAGAAAGTGTCGTGGTGATGTTGATTATTCTAGGAACATGAACGAGAATCTCGTAACCTTGTCATTTTTTGCTCTGAATCAGTGTTTGTTTGGAATAACGTTGGGGACTGAGCTCCCCAGCTCTACACCTCTGGTCCTCCCCCATAGTAGGATGTATGAATTCCTAACTTGGCCTAACTCTGAAGTTATTACAATATGAGCTAACTGCGTACTGCATGATCTTTGCCTGCAACTATTTTTGGTTTCATACATTTTGCTATTGAATGTATAAAACAGGGGGCAGACATATCATTATCACAAATGGAAAAATGAGCATGTTCAAAGTGGCTTTGGATCATATTCATGAAAAAGACCCACAGAACTAGCAACGAAAATTTGCCGCTTCAACGGAATCGATATTTTGCAAACCTAACAAAGTTGCAGGCGTGTGCCAGGGTGTGCACGTGAGATAACACTCTTTCCTACGAAATCCTGATACGGAATATACCAAGTGACGGAATTAAGGGGGAAAATTGTATTTAAAAATTCAGGAGAAAGTACACCACCTGGATGGCTTAGATAACATGTGCCATATTTGCACTATCTAAAGATCTCTTCTATTCTTATTGTTTATTGGCTTGTTTCTAGAAAGTTCAGTAAGTCACGCTCTCTTCAATGCACAAACATGCCCATTCCAAATAAAGCAGAAAAGTTGTGCATATTCTTGATCTTTTTGTAGAGAGGGCACCGTTCTTCTTCATATTAGACTAAGATAGATATAATAGCAGCTTCTAGGCATCTCTGTTCTGCTTATTGTAGTAATCTGATACTAAGAAAGCCTTATTGCACAAATGCTGAACGGTTAATGTTCAGGCATTTCACCGTCTGTATGAAATCGCTTTTGCGTGGTAGATATGGGGTAAAGGTAAGAGTTTCAGAATTTCAGACCGTTAAAATTACATCACAGTGGAAGGGAAATAATCAGCAATGTTGACTTACCAGCTTGAATATAATTTACTGTTGTATCTCCAAATAAAGTCACACCACCAGTTATGTTGACTGTGGGAGCCTCACCTTGGGCTATAATCAAAAGAATCCTCAGGATTAAATCCACATAGGAAATTTTAATCTTAAGATTTTCATACAACTCTATGGCCGTTTATGAAAATGTTTGAAATAGAAAAGTTCGATTAATATGAGATTTCCAAAAGCGTCTGGATTTCCTCTGCTATAAATAAATCTTTATACTATAGTCATTACCTACATAATCGCAAGTTGCCCAACAGCTTTAAATAAAGAAAAACAATTTTCAGCAGTAATTTGTTCTTGCATTACAAACACAACACAAACATAAGCAATACAGCTAGTCTTTGAATGAAAATTTACAGATGTCGGTCATAGTGCCTTACTTTTTTTTGCTTGATAATTTTTTCTGCACATATAAACTGATATTCTCAAGCATACCTCTCAAGCAAATAATAGTAACAATTTGAAAGTACTGAGCATCATTAGTTTCTTATAACGAACCTCACAATCCAGTGATTGAACAGTTGTGACCTCAAAGTTTGAATAATGCTCTGTCAACATCTTCACTTCCAACCTTGCTTGTGTGAAAGATATCAAGAAGAAATCCGCACAAGTGCAGTTGACAAATACTGGCTCAGTCCCAAATCTTATGTGAGAGCAATACATTTGCGAACACACGCACACTAACATCATATACTTACATGTAAACTTACGAACTTGAATAGTAGAAACTGCTCCTGGGATTCCAGCAGTAGCCATGCTCCTATGTGATGCAATTGCTGCAGTGTCCTCACTTATGGCTATAACCAAATTATTAAATTTCCCTTTACTAAGGTGCATTAACAAAACTCTCATGATACACACAAGATTTGGTAGAACTATGATATGAATGAAACTTTCATTAAAAATGCTGTCCATATTTGTTATTTACTGATTCAAAATTGAAAATTTGAAAAATGCCTTTAATGTTATTGGACAACGATCTTTCGTTGTAGTGGGCAACTTTGCATGAACAACATGTGGTACTGATTTGTGAGGAGGAAAAGATCAATCCCGAGCCAGAGGTGATTTCTAAAAACTTTTACAAGGGGGGCTCTAGGCACAACCACGCCCATAGTTTGGGTGTAGCCCAGCTACAACCACGCCCATGTTTTCAAAGATGGAAACATGATAATTTAGTTTAAAACTGATATAGTATAGTCAATAATAAGAAATGCCTCAATAACCATATAGCGGTGCACAATTGATCATAGCATTTTGGAAGCAAGGCCAATAAACTCTGAAAAGCCAAGCCAATGCAAGAGTGTTAGGGGGCTGAGCCCCTTAAATGAGCAGAACTTTTAACAAGGGGGCTCCACCCCATGACCCCCCCTAGACATCACCTCTGTCCCGAACAGCACAGATGTGACCTTATGGTAAATATGGTAGAAATTTTCTCAGTATTTTTAAACCCATCAATTAATTTCTCAATGCTACCCAGTAACCTCCTTTTATGAATTCTTTGGAGGATATAGCACTAAGGGCTTATGTAGCCACAGCACAAATAGATGCTAGAATATTCATTTGTTATTTACTGATTCAAAGTTTTATGTTTTATTGTTCTGGAAGATATCGAGTGGATTCTTATTGTGAATATTGAAGCAAAGTCAGAAATCGCATGGAGCAGTCAATTCAAACTCCCTTTCAATGCATGTTGTTTATAAGAAGCATGTCTGTAAGAAACATGAGGTTGAAATTAGGCAAAAATTACGAAACATTTAAAGAGCATGGCAAGCTGAACTCCAAGTACTCAATTGAAAAAAGTGTTTCTACAAGACAACTTTTGATCAAACTACTAACAAAATAGGAAAATTAAATGCTCCGCAAAACCATTGTCTAGCCCGGGTTGCTATTTAAAGGTCTCCCAGTATTCATTTTCGTTTTTTAGTTAGGAATTTAGGACATAGTTTTGCCAAAATTTAAGGCTTTTTTAGGATTACGGGCAAAATTTTTATGACTTTTTAGGGTATTTCTAACTTGAAAATGTTCTCCATTACCAAGTTTGTAGTACTTTCATGCTCGTTTGTTTGTCAATTTTGGTAATCTTGTCACGCGTTTCAGAATTTGCAATTTTTGAAACATTTTGTTAGTTCCTTTGTTAATGTAATACAGTGCTTATGCATTATTTTTTGCAAAGCCTCCATGCAGAGGGAAAATATTTTGTGCCCCCCTCACTATAAGTAAGATCATTATGTATAAAAATTGTACAAGTACGCCCATTCTTGGGGTCACACGTGGTCCTTCTAGCATATAGGTGTCCAAATTTTTGCAGTAAGGAACAAATACAGGACAATAAGCAACAGGCCAGGCAACACAGGATACGGAGTTGAACACCAACTGCGGTTTTCAAATTTTCGGTTTTTGCAGTTTTGTGTTGCGGTTTTCATAAAATGCTATATATGGCACGTGTTGTAGCTGTGTGAGAAATTTCTGGCTTTCTACGTGTATACTAGTAGCAACAGTCTTTAAACGAAACAAACTTCAAAGCATAGAAATGATTGGTCATTATTGATTAAATATAAAAAAACTAACGAATATTAAAGTAAATCTGGCCTAAAGTAAACACAGCGATAACATATTGACTAAGCAAAGTTAAAACGTGGCAAAAGCAACACAACAACAAAGGGTAATCCCAAAAGTGAACAATAGAAAACCTAGTTCATTTACATAACAATGTATCGTAACAAATCACTTCCAACAGCAATCACAAGAAGGCCTGCAGTCAATCATTCGGAATGAGTATTTGGATTGTTTAGAGATCGATATTTGTATATTAAGCCAATTGGCCATAGAGATAATAGGACTAGAGAGCTCACTACATCACGTGATAGCGGTCAACAATGTAAATTCAAAATGGTAGCGTAGTTAGGCAAAAGATCACACGGAAACTACATTCGCATTGCAAAAGTTTAACAAACGTTTGAAATATGATTAATGGGAATGTACATTGGAAATAGATAGTTATTTCCGTAGTATCAACCTCTTGCGCTGCGTACAATTATACACGTAGATAGCCGAAAAACCAGGAACAGCTGAAATTCATATTTTTGTCTCATTGCACCAGTAAGTGCCTAACTCATACAAGGTTGACGAAATCAAGGTAGAGGGAGAATAAGTTGATAGAGCTTTATTGTTCGGTTATATTGAGGATTACTGGGTGATTATTTGATGACAAAGGTATGTACATAGAAGGCCAATGCAAGGATTTTAGTGAGTTGTTTTTCTGTTGTAACATCTCTCCCCTAAGGAAAACCTGGAATTTTCTTGCATATTCAGAACGTATAGAAGGAGGGCTATCATATGGTATGTGATTTCTTTATATTTAGAGAGTATCAAATCCTTCATATCTGCCTGGATAAAGTTAGCTAGGAATGCTTTTGAGGATATGGCTATTTTTTAAATCACATTAATGAAGCAGTTGAAATTAATGGCTATCCAGTTAACAGGAGTGATGGCTCAAACAGGAGTGATGGCTCAGTGGTGGAGCGTCTGCCTCACAACCGGTAGGTCGTGGGTTCGAGCCCCGGCCGAGTCATACCAAAGACTTAAAAAATGGTACTCACTGCCTTCTCGTCTGACGCTCGACATGTGAGAATGGAGTGGGAAAGTTAAACTCGCGGAGCTACCAGTGGACCAGCCCCCCGCTGTAGCTTTCACTGCATTCGCAGACGCGTGGCCTAGGGCTATAGAAACGGAGATAGGCGCCGCCCTATGCGCCATTGGGCGCGGGAAAGGACTTTGCCTTTTGATTTTTTGATCCAGTGATATGCAAATGGAAGGATATAATGCCCCCAGAATGTAAGGAAAGTATCTAGGCACATCTCTGTGGCAATGTACTACAAAACTTTATGAGATTTAGAGAACTTTAAGATACAAGTTCAAGACATCATGCTAGGAGGCCACTTCACAAAGTGCTTTCACTTGGCTGCTCAAACTTTTTGTTTCTCATTAGCCACAGCAATCAATTGTCTTGGGTGCTGAAGTAACAGTCTAGGGAAAGTCAGCCAATAACTGAACTTATCATGTTATATAGAAAATATATATAACTTATAAATACTGTTGGAAAGAAAATTATTGATGGTCTCAGGAAAATATTTACTATTGGCTTTGGTGCATCAGAACAGCCCATATTTGCTGTCACAGAAAGGTTATTGTCCAAAAGTAAGTCTGCTTTTGAGTATGCTTTTACATACACATTTCTTGAAGGCCTCTGGAAATGGCTTACAGCAAGATTCAAAGAGATAATAGCTAGAATACTACTCCCAATCCTTGGCAGCTTAAGTGGATTTTTAGAGCATTGTCCCAGAATAAGGGCATAGAGATATCAAAACAATGTAAACTGCATTATAGAGAATATCCATTCTCCTCTGAATTCTTCCTTTTCTGTTAATGATGACTTGAAAGCTATTTTGGATTCAAATGCCATCTTGAAGAGTAATGATCTGTTGTGCACAAATAGCTTGATCTCACATTCATAAAAAGAAACTTAAATGTTCATAATCTGTTGCATCACTCTATCAACCAGTTGATAAACTTCACATCATTTAACTTCTGCATTACTATTCCAATTCTAGTGAAAGCTCTCTTTGAAACAAAGAATCTTCATTCTTTTACTGGCACAACGCTCCATTGAAAGCCATATTCTTGTTTCAAGTCTACGAGATGGCCATGTAACAATTTTGGTAAAGTGTGTTGCAGAATTGTATTAACAATCATTTCTCACAGGCTCGGCAGAATTTACACTGACCACGTTAGAATACAAAGTACACCTTCTAGGAGACAGATACTCACAAACCAAATTTTATTGTATAATATACAATATTGACAGAAGATGTCTTTACGTTTTTTATTATCTCTATCGCACATAGACCGATAAATAAAACAGACACTTTTAGCTCTTGCAGGCCTTAAACTCATTCCTGAGACAGCATAGTTAGCTGCTACTTTGAAAAGCTCTTTAATTTGAAAAGTATTTGCTACTAAATGAATCTTAGCCATACTCCTTAACCTTCATTATTGTTTGTTTGAAGTATAGAGCGTAAATACCGTCAGCATTTGAGGAAACGTAATAAAGTATCCACAGCAACGCAGCAACAATGTTCGATATTTGAGCCACCACGGTTAAGTCCACGGCTAATAAACGCAAAAGTTTCTCCAAAGAAGCATGGAAAACTCTTAGTTTCTCTCCAAAGCCATAATGTATTACAATATCCGTGAAATAAGCAGCGGAAACATGATTTATTTCCTTTTTGCGTCTAGTGTACACTAACTTTCTGCCTTACTAGGGCGCCATTATGGATTTGCATGCCAGGCCACCGTTTTGTGTACAATGGGATTAGCCAGTCAGCGCTCTCCAAAGCCATAATGTATTATATCCGTGAAATAAGCAGCGGAAACATGATTTATTTCCTGTTTGCTTCTAGTGTACACCAACTTTCTGCCTAACTATAATACATCAGGGCACCATTAAGGATTTGCATGTCAGGCCACTGTTTTGTATACAATGGGATTAGCCCGCCATCGCTCTAGTTCTATTAACTCTATGCAATTTGGCCCTGCTCTGGTCAAGCAAGGCACTCTTGAGGGTAAACTAGATGTAATAACAATCTGTTAATTTTTTGTGTAAAATAGTTCTCGAAGTGTGTTCGAAACAGATATTTTGAACCATTCTTCCATTTTGTCAGAAATTCTTGTGTCTCACATTTTCTTAGCAAGTGATGCCTGGTTTACTTCAGACGCATTCTGAAGTTGAATCGATTGAATTATTTATTTAAGTGCCTTTGGTAAATTCAATAAAATAATTGACCGTTATACACAGGGAAAATATTAACCTGGTCCTTGTGAAGTGAGCCTGACTACGTTGGAGAAGTGACCATTGTATAAGAGTAAATCGCTATGCAAATTGTAGGATCTGGCTATTGATGACAGGTGGCCGTTCTATGGACAAGTGGCCGTTCCTATAGAGGTTGCGGCTAAGGCAGGTTTTAAAGGGGTGTGGTGCTAAATTTTTAACAAGCGGGCCCAAAACAGAATTTTGGAGCCACGCTCCTTTAAAATTGCGCGAAATAACTCCAATCCACTCCTCGATAGTCCACTGAACACCAAATTCGTGCCAGGTTATAGCATTATATTTTAATGTGAACGAAAACTGAAATTAGTTTACAAACCTTGAGCAAAGTAGAGAACTTTACAAAAACCATCAATAGCTTAGAACTCAAAAGGGGGCTCAGCCCCCCAAAGTCTTTCACAGCTATAACAAGGGGGACTGCGCCCTCTAAGAAGTACATCCCTGCTTTGCTGCATTGTTTTTTGTCCTGTACGGTGTCTAGCTACCACCGTTAGCCATCCATTTAATAAGAAAGTACCGAGTATTTACAGGGGCACTGGATTAGTCGCCGATAAGCCGACCGTGAAGCAGTTTGTAAACTTTGTAAAGCAATTGTCTAATTTAAAATAGGGATATAGAACAATTGCACAATAGAATAGGTGTATGCATTAGAGGTTCTTTATGTCAGGACTGTCATGAATTCAATTCAATTCCTATATCATGTGACATGGAGCATGCGCATAGAAGAGACAGTAGCTACGACAAGACGAGTTATTGAGAACATAATTGAGAACGAAGAGCTTCGAGAACACGAGGAGGGAAGAGACATTTTCTGAGAGAAGAACATTGACATTGAACATTACGCTTCGAGGAAGCATTTGAGTTGAGGGCTCTTGGACTTATTGTGTGTATGTCGTTGCTGTAATTCGTTTTTCTTTATCGATATATACTTCAGACAATTCAACGCGCGGAATAATTCAATCAACTCTCGATTCTTCAAGACACCCAAATTAAATCGATAATCTTGGGGAAATATGAGCAATGTTTTCCGAACAAGGACAACATACTGTGGGATGAAAATTCTCACATAAACAGCCTCTAATGCATACACCTATTCTATTGCGTAATTGTTCCATATCCCTTTTTTAAATGATACATTGCTTTATAAAGTTTCCTTATCATACCTTTCAACCTACAGAGATATAAGAAGCGGGAAAACATACCTTTCAAAGTATCTTCAAATAGTTGTCCATTAAAACCAAGCGCTAGCAAATCTCTCCGGAGGGATTCAATTGATGTTTCATAAGCATGTTTTTTTATGGACACGCTGTTGTTATGAGAAAGCATCTTATTTTTGATCTCTTTTATGCTTGTGATTGCATCTTTATAGCCTTGATAACCCTGTTCCTGTTCAAGTGTTTGCTTTGTAACTTTGCTGCAAAGAAGTACTTTGCTCATCAAAGCTATATCCCATTTATCAATATTTCCTGTCTCAAAAGTCGATCTTTCGTATTCGTCTAATCGTAACTCCCCTCTTTCAAATGTTCTTATATCTTCTGGTTCATTGTTCCAAGATGGGTGTATCCGTTGAAAGAGTTCTCGCAATGCTTCTAGACCGCATTTGTAGAGGACTGTCGCTAACTGAATGAAGTAGCATCTGTTGAATAAGAATGAAAGAACTAGATTTAGAGAGATATTTTTCCTCACATCCTATTCTGGCATATCATTGATATAACCGAATCAGCGTTTGGCAAAGTGACAAAATCAACTACTGTAAATGGAAGTTTTTATTGAATTGTATCTGGCTTGATAAATTGTAGTTGTAAACTTCGAACCCCTAATAGTTTGTACATTTGCCAGGTCGAACTTATGCTACATCCCCTTGAACTTCCCCCAATACTAACACTAAGAAAACGCCCTTTTTGAGCACAGAGATTGGTCCTTTATACACTAATAAGCTATGTAAATGAAAGAACAAAAATGAAGGAGAGCAGGCAAAATAACAGAGAAGTGTACAGGATGATAACATAACGGAAACTACAAATGCAAGATCTGCATTAATATTTAGAAATTTACAATATGTTGTTCCTTACATGCAAAGCCAAAAGACAAAGAAAGCTAGAGAGGCGTTTTGTACAAGTTAAAGTGCATTAACAGTCTAGAAGCATCATGTCCACTCCTTGTACATCTTCCTAATTTGTAAGTATTTGCAGTAAACCATATATTAAAAATTCAAAATTTTATACTTTTCTAGAAAAGGGGGGCCAACGAAGGGACCAAGAAAATTTCTGGGGGGCCGTGACCCCTTCTGGTCCCCCTGTAGAACCGCCACTGCATAAAGTACTACCCTAGATAACTCGACCATTCTCTATCTCGAACCACTCTACAATCCCCTTTCAGGGCTTACATGGCGAGGACAAAAACAACGAAATTCGAACCACACTAGTGTTTTTTCTACTATGTGAAGTTGTTGTTTGAAACTGAAATAAATGTGCTTTTTATACTTCAATCTAAAATTTTACAATAACTACACACAATTACAATACAATACCTTGGTGAAAGTGGAAATTCATTACTACTACAAGGCTTACAGGCCAAGAGGTTTAACCAATATTGGCATTAGAACCTTGTCACTAAATCACAAGCAGGGACAGCACTAGAGAATGTTCCTGGGGGTTTCACGTTAGGAAATGTGTGCTCAAATGTTATAAACCAAAGTCGTTTAACTTCTTTCCAAATGCTATGAGCCAAATGTTTTTCGGATTTAAGTCATTGATGCAAGAGTATTTTTTACGTATCAACTTCATCGAGAGTCACCAGGAGTTCTACGGGCCGTGCCCCCAGTGGCGTGGTAGTAGGGGGGCCGCTGCCCCTAGTTAGAGTTTTTGAGGGGACGCCGAAATGCTTGAGGGGCACAAAATTACTTCTCAACAGACAACATTGGCAGTCCTACAAGAGAGAAAACTAAATCTTTTGCCAAGCATAAACGTACTGTGCATTGAGAATGACTGTTCACCTTTTCACCCCTACCAATAGTTGCATGGCTTTCAGAAGTAGTTGGCATTTCTGTTGGGTTCATGCTGGACTCACAGGGACGCTGGAAGCATGAGGGCGGCGGTAGTGGACTAACATCAACGCTTTCATCTCGATAGTTGCGCATAAAACTAAATGAAAAAGCAGAAAGCCATTAGCGGTGGTGAAGAAAGTGAACTGAACAATGATTCTCAATGCACAGAACGCTTGTGTTTAGCAACAAAATAGTGCATTCTCTGGTAGGACTACAAACATTGTCGGTCATGAAGTAATTTCGATGTCTTCTGTAATATGCATCATCTTCAAGTCAAATTAGACTTATATTACAGATAGTTGAATCATTTGTTTTGAAGTTGCATGGCTCTTTCATCAGCAGCCTCAGCGTACAGTTTTCATTTTTCAGATTGTACCTTATGTAAATTCTATTTGTACCATTTCAAAGAATAGTTCCAAAATAGTATTTTCCAGGCATCTAAAGACCTCAAATTTGAAAATTTTCCTTCGGGCCCAACCATGGTGGGCCCTTGATTAGATGTGTAAGAGAGAATGTCTAATGCATCATCAAACGTTTTGGGTGAATACGCCTCCATCAAAGCTCTTTCTATTTCCCCAGTATTACAACAATAATCTACCCCCTTAATTGAGTTGTTTTTCAAGGCCTTAAACAATTGTATTCTTGCATCCTGAACATGCATAATCCCTCAATCCTTTGCATTCCTAGTCACTGCAGAGTCCGTTTAGCGGCTACCTAAAAAGGGGGCAGTTAAACGGGCTCGGCCCCCCAACAAGACACAGCCCACCACGCTATTGCTTCGCCCCAGAAAAATGTTCTAAAATCACTTTCTCTAGAACGTCAGAAAATGCCCTTAGCATACTAGGAAAACATGTTTTCATCATTGACTTCCATTCTAGGATGGACAGTACGACTCCACCTTCCAATCTATATTTCACGAATATGGAAGAAACAAACTTCGATCTTGAAAGTAGATATCTTATCATGAGCGAGTCTACTCAGGCAAATGTGAAAGTGATGGAAAATTATATGTACTGAGTCAAATACTGATACTCTAAAAAGGCTTTGTCCTCGGCCTCCTGGCTACTTGCTTCTAGCTTTCAAATTTTTCAAAGAAACAGAGTTTCAAGTACATTAATTAGGGAAATCTCTCCTCTCAAATGCATTTTCAGTTACATTAATTACGGAATTTTCTACTTAATTTTTATTATGAGGATTGATTATTGAGACTCTTTCTTAAGGAAGTATCACATTTTAAATGATATCAGCCTCAAATTTAGCCTATCACGCGTCCTGCACTGGTCGATATTCTTAATAAGGCTACCTCATAATACAAATACAGAACCAAAATATTTCTGTATTTCAAAACACACCATAGAAGTTTGAAGAGAAGTGCCACGCGCAATTTATCTCGCAAATTTTTGAGCAAAAAATGTGTTCTTAAAAACTGCAACAAAAGCGTTCAATGAAAAACTCATCAACATACACACAAAAATTTAGGGTTACCAAAAAATAAGGCACGAGAAATGAAGGATATACTAAATTTAAGGTTTATATTAAGGAATTTTATGGAGGCATTCTTTGATAAAGTCGCACCCGCAATTTCGTGTAATAAGGTACTTCATAAATGTGCATGCACGTAAATGTGCACATATTGAAACACATCATGAACAACGTAAATTCACATGTTTCTTGCAACCTAAGTAAATGCAGTATCCTTCTCTAGCAATTGTTGCCTGGATGTGGGCTACAAAACAACCAATGCTACCGTTCTGTCATACTTTAGGCATATCCGATCTAAACCACCTACACATTGTCTGGCGAGTGGACAGCTGAAAATCTGCAGGGTTTGCTTCCGCAGCAAATATTTCTTCAAAAAGGCTGTCATGAGCGGTAGTACCTGGGAAGTGGAGAACGTTGGTTCCTGATTTTTCTGTAAGAATTGTATTGCTTTTTAACCACAGCCTAGCAAAGATAACTAGGAACCCCCCTCCATTCAACGGAATGCTCCACTGCCCTTGTTCATAGTCAGTGTCATTGATGGTCATTACCAATGAGCTGCTATTTGAGGCTGTTCAATAATTAAGTCATGCCTTGAGGGTAGGTGGTTCTTCGTGCTTTTCATGATCCTCCGTGACGGTAAAAAGGGGGATAGGTGGTACCTTTTATTCAAAGCCGTGTCATCACGGTAGAAAGTTTCTCTTATTGAGAAGTTTTGTATAATGAAGGAACTCCGACACTCAGCATAAGCCTAAATTAATGAGGTTGTCGAACGAAATTAAGTTCTGTAGTTTTTACTTATCCCTGTTCCATGTTACTTTGTAATGTAGATGGGACATGCAAGCATTAAAATGTCCTAAACATTGTTGTTTAGGGCGTTTTAGTGCTTAAGTTCTAAATACAAATGCTTGTATGCTGTGTTATTTTCGTTCAACCACTCCAACTTTTTGCTCAATCTTGAAATATGTGTTTTCACTGTGTTGTTGATGTTTAGGAACGTGATATTCCAGAAATCTAATATAGAAGTGGATATATTGTATTAAACGAGTTGATATGGGACCAATTTGGACAAGTGACTTACAATTTCATATTTGCTATTCATACCTGACTGTTGTTGGAATTTACTGCTGTTGCTGTAGTTGAAAAAATAAAGAGGAGGAATGAAATTTCTTTAGTTCTTCCACTATCCTTTGAAGGTGTCGAGAGCTTCATGTTATTAATTTTGATGACAAGCTTCAAAAGCTAGAAACATGCAATGAATGTGTAATCGATAACAAGAAAGATTAAGGACAGGAGAATAGGCTGCACAATTATGCATTGTTAGATACTTTTACCACAACCAACACAATTTTCTGGTAGTAGCAATTGTCCAGAAGAAAAAAATTGCAGGAAATAAAATGTAAATGCTGGGGCCCTTTTGCATTTATTGGCATACGCTAAAAGTATTTACCAGCCATGAGCCATGTATGAACCTGCCATTTCGAAGTACCCACGGGTATGGAATAGTGAAGGTATGTTTCACTTAGTTGTGCTACCTTATACTTCTAATGTACTTACATTAATGTGTTAAATGCAAGTGCTCAATTTCCTCTCTATTTGCTCAAGTAATATGTGTATTTACAAAGAAGATTCAAGGGAAGAAAAGGGAATTGATTCAGTACTGGTTTACTTGTATTCTGAAAATGCCAATTGGTATTTTTTAAAAATTCAACTATCAGTGATTTTCCACAAAAAATCTAGATATCATATATTGAAAGGTCGTGAGATGTCAGTGATAGGGTTCTGAATTGTGAGCTAATTGTCAGTGAAAGGTGTATTGCAATTCATGTGCACCTGCCAGGTTATATATGTATCTATCAAATTTAGGTATCAAAAGCCCAATATTGCCACTTATAAGCCACTTTTTTTATTACAAAATAGTTTGTAGCATTAAAAGCTGATTATATAAAGCTGATACTCACTCTTCTTCTGAGAGTCCTTCATCTCCTACACGTACGTCATTGATCATGCTTTTTGAGGTAGATTCTGTCTGGCACTTAGACTCAGGTTGGATGCAAATTTGGTTAGGCTCGTTGCAAGGTTGCAATCCTTCAACTGTATTACTATCATTGCAGGTTGCATTAACAGTAGCAGCAGGTTTGCATTTATCTCTTTCTGCGGATTCACCTACAGATTCCTCGCCGTCTTGAATCTTTGCATCGTTGCCAGATTGCGTACTAACACTACTCTTTTTGCTCCCTCCGCCTTCAAGATGTTGCAGTTTGTTTTTGACAATGTCTGGAGTAATGATAAAGGAATCAGGATATTTTTTACTTTTTGGCTGCCGGAGCTTCAGCTTATCTGCAAGAAAAGATTTGAAATTGCCACAGCCTTTCTTTTTAAAGTTTGAATTTGGATGTTTTTGGGTCCATGCTGAATCAAGTTCATCTACTTTGAAAAGTGACTGTCCTTGCATCTTTCTTGCATTCGTTTCCATATAATCTTGAATTGATGTTAGAACTTCAATCTTTAATAGATCCTCTTTGGATTTAGGCCTGTCGGAAAAGAACAAACTTTTTGAGTGACGTTTTACGCAGACAGTGTGCTGCGTGCGTTAATGTTTGATTATTTAGATAGAGACATCGTTTTGTTTTGTTTAGTTGGGATAGTTAGGACCTGAGCTGGGAACCTAGACGCTAGGTAGTTTTATGGATTAGAAATTTAGGAATGATTTCGCTAGATCGAATCTTGTAGGTATTTATTTTTTGAATTAAAGTACGGGGTTCCCGTAGAAAGTGGTCCACCGAGCCGGATTTGTTTACGATGGAGAATTTGGAGAAGCTGAGAAAGATTCGAAAAGCCAAACGAAAGTACCTTTCGAACGTGCAGAACGATGTGGATAAATTATTGAAGTCCTCTGACCCAGCTCAAGAAGCACGCTTACGACACCAATTGGTAAAACTTCAATAGAGACTTGAAGTCATTAATAAAGTGGATGAAGCAATTCTGAATATATTGGAAGATGAAGATGAAATCGAACATGAAATTAGAGACGCTGCGCAATTTAGAGATTTTGTATATGATACGGTTGAGGCTGAGGCTGAGTTTTGAGGTTGAATTGTTCTTAATTTGTTTTTAAATTAGTAGCGTATAGACCATTTAGAAATACATAGAAAGACAATACACAAGACAACATTGGCAGTTTTGATTGATTGAGAGCCAAATGCTACAACCAAGATGATCTCTCTTAAATATTAATGTGTTTTATTGAAAAAGTTTATAAACAATTATAAATAGACAATGTTAGCACAGTGTCTAGTTTCGCTAGGAGCAACTAATTTGCAAAGATTAATAACAGTGTCCAGGCTGTCAATTTTCGTCAGATGGACAAGGGAAGGTCGTTTCATGTTCATTTGTTAGCGGAAAGCTTCTGCACCGTTTTCCAAAAATATATTTTACGACAAGGCTTCAAGCTCAGTCTTGTTCTTAATTTTTCTACATTTTCCACCAATTTTCAGGTTCGTGCTCTTATAAAATTGTTCTTATAAAAAGCGAGTGTAGTTGAATGGCTAAAAATGATGCTAAGTGTTGAACATCCAAATATAACAATATACATTTCCTAAAAGTTTTTAAGAATGGTTCACCAATTTTTTGAAAGCTGGAAGCCTCCTCTACTTTCTAATGACAGTCTCTCTATTGATAACTGGCGATAACACAAAAGGTTTTGACTAAATAGGCAAAAATCGGATCAAAATTCCAAGGTTTTCTGATGACTTAGGGCTACATCTCAATTGTACGACCTCAAAAGACAATTTAGACATCAAATCTGGAATCTCCGTAAAATTTTGGTCTAGTGATGTACCTCTGTGGATACTTGTGCGATAAAAAGTTGGGAATTGTAGCTTCAGACGTTAGTTATGGGACGAAATTAAAAATTTGACCTCACCAGAGAGTGAATTTTGGAATTGAGGGGCAGTTGTGCACTATTATATGTCTTCAAAATGATCTTATATGGCATGATTTGGGGTCACTAGAAAGATGGCCACAATGTAAAAGCCAAAACAGAAAAAAAGTTTTGCATCCTATTCCCCCCCCCCCCCCNNNCCCCCCCCCCCCCCATCAACCCACCGTTCAACGTACTTGCTTTTCACGCCATGTATGATGCCGTGTTATACTTAGCATGGTCTTGAGCGTGTTAGCTGACTTACAGTCATTTAACAGTGGGCTCCAAATCGTAGCTCCGCTGCCCCTCTCCCCAGTATGCAAAATTGTTTTGTCCAAAATTCGTTTTTGTCGCAGAGTATTCCTTCCTAAGAGAACGAAATAAGGACATGAGCTGTTCATATGCACCAGACAAATTTCAATGAGAAGAATGTCGGTGGCTATTTGCTGGCTGATAACTCTTTTTCTTATTTCTTTATCACTATCCCATATATCTCTTTTAATAGCATTACCACTAAACATCATTGAGCAAGTTTCCATTAACCTAGATTGCTTGGATTGATTGCCTATTCTTTCATATTTTCTACTTTATGTTGCTCCTATACACAGAAAGTGAACTCATGGGGTGCTCAACCTGAAAAAAGTATGCAAGACACTCCGCTTAGTAAAACGAACTTCTATTTTGTAGCTGCGTTGCTGTGGATACCTTATTAAGTTTACTCAAATGCTGAAGGAATTTACGCTCTATACTTAAAACGAACAGTAATGAAGGTTAAAGAGCATGGCTAAGATTCATTTAGTAGGAAATACTTTTCAAATTTATCGGTCTTTGTGCGATAGAAATAATAAAAAACGTAAAGACATCTTCTGTCAATATTGTATATTGTACAATAAAATTTGTTTTGTGAGCATCTGTCTCCTAAAAGGTATACTTTGTCTTATAACGTGGTCAGTGTAAATTCTGCCGAGCCTGTGAGAAATGATTGTTGATACAATTCTGCAACACACTCTATCAATATTGTTACATGGCCATCTCGTAGACTTGAAACAAGAATATGGCTTTCAATGGAGCGTTGTGCCAGTAAAAGAATGAAGATTCTTTGTTTGAAAGAGAGCTTTCACTAGAACTTGAATAGTAATGCTGAAGCATAAATTATGTGATGTTTATCAACTGTTGATAGAGTGATGCAACAGATTATGGACATTTAGGTTTCTTTTATGATTGTGAGATCAAGCCATATGTGCACAACAGATCATCACCCTTCAAGATGGCATTTGAATCCAAAATAATTTTCAAGTTATCATCAACACAAAATGAAGAATTCTGAGGAGAATGGATATTCTCTTTAATGCAGTTTGCATTGTTTTAATACCTGTTGTTCTGGGACAATGCTCTAAAAATCCACTTACGCTCCCAAGGATTGGGACTATTCTATAATGTCTTTGAATCTTGCGGTAAGCCATTTCCAGAGGCCTTCAAGAAATGTGTACGTAAAAGCATACTAAAAAGCAGACTTATTGTAGAATACATTGTCTAAATTTTTCAATATCATGAGAAGTTCAGTTAGTGGCTTACTCAGCGGTCGCGGCGACGGGGGGGGCCGGGGGGCCTTGGCCCCCCACTTTTTGCTAAGATGAAATTTGTGCATTTGTATTTTACTGTTCTTCGTTAGTATGTATTTATACATTTTTGTTCATAACTTGAGGTACAAAGGGCTGTTTTTGGGGGTATCAAAAGCTCTTTGGGACGCACAATTTTATCTGTCATCCAAGCATAGTGCTGCAGATTTACAATTTTATCGGCCCCCCCCCCACTCAAATACTCGAGCCGCGACCCCTGTTACTGTCCCTAAACCGTTACTTCAGCACCCATGACAATTGATTACTGTGGCTAATAAGAAGCAAAAAGTTTGGGCAGCCACTTTCACTTTGTGAAGTGGCCTTCTAGCATGTCTTGAACTTGTAACCTAAAGTTAGCATATCCTTTCTCTGCATCTCATAAAGTTTTGTAGTACATTGCCACAGAAATGTGCCTAAATACTTTCCTTACATTTTGGGGGCATCATATCCTCCCATTTGGACATCACTGCATAGCTAATGGGGCGGATATGAAGAATTTGATACTCATTAACTATAAAAAAATTATATACGATACGATAGTCCTCCTTCTATACGTTCTGAATGTGCAAGAAAATTCCAGGGTTTCCTTAGGGGAGGGATGTTACGACAGAAAAACAACTCACCAACATCTTTGCATTTGCCTTGTATGTACATGCTTTTGTCAGCAAATAATCACCCAGCAATCTTCAATATAAACGAACAATAAAGCTCTATCAACTTATACCCCCTCTACTTTGATTTTTTCAGCCTTTTTTGAGTTAGGAGCTAACTGGTGCAATGAGACAAAAATCTGGATTTCATCTGTTCCTGATGTTTTCGGCTATATACGTGTACAATTGTACGCAGCGCAAGAGGCTAATATTACGGAAATAATAATCTATTTCCAGTATACATCCCCATTAATCATATTTCAAACGTTTGTTAAACTTGCAGTGCGAGCGTAGTTTCCATGTGATCTTTTTACTACGCTACCGTTTTGAATTTACTTTTTTAGATCACTATCACGTGACCTAGCGAGCTCTCTAGTCCTTCTATCTCAATGGCATCAAGAGATCAAACATCAAGAGTATAGTTTTAGTGCATCACTTCTACTTTTGGCCTAGGCTTGAGTATAGTTTTAGTGCGTTACGTTGGGAACATACTGGAAAAATAAAAACTTCCTGAGGGCATAGAAATTTATCAAAACTCGCTAATTATGGGCACCACGGAATAAGAATATCTGACATTTGTATCATACTATATCTGTATGCAAAAAGTAATTTGACCACCCTTTCGCTATTTTATCAAACCGTTTTGAACTGACGACAAAAACGTATATTCACTAGAGCTGAACTGATTGCGGGGGGCATGGATGTAGAAGCTATAGGTAATGTTGATGGCGTAATGCACAGTGGTGATTTCTACAAATTTTAACAAGGGGGACTCTAGGCACAACCACGCCCATAGTTTGGGTGTGGCCCAGCTACAACCACGCCTCTATTTTCAAAGATGGAGACTTGATAATACAGTTTAATACTAATATAGTATAATCAACAATAAGAGATGCGTCAATAACCATATAGCAGTGCACAATTGATCATAACACTTTAGAAGCAAAGCCAATAAACTCTGAAAAGCTAAGCCAATGGAAGAATTCTAGGGGGGCTGAGCCCCCCAAAAATGAGCAGAAATTTTTACAAGGGGGCTCCGCCCCCCTGAGCCCCCTAGAATTCACCCCTGGTAATGCACTTCTATATACAACCTCATTGAAGCCTTTCCCACTCTTTGAAAGTGGAAACACTGCCGGTGACAATAGCAACCGATATGCGAAGGAGAAAGGCATTTGGCATTCATAGATTTTCTCCCATCACAATTCAAGGTCTGTTATCTACACTACTCATCTACAAGCAGCATTTCAATACTCACTCTTCTGCCGAAAAACCTTTAGTTGTTACATGAGTTTCAGCGGTCGTGTTTTGTGAAGCAGATGCTGCAGGGATTTCAGACTGATATGACGTACATGATTGACTAAATTCGTCGCTAGAAAGCACGCTTTCAAATGTGTTTTTGCAACCTGCATTCTTCATAGCATTAAGTGTAACATCCTCTTGCTTTAGTGTGTTATCTCCAGGTTCTTCACTAACTTGATTATTTTCGTTGCTGCCGGTTTGTGTGTTCGTAACGCTCCTATTACTTTCTCTGCCTTCGAGACGTTTCAGCTTTTTTTTTATACATCGACGACTGATTGTAAAGCAATCAAACAGCTCTTGTCCTTCTGGCTGCTGAAACATTAACTTATCAACAAGAAATGATTTGAAACTGCCAAAACCTTTCTCTTTAAAGCTTATACTTCCATGCTTCTGGGCCCATGCTAAATTAAGTTCGTCTAGCGTGAGATATGACCGACTTTGTATCTTTTCTTCATTATTTTCCATATAGTCTAGAATTGATGTTAGAACCTCAACTTTTAGTTGATGAAGGCCCTGTGTGGATTTAGGCCTAACCGAATCATTTCTTGGCGAAATCGTAGCAGTCGAGGTACTTTCAGTATCAATACGATTTGCAGGATGTGAAATCGACTTTGCACTAGCACCCTTCTCTGTCTCGTGGGATGTATCACAATCTGTAATTTTGATCCAATGCTTACCATCTAACTTCTGAACTCCTACTTCACTTCGAAGAAAGTCGCTCATTTTGCCAAAACCGTAACGCTTGAACTGGCCTTCGTGGGTTGTATTCCATCTTGCCAAAAGCTTGTTCATATCAAAAACAAGACAGTCATCTTTGTTTACTCCAATTTCTCTTATAATGTCTAAAAGTTCATCTTTTAAATGTGCTTTAGTTGCACTCATGATGGCGAAGTTTTCTTTGGATAATTGCAATGTATTGAACTGGTATCCAACTCCATTTCCCCTTCTTGGTAGTCACCGAAGTATATGCTAAAATACGGACCAATTAGCCTTAAGAACAGCGTTTCCACTTGTGAGGAATTTCCTTACCATAAAGGCGGGTTTCCACTTGAATGAATAAACCGATTCGGCCGATTAGGCCCACTCGGCCGAGTGAGTTGATGGTTTCCACTTAAACGAATGCACCAATTCGGCATCCTCGATCGACTGACATGTGATCTCCTGTGAATCATGAATATGGCTAAACAATAAGTCTGCCATGAAAAAGCTGAGTGTGGGTGAGGCATTTGACAGAGGAAGGACAGAAAAGGAGAACTACATTTCATTAGTCCAAGAAATGAAACCTATTTACTGAATTATTTTTTGCCAAACATTTAGGGGTCAATCATTTACAACCATGGATACCGAGACAGGGTACAGTCGGGGAGGCCATGAACACCTTTCCAAGGACAATTGGGAGTACGAAGCTTCCTGGAGGATCCTGAGGGGTATGGATTGCTCTAAAGGAAAGTTCTAGAGCAAATTTGTCATATAGATTAAAGCAAAATAGCAATGAAGAAAGCAACACTAAAATGCTTACGGTAAATTTACATGGAACCTTAGTTCTGTAGATAGCAATTTCGGCTCGACTTTCGGTATGAAATTTTCTACATATTTTTGAAAATTGCCCCTGTATCCAGAGTTATAAATGACTGGCCCCGGGAAGTGTGAATGTCTATTAGAACGTAGAGGCCCCAGAATCACAAAATCATGCGAAAAGAGAATCCATTTCACCTGCAGAACGCTTTGCCATTAGCTTCAATAGACTTTCACACTCTAGCATATCTTGTAGTGGGGGATGATGTAGATAATTGTATGCCAAACCAATGGCTTCAAAAGCGTTGTTCTTCACACGATTGTCATTTAAACCCCTGCCTGAAGGATGCCACAAACATCATTACCTTCGTACAACTTCCACAAAAGCCTCTTGCATGCTGCACGATGTAGTCTACCTCGGGATTTACAAGTTAGTACTTCCTCACGGCTACATTTCCGAAGCCTTTCTTTTCGAGTTGATACATTGCCTGCCTCCTGTTGCAATGTAAATATTGCCTGCTTGCTATTGTGACGATAGTGCCATCTGCCATTTGATTGGTCAGGGGATTATCGGTCGATGGAAACAATCAAAAAGTTCAAACTATTTGAACTTCTCATTTAGCAGATTCGGCCGAGGGCAGCCAAAGGGGAATCCACATTTGAACGTACTACGCATGCACCAACACTGGTTGCCTCGGCCGACTCGTTGCGGAAATGAAAATTGTAAGGAAATAAGAAGGAAATTTTGAAGTAAGTAAGGACTTTAAGAAGAATGGAAGAATTGAGTGTATGTTTTTAACATTTCATGATCTAATTGATTTGCGTGGTTTATCGATGATCCACGGGCGTCAAAGCCGGGGGGGCGAGAGTCCCACTGTTTTCAAGAAATAGCATGTTTCACTATATCTGCTCTGATCTTATTCCCAACTGTGGTGACCAGGCCGCTCCACTTTGAATGTCATTTTGATGCCCCTGGTATCCCTTTGTAAGAGTTTAGAAGCCTCTGACAAGGGGATAACACGTTCCTGTTGCTGGCTGTAGCCCTTCTAGCCCTCTCCTGTTGCCAGTTCAGAGGCATGTAGAATCAATTACTAATTTTTTTTGGTGTAAGGCACCTCCCTATATAACCTCATTAAGTTGTTGGGGAGGGCAATATCCACTGCCCCCACTGTCGCAAGTGAACTTTCAAGGACGATTGTGACTATGGCTAAGGATGCCTGACTCGTATTCTTGGCAGTGCACATACTTTCGTTTTCCATTTCTGGGTTGCCACCAGTATTTCAAGAAAAATTTCCTGATTTTCCCTGATATTTACAGTGAAGTCCTACTCATCCCTCCTGATTCACTCTGAATTTCTCATATCCCTCAATTAGGATTTTATTATTTCTTTAGACAGATATGGGGTTTGGGAGAACATTGACTACTTTTGACCATTCAAATTTTAATTTGAGTATAAGATAGTCATTGCTCTGAAATAAAACAATATGAAGCTTGAAACTTCCCTGATTTTCCCTGATTTTTAAAAATACTTCTTCTGCCTCTGATTTTCTCTGATGAAGCATAAATTTCCCTAGTTTCCCCTGAATTCCCGGATTTGGTTGTAATCCTGTATTTGTGAAAGCGTGGGAAAGTATAACAAATGGGCTCGCGCCATTCAATAGCATGTAACATTGGCTATGTTGCACGAAATATAAAAGCATTTTACAATGAATTATACACCGTTTTGAGTGTCTTCATTCGAAATATATGTGGAAGGAAATTATAAGGACATTTGCAATACTTGGTAAGGAAGTCGGTTTTACTATTAGACATTCTGCTTTACCTGGTCTAAGATAAGTTAAGAGATTTGCCGAAGTACTTTTCCATTGGGAGGGGGGACGTTTCAACCATTTGATCAACTACTGTTACTAAAACAAAGGTTACGGAAAACACTGTAGCCAACTCTCTGGCAGCATGGCCGACTTTTTGACCAACTTTCTTGTAATGTCAAGAACTAGTTGATACTGCTTATCGGAAAACTAGGAACCACACTCATTTTTTCAGCATAATGTAGGTGCCACACTGCCTTTATTTATAAAATCTGATGACAGGCAATTGGATTGATTGTACAGTCTTACTGGTCCTACCTAGGCTTTAGGTAAGAGATAGAAAGTCAGGTTTTCAACTTTTCCAGTTGATCAAGCACTTTTTAGGTGTTATTTGTTTGCATAGCTTCAATTTCTCAAGCCTTTCATGAAGTTGATACGAAAATATGTTACTTCATGATATATTATTTCAGTAGTGTTTCTGGGTCTGCAGAATCTGCTTGCAATGAGAGAATCTGCTTTCAGTTTGCCTTTGTAGGCTACTTTCTAGTATCATTAATCTCCAGTATATTTCTTTCACAAATTTTTTGGCATCTTTTGATCAAGTGTCTAGTGGGTACATTCTACATTCATATATTCCTCGTTCCGTACAATACTCAGCGACAGTAATGCATTGCTTCCTCAGCAAAAGGAATCTGTATGCTGTTGTTGTAGCCATGGTATCGAATCAGAGGGAAGCTCCCTATGTTTTTAATAATTTTCTTCCTTATTAATTACTTAATAATTACCGTATGCACATAGAGGCAGGCTTTCAAATGTTCACAATAGTCAAATACTAATTTATCGAGGAAGCAGTGAATATTCAATAAAAAATCTACATAATGATAAGAGAGTACACCCTTTTTATAAGGAACCTAAAGCCCTGCCTACACTACAAAATGTTGTCCAGGGGTTCAACTTGGGTAGGATTAAACCACGTTGGATTTTATAGTGTAAGTGCAAACCAACCCGGGTTGAGTCCGGGATCGCCCTGGGTAACATTTTTGTATTGCAAGCTGGGCTTAAATCAGGGTCTAGTTCTAACAGTTCCTTATTTTGGGCCTCTTTTTATCACATTCTAGTACTGAGAGTTCCTTACTAGTTCCATAATTTTCACTGCACATCAGTTGTGTAGAAGAAGGGGCGCAGCCCCCCTAGCAGTGACTTGATGGGGGCTCAGCCCCCTAGCTCTATAAATTTTTTGAAGTAGAATCAGAAGACCCATTATTCTACTGTAAAAAGCTATTTTCTATTCAAAGAGCTGTCGAGAAATTGTTAGTTTACAGGTTATAGGGTATTAAAAATACGTTGTATTTGGGATGAAATTATCATTTTCTTATATAACTGAGTGGATTGACTTGAAAGTTTCTTATAAAGATACATACAAGAAAAGAGCCCCCTAGCTAGCAATAGAGCCCCCTTCCCTAGTTATCGTTATCGATTTATTTCTACACCACTGCTGCACATATAGTGTCTTAGAAGTGGTACAGACATAAGATAGCATCAACATTCTGAATTTTACCATTGATTTTATCTACAAGTCAAGACTAAAGGCACAAGCAAGATAAGAAAGAAGTTATATAAATATATGCAAATTTTTCAAATTGCAAAGTTTCTTAGGTTTTTTCGTTAGTAGTATAAGTTTTTTTAAATATTTCCGCCCTACATGTAGGTTCCTTATAAAGTAGTTTCTTATAAAAAGAAGCATGTAATAGGAAATGAGATGCACTCACAAAACAAAAAGTAAACATTTTAAAGCAACTGTGAACAAGAAACTTCATAGCATTCGAGTGAGTGCAATATGCAATTCCTCCATGTTACAACCTTGAGGGGTGCCTGTTTTTTGCTCAAGAACTCTATGATTCTCCTGATGATGATAATGTGAGCATCATCATGCAAAGAGCAGGTGTATACTCTATGTATATGCCCCTTTTATGAGATTTATCGATTTCTACAGCAAAAACGCTACCTATGGAAAAACTAGAATGCAATCAAAGGAAAGAATCGCTTAATCAACGGCATTCTGACCAGCAACTACCAATATGATGTCAGGTGTCAGGAAGTCAAGGAAGTATTGAAGATATCCTGTTAATGGTCATCTAAAAAAGTGGAAACTCTTATAACCTCGTGCACCCGGAAACCAAAGTGGAAGTGTTCTGAAGGCTCTGAAACCGAAAGCGCCATGCCTTTGTGCACATCAAACATTTTGCATGTACAGGAGTAAACAATAGTTACCACACAATCCTAACTTGTTTAAGGAGGCAGGACCACAAAAAGGCTTCTCCCGTCCATCTTTGTGACTGTATTCTGTAGCTATCTAAAGTAAATGCCTGCACCTACTGTTAGTCAGGGATCAGGAAAAAAGCAAAATTTAATGTTTAAGGTCACGTTAACATTACATGTTTTTACAAGAAACCAGTTTATAAGCAACCTAGTACAAGCCGGCCTAAATTCAAGAGACTTTGAAATACAAGTAAAGAACTAAGGAACTTTAAACAAAGTTGATGCCGTTGCCTCTTACCAAAAGATCGACTTATAGAGGGTTTAGCTTTTAGCTCGCACTTGCGCATCTTTTTTGCTACAATACTATAAGTTTGTCAACGTTTTGTTTACATTTTCACTGCAATTTTGCCCATGAAACTAAGAAACTTTGAAGAAACCTATTTCAGACTCAAAAGTCTGAAGAAACCTATTTCAGACTCAAAAGTAATAAGTTTGCAGATAAAAACGGAAATCCTCAACCTCAAAGCGGAGCTAAATGAAAATCTCTATTTTTGTCTAGATAAACTTCTAGTATTTGTTAAGGATTCCGAGAACTCCCCGGATTGTCTTGCTTTTGAAGTCAACAGAAAGTACGCCTTCTACGCATGCTCCCAGATTTCCTTTGGGGAATACCCTTTAGCTCATGATCTTCAGGGATGCGTATCTCCAACAAGTACATGGTATGGATTGCGAGAAGCCTAACTCTCACCACTGTGTATGTCAATTATTGAATCTTTCAGAAAATTTTCTTCTTTCCTACAATCGTGCATAAGTTCTTTCTGCAAGGAAGCAGGGAGAATGGGTAACCATTGATATTTCAACTACACATTTCTTTTCATAACAAAATCATCATTTTGCCTGAGCCTCGATTTTCTTAACTTTTCCCTATATTGAACCTGAGATTTTCTTAAAAGCTTCTATACTTTTATTGAAATAAACTGGCTTAAATGGGCTACACTTTCCCTGTTTATCTTGTATACTAGAATTTTTAACATTTTGAATGTAATATTGACCTAATATCGAATTTTGGCCAACAAAAATACTTAATTTTGGAAGCTGAAGCTGGTGATTTTCTTAACATTTTCTTAAGATTTTGGCCATTTGAGCCTCATTTTCGTATAAACTTTTTCTTATAAAAAATCGTGTAGCAGTTTCAAGAGAAAGATCATCAAGGCAGTACTAATTTTTTGCAAGGACTTTCTTATTATGATGAATAAAACGTTGTGAAAATTCATAAGTAAGAAACTCTAAATATCATATTTACTCATAGTGTGCATCAGTAGGGTTTGTAAAAGTGTATCATTTTACATCTCATTTTGTTCATGTTGTACATGTAATGTAATGTATGTAATGTAATGTAATCAATTATTTACACACGAACAAACATAGCCCTTTAGCAACTAAAATATTACATATTCATATATACAATTTAAACAATACATTAAGAAAGAAAAAATTAACAGGCATAATACTAATATTGCTGGTCTTCCAGGGGGTCGTGTTTTCAGTTATTATTTTTTATCAGCCAATAGATGTGCTTTCAATTTCTTTTTGAAGCATTTGAGAGTTGATACCTCTCGTATATCAGCATGATGGGGGGCACATGTGCTCAGAGGCACCCCCACAAACAAAACATGATGGCTCTACAAACTGCAAAGGGGCACTTTGCCATGAAGTTGTACAAAGTGGCGGCTAAGTGCTCCCCTACGCTCTGCGATTCCTACGTCTATGGCCTTAGTTTTCAGCAAAGCAAGCAACAAAATGATAGTAAGCAGTGGCGTAGAAGAGGGGGGTGAAGTAAAAAGCCATTGTAGACGAAATTGTTCTTTTGAGGACAAAACGCTTTAGTAAAAGCTCGTGAGAAGCGGTTAGTTCATACGACTTAAAGCATTAAAAACGTTTTCTTGCTGGATCACTCTCTCAGCTTCTTATATTACTAGGTGGACCACGTTTTCAGTTTCTCATAAAGTTGAGTGTAAGAAAAGCGCCCTCCTAGCTATCAACTTACTTCATATTATTGATTTACTTCTTAGGAATGGGAGAAGGGAGAAGAATGTACTGTCCAGCATACCTTTAGAGGAGTCCTTCTTTTAAAACGACCATAGCAGCGTCATCAGTGAGCTGGAGCCAATATATACGATTAAAAAGAAAGTCAGATTTATTTATGAAGCCAAATTGACTATAAATTTATCCATTTACACAGTGAATAAGTGCATTGAAGTATATGTTGAAAAGAAGGAGAGCCAGACAGCATTATTAATCTACAAGCAGTGCTGTGACTCAAATACACAAATTTTCTAAATCTTGATGAGACTTGAGCCTTGCATTATTCTTAAATTATTCTTAAATTTCAGCGATTCTGAGCCTGAATATTCTCATAAACCTTTTTCTTATAACAAAGGTGTGTATCTCAGTTGGCCGTTTTGAATATATGCATGTGTTGGAAGGGAGGGTAACACGATTTAGACGTCGTAGTGGAGAGTGTCTAAAGATTTAAGGCTGTTTCAGACATGGGGAGGGGGTAAAAATTGCGAATATTTTTAGACCTCATACATGTATGGCCCCAAATGTTTAGGCTTTCAAACGTACCCTTAAAATATTACTATACACGTTTTTTTATAAGAAACAAACTCTGGCTTCAGCCTGGACTTTTCTTATTATCTCCTCAAATCCAGCCTTAAATGCTTCTTAAATTTAAAGACTTCCAATGACAATAACAACCCAAATTAGTCATTTGTGGTGCAAGGAAAAGGATGCCCAGGTTTTGTGAGGCATCCAATGAATGTTCACTCTATTTTCTTGCTAGTTTGATAAGAAATTTGCTAGTTATTATTTGAAATTCAGCCTGTCTAAGTTTCTTAAACTTTTCTTAATTCTTGCCTAATTTCAGCCTCATTTTTCATAGATGTTTCCTATAAAAAGAAACGTGAAGACCAGTTCCTTTTTCTACCTGCAGCATCTGGAGCAGAGGTGGCATCAAATTGAGCGTGGCTGCTAGAAAGTATTTTTTAGGCCACATTCCTAACTTTCTAGAAAATTCATCGAAGTACCTCCGATTGTTGCAGAGCTATTATTCTTAGTTTGGAGGCCCAATTCTCTAGATCTGTTCTGATGAGTGTTAGTAAGTGAAAGAAAATAAACACCTCTACTAAAGGCCATGGCGTGAAGAGGAAAAGAGGGGCCTGGGGCTGAGCTCCCAGAAAACCACAACCCTTAGCTTTGGCTTAGAACGCATCTCCTAATAACAAGAATGGTATGGGCGACATGGAATTTTGATAGTTTGCGGCAACATTTTTGCAAGGCAGCGCAAGGAAGATAGTATCTTGATCAGAAATCATTGAACTTGCCCCCAAACAGTCTTAAAATTGATTTTCTTGAATACTCTCTTTTATCGGCAGATAATTATGCCATTGGCAATTAAGGTCATATCCCACTACATGCAAGATGCAAACCCCAATTACTGGGTAGCAATAAATATATATCCCCCGTACCCCCTATCCCTCTATATCCCTTAAGCTCCGTCCCTGTCACTGCTGTAGACCGTAGAGCGAAAAAACTGATGTCATGAAGCGAATCCAGCCAAAACTTAACAACATAAAGTACCGAATATATCTATTTACAAAACCAGGTAGTTCAATCAACTTGAAATTACGCTATTCCCTAACAACACTCAATCCCCAACTCCTAACTCGTTCACCTCATGTTTTCTCTCTCTCTCTACTCACACTCTGACCCAGTCCACTAAAAGTCTCTAAACAATACTCTACCATTCTACACTGATTTTCCCTGAACCTCCCCCCTATGCGTACGTACTATGTGGATGGTCCCTTGACTATTTCATCATAACAAAAGAGATTAATGAATAGTATGACATCGAAATTGGAGATTGGACCTCTAACTAAATTTTGCCCCAGCTCTTTTCTTGCCCCCCTGCCCATTATAACGCACCTTTTCAGCACTGATAGTAGAACTTATTGTCTTTGTGTGTAAGAAGACCTTGCTCTCTGACAACCGCATGAAAGCCTATTGTTTTTCCATTACGTCGTGGTTTTCGCTTTCGGGTCATCCCCTCCGCACTTTCATATAGCATTGTAGAAGGAAGTTCGCATAGCTCATTTCAGTGTTGGTGAGAAGAGAGTGGTACATTAGATTTTGAGAAGACGACATTAGGTTCCAGAATTCATTTTCTGTAGAGAGGTGCGTTTTACATCAACGTCTGCTCAATGATGTCGGAGATGGAAGGTATTAACGAACTGGAGCCACTTATTGACGTTTTTGTCAATCACGGTAATAAACATACGTTGCTTTCTTTCAAACTTTGTTGAACTAACTGTTGTTGTTATTTTCATCAAGTAAGTGGAAGTTTTTGATTGTTTTAATTGCATCCACACCCTTCCGAAGCACACCCAAACCCCTCTAAAGCACACCCAAACCTTTCTACATTCGAACCCTTTTCAAACAGTAACCCAAACCCTTAACACCCAGGGCCGTGTGTACACAGTATAATTAACATCCGCAATTCATGTACTCCATCGCAATACTTGTCACACGAAACTGCGTGCTACTAAAAGCAGAAAAGGGCGATGTAGTTGCTAAGGTACAGCAAAAACTGCCACAATGTTCGGCTAATAGTTTAAAACATAAACGTTCGATGAAATATATTATATCATGGCGATAAGTCTTTCCGTGAAGTCTACCAGTGGCAGGAACGCGGACACACGAGGAACTGAAGCGTTGAAATGCCTTTGTTGTCGTATTTCATAGTCCAGCAACTTATGATGTCATAGCCTGAAAATTTCATCGTATCCTCATGATAGACAGAATTTGTATCCGCAACCAATTTAATAAATATTCAAACTCTATGCAAAAACTCTTCAGTTAGCCTAAACTAGCAACTGAAATCTAACCAGAAAGCAATACGCAAACCACGTATTCTTCTGAAGCCTAGGCCATCTCTGCCTAGCACGACCTAGAATAACTTAGAGTAGCCTAGAAAATCTAACTTACTACTAAAAAGCAAACCTTATTTATACTACTTGTTACTTAACGAAATCGATGAAACAGCAAAACAGTTTAGGAAAATACATACTGTTCTATATTTACTGTACGAGTATACCCTAGAAAATAGCAATGCAGTAATCTTTCTAATTACAGCGATTCCGTAAGAGCAACGTAAACAAAAGCGAAAGGAATCCCCACAAGCATGGTGCAAGAAGGGAAATGCCAATCAATATAAGCAAACTATAAGTAATGTACAAAATTAAATGATTATATTAGTATGTTAATTTCTGTGTTACTTTATCCTAACGCAAAATAAATATGGAGCAGAATAACAAATACTGTATCGATAAGGAAAAATTTAAGGTACAAGCAGTACAATAACTCAAATGCACAAAAATTCCAAGTCTTCATGGAATTTAAGCCTTGCTTTATTTTAAATTATTCTTCTATTTCTGCTCTTCTGAGCCTTCATATTGTTATAAATGTTATTCTATAAAAAATGTTTGTATGGTAATAGAGTTAGCCACCCAAGGCTTTGTGCTTGAAAATATATGTGTGAACCTGCCTATCACAAAATTTATGGACTATTTTTGAAGCATTCACCAAAAGGACTGACAAGCAAACAGGCTTAGTCTATTTACCAGTAGAAAGAATGAACCATTGATAAGAACCTAGCTAGAATACCAGGATGAAAAAGTTCTAATTATTTGACATTAAAATTTAATCTTTCATGCTTTTATATCCGGGTTTCTGCTGTACTTTTTCATTGTTTAACAGTTTAACATCAGTTCATAAGTTTTTTGTACAAGATGACCCTACCATTCGTTGTTGTAATGAAATAGTACGATTGTCACATCCTTGCATTAGAATGGGTGTAGTAACAAAAGGAGCTTGTTTCTAAAGGGTATATCCCGCTTAAGTCCCCAGTTTGTGGTGCCTTGCACCGGCCCTACTGCTCGTTCCCGTTATTTAGCTTAACAACCACTTCAACTTCCACCCCAACCCTACAGTTATGTCAAAATTACACCAACTAACTCTATTTTGCAATTGATCTTGGCCAGGGCTATGTTATTTTGGACAAGGTTTTAGTTTTGCTTTCTATCCAAGCATGCTTAGCAGTGTACGAACACAAAAAAGTTAATTTCAGATGCAAATTCAAAAATGAGTAAGGTGTAGACAATGGGATCACCGTGAGGAGGAGCAACGTATAGCCAATAGGAATCCAAGACTGTAATTGATGTGGACACTGAAAATAGCTGGAATTAGATCAGCAGATGCTGTTATGTTCTATCTAGTCCATGTGTTAAACTGTACTGCATTCACAGGACGTAAAGCTGCAATTGAATGCATGCAAGGAACTTCGAAAACGTATTGCAGCTTTTTGCATATTCCAAACTTAGCATCTCTAATAGGAAGCTTTGACCATCCCATTTAAACTTTTTCCATCGAAATTTTGTGGCTAGATGTCCTTGATATATCTTCTACAAAGTGCAGCTCTTTTTTAATAAACAGCCCCAGTGTTTTCATAGTCATTAGTTTCTACATTAAGGCATGCGGACCCATGGTCAAATATGAAATATTCTGGAATATATGTTTTTTTGAGAAGTATGGTCACACAGTGTTTTATAGAGGATACCCCCAGACCTTGACATACATCCCATTTAATTATATGGGACAAAGAACAGGGCATCTTTTAACGTACTGACTGCCCACCAGACCGCATTGTCTGCCCCACAGCTCACCAATGAAATCTTTGGTTTGCCCCCACCAATATTGGGCCCTTGTAACCTGGCTATATGCATGTTTAGAAGACAAAACTTCACAAATGTACCTCTTTGTTTTTTGCAACGTTTTGAGTACAACAGTTTGTATAGGCATGTGTCCCATGTGAGCTTGTGCTCCACCAATCGAAAATCTTTAAATGATGCATTGAAGAGAGGCTCTATTTGATTTCTGAATCTTCGTTTTCTTTGTATGCATCAAAGTTACGTCAAAAACAGGCAAATGCCAAGAAATGTGAAGCAATTAAACTGTAGTATTTCCTCTGTGCTTGGAAATTTGTTAATGTTTATGATTTGGGTTTATTTTTTTTGCTAATTGTCTGAGGTTTTTTAGAATTGGCTTTAGGATAATAATAATAATAATAATAATAATAATAATTATTATTATTATTATGACTCCCTTTTACAAATGCTTCAAGATCTGCATTTTGATGCTAATGTCCAAAATAACATTGTCATGAAAGCATCAAATATTGCCATCAGATGTTCTTACTACATTTATTGCAGGCGCAATAAGCAATGGACATGTCCAAACTTATTAAACTTTTAATGATTTCATATTTACATCATTATCTTTATTCTACTTTTGTATTTTTCCCTATAGTTGTTACCATATTTAGTTTTAAGTGTTATTAGCAGGCTAGCCAATTGTGCACTACCTAGTATTAGCGAGGTGTATAATTGTATTTGTAGTGTTGATTGAATTATATGAAGTTTGAAAAAAAAATACTCTTCCAATTGTTGCATAAATGGATAAAGGTATTTGCACAGAAAGTAAAATTAAAAAAAAATGTTACATGAATAAATAAAGGGGTATTTGAACTGATCTACCAGGAGGTCCTGAAAGTGGATATCCTATTTCTGTAGTGGTTCCATTCATTGGCCCAAGAGATGGGTTTTGATTTTGTACTTGAAGAGGTGAGTATATTCCACATTGCTGATGGCGTTCGGGATATCATTCCAGACCTTAGCACTGACAAACTTTTTTTGAGAGTTCTAACCGTGGTTTTGTTAACTGCAGATCATTTATTCTACGAGTTTCGTATTTTGAGATCTGAGTTCTCTTCGTAAGCTTTCTCTTAAGATTTTCTGTACACCTTTTCTTGAGAATCTTGTGTACCATTATGGCCCTGTCATATGTGATAATCTTCTCAACGCTTTATCGCTCGGATGGTATCTGATCTTTAATTGGGGCCGATTCAATATGGTAGAATGCCCTGTTGTGTATCTTCTGCAGTGAGCAGAATTTTTTCGGACAAAAATGACCCCATATCAAGTTTCCATGTCTCATGTGGCTTTCTATTAATGCTTGGTAGACAAGAAACAGTTGTGATTGTGGTAGTATTTCTATGAGTTTTCTGATGGAGTTGAGCCGTCCTTTCAGTTTTCTGTTAGCTATTTTATATTTTTTGCTCCAGGATGGACTCTTATCTATTGTAAGACGAGGATGCAAGCTAAGTCACAGAACTCTATTCTGTGGCTAAGTTAAACACGTTGTTGACCAGGAATCAAATTTAGGTGCAAACCAACGCAAATACGTCACTTGTAAAGTAAACATTGCTCCTTCTTAGTATTTACTTATCTTGACATTTGATTCATCATGTGTATGTGCTAGCACCATGTTTATCAGCAGGTTTCTTATTTAGTTAATGGAATTCAACCGAATTTGGTATATTATTCAAATCAGGAACATGATATTATTTCACGTAGTTTTATTTGCCTGTATTTAGTTCAATGTTCCCCACAAAATGAAGCATTTAGTGTCAACGTACTCTTCTAGCAATTAAGCACACAGAAACACACCATTGGGTATTCCTCTAGTTCTTCTTCTCAAATTTAGAACGAAATGATCTTAAAACTTTTGTAGATCATCGTATTTAGTCAACACACAAGTAGCAGTGCGATCGACATAGTACGTCTGATAATGCAAGCAGATGTGATAATTCATAGTACAATAAATATATCAATCTCATACATATATTACATTACCCTCTCAGATGATCAATAGAACGAAGTTACAAGGCGGTTTATGTAGTGGGAGTCAACAAATTCTGAAATGCTCAATAAATTTGGAATGAAGAGGATATCGAATTAGCTTATACAATACGCTTTATGTACCGGTTGATTTTGGACAAGCGTAAAAGCTAGTTATTGGAGAGTCTTAATATGGTCTGGGGTTTGGAGATTAGTCCCAAATGAATAAGTGCCTCCCTTTCTATTAGCCACTGGAAAATATTCTTTAATTTGCATTGATGTTTCAAACTTTGCCCACTCTGGTGCATTTTCTGCTGTAAAGAGTAGCTCTATGCTTCAAACATCTGTGTAAACTTAAGAATATTACTAACTTATTCGTTTATTTTATAGAAAGCTTGAGGAAGTGCTATGTAAAAGACTGTTTACCTTTTGTGCTGCTGAATTATTGTCAACAGAGAAGGCTATTTCGTTACTAAATATAGGTGCTTAGCAGATCTGTCAAGAGGAGGCTGAGGAAATTGTCCCATGGTTTGGAGGCCGAGGGGCATCATTAACCCCATGGCCTTAAAGTCTGGGAGACCATAATAATTTTCTTGGGTTGATGCCCATACTCTATTTTTTTTGCTTGCAACTCTGCCAGGGGGCCTCGACTTGTACCCCAAAGCTTCTGAAACTCTTGGGCAGACCTGCTGCTTATTAGTTGCCTTACGCTATAGTTGTTTCAAAATTTGTATGCATAATGCTGTTAATCCTGTCAAGTTTACCTAATTTTATTCATCACTAGACTTTAATGTCCAAGATGACGATGATCAAACTCCGTACCAGTTTCGTGTCGATGGTGTGACCATTCTTTACGAGAATTTGAAGAAAGAGTATATTAAAGTTCACAGGAAAATTCCGAAGCATCAAAGGACTCCTGAAAGCAATGGAAGAGCGTCGTGGATGAGAGTCAAAGATGGGGAATTAAGTATTATTATTGAGGCAAATAGGACAGAAAACTTAGGGGTTTTCATAGCAAAAGTTGTCGTGCAAAGAGAGAGAGCCGCATATGACGAGGTAAAGATGAATTATTTCGTGTTACTTTCTTCAGAAAGTGATATTTTAATAGATTTTTTTGACTCTGGCCAGTTGGATCAATTTAATAAGAATAAGTGTAATAATACATCATATTTATGATGGGTATCCTTTTCAGTAAAGATTTACTTCAAGCAACAAGGTCCTTTTTGAAATATGGTAGCCAAGCTAAAAGCTATAGTTACGAGAGTCAAAGGAAAATCAAGTAGAATGTTAAAGCTTGAGCTTGAAACCAAAAAATGGCCATATTCCTTTTAAAATTTGAAACATATAATATCCTTTCCATCTCTAATGTCACTTGGCGTTTGATTTTAGATTGACGCTCCATTATGAGCTAGAATTTTTTCTCTCTGATTCACATTTCACTTTCAGTCGTACAAGAATAGATTGGGTTGTGTGCAGTACAGTAGAGTGCAGTGCACACATCCACCAATTCAAATATGCAAGAGACCTAGCATATTCCTCGAATTGACGAATGCTCAAACTATCTGAAATTTAGGGAAAATTAGCTGTTAACTGCATTTATTCCATTTCAAAAGTTTCAAAATGGAGACTCGCTTCTACTTCTTAACAAAGTGCTAGTTAACAATTAGCAAGGTTAACTGTATCCTTCATTTTCCTGGAAAGGCAAATTTGCTACTAAGCTGAAATATGTACTGCAGTCAATGTAGAAGTCAAGCATTTTTCTCCATTGTTCTTCCCTTTTGTTTCTGCGAATGTGCGAATATGCGAATATGCTTGCATTGTATGGCCATATGACCAATAAAATCGTTTGAATTAGCGAAAACTTGAAGTATGCAGCATCAAGCATGAGAATTGCTTAATAGAAGTGTTTTCGAAATGAACAATGTTGGAATCAAACAGTATTCCGATTCTATTGCATTGATTTAGGGTCAAATCTACATCTGGTCAAGGTTTTAATAATGCAATCAACGATTTAGAAAATCAGAATTGAATTGAATTGTTTCTTTGGAATTGAAGAGATTAAATTGTATAGTCCTTCAAGGAAGGTCAGTTTCCTTTACATCTCTGGCAATATCTAGCTGTTCATAATTATCTAGAGTTTCTAAATCTTTGATTTCAGGCTCGTCAAATGAGTGATGGTCCAAGTAAATATGTTGGAGGGCAGGTAAGCCTGACTTATAGTTGTTCACCGGAAGGATCATCAAGGTGGAGACTTAAACTTGACCTAGATTCAGTATATTCTGCTACGGAGGACGATATTCTTAAAGAAGTTTATGCATTGTGCCCTTCCAATATTGAAGTAACAAACAAATTTCAACTGGTCACCGAATTGTATTTGCAACAAGAAGACGCATCCGGTAAAGTCATTGATAGGTTAATTGGGAAAAAGATATCCCAACCATTTTTACTGAGGACAGAGCCAAGGGGCAGACCAGGTAAAAGATGTTACAACTCATGTATATATATATATATATATATATATATATATATATATATATATATATATATATATATATATATATATATATATATATATATATATATATATATATATATATATATATATATATATATATATATATATATATATATATATATATATATATATATTCAAATCCATTTTGTAGTTGGAACCTGTTGTCTTGGTCTCTGAAGATTGTGTATCATTTATATTTGTATTTGTATTGATGTAATTGATCTATACTATAGAAAGAGAGGAAGAGAAGATGAATGTATTGAACACGATTTTCAACAGAATTTTCATTTATTGTGGTGTACTTATACTTAAATATTTTAGCTTCCATTCTTGCGTACCTAACATGAATCTCATGCCTACAACTCTATTGAGAGTGATTGTTTTGCAGGTAATCCACTGTCTCCAACACCATCTCCAGATGCCTCTTCTGGAGGATCTCCACGAACTGTGATTGAAGCTCCTGACGGTAAGAATAATAAATTTATGTGTGCAGTACTTTAAATTTGACTGCCGATCTCAACCTATTGAAGTTAGTTCTTCCATCCATTATTTTATCTTCAACCGCTTTATAAAAAATTGACTGTGATTATTTGCATGTATGTTTCTTCTGTGATGAATTGCAGACTTCTTTGCATTGTATTATTAGGCTCCATTGTATTGCATTTATGTACTGTATGGCAATTATGAGCTCTTTTGTACTTCATCGACTTTGGTTTCATTTGCATTTCTTTGTACAGGCAACTTTAATAACCTACAAGCAAAGAGCGCATTGGTGGGAACACTTGAGGCCCAGGTAATAAGGACACAGAACAGAGATATTGGTTATCATATCCCACTAAAAGATTTGAGCCAAAAGGGTGAATTGAATGAAGGTGATGTGGTTGGATTCTTCGAAGATGATTATGAGAAAACTGTGATTGAAAGATTGAGTAAAGAGAACTATCACCGCGCCAAGTTAGCTGGAGTTATAACACGCTCATTTTACGTAGAAGGGCTGTGTCCTGAATCTCAAAAAGGTATATTACTTTCCAATCACTCACTGATTCATTCATTGACTCAATCAATCACTTACTCACTCACTTATTTACTCACTTACTCACTTACACACACACACGCGCGCGCGCACACACACACACACACTCATTCACTTACTCACTCACTCACTCACTCACTCACTCACGCACTCAATCATTTAGCTATCAGTTCAATGAAATAACTCTCTAATCTCAGAGCTGATCCTCCATGCTGCCCATCATTTACATATGAAAAATTGTAGTAAAAGGTATTAGACGTTAGACAAGAAATTAAGTCAACAAGAATTATGGTAGTTAAGTTCTCCTCAAATCAAAGTCATGATCTCTTTAAAGTCTTTTTTATGAATGGCACATTTTATCTTGTTACGAGCAGCTTTCAGATACAAGCGCTTACATATAATTCAACAGTGTTGAACGTGTCACGTACGTTAAATTAAAACAATTTTTCCATTACATTTTATAGTCAATATTTTCACATTCGCATTGTATGCTAGAATTGGCCAGGTAATTTTTGGTATGTTGTAGCTGGAATAAAATGAGATGTTTTAAGGCTCTTACATCTAACTTTCATTGTGTCTATTACCTCAGGTACTAGTGATCTGGTTTGCATCATCGGCATTGTGAAAGTCCGTGTGATGGGAACGGTTCGGAATGGAGAACAGTTGTACGCTTACAAGAAAAAGCCTGGAGTTGCAGCAGCTTATTCACGATTATGCTTAGACAAGAAAGATGAAGACGATAAGCCATTCCTTATTGGTAGGTATCTAATGAGTAGAGGTGAATGTGAATTTAGCAGACATTCAAGGCTTTAACGTTAATAGATGATTTAAACAGATTTATTGCGTTGATGCTAAATGGACCTTTTAATCTTTCCAAATGAATTCTTATCTAGTCTTTAAAACACTTTTATGTGTAAAATATTTAACAAGCAATCAATACCAGAGCAGAGGGTACTGAGTTTTTTTGCAAGAGAGCAATTTATCTTTTTATTAAAACTTGTAATAGCAACATAAAAATAATGCATATTAAAAATTTGTTTCACCTTTTTGCCTCAGGCCAAGCACTAGAGTCAAGAAGTGATGTACAATATAATGAAGAGACCCTCGTTCCCGCGTTTGTCTCAGTTGTGACTGGAATCGACTGCCTCGCAATGAATCAGCGAGTTAAAGTTCTTGATGAGCATTTCAAAGGAATGATTCGAAATCTAGTATATGATGCAACAAAGAAGATAAAGAGACGTGAGTCCTCTAATATTCTTTTCAGATTGAATTGCATATTTATGTGACGTTGCTACCAGTTGTTGTTGTTGAGCGTTAATTGGGAAGGTAATTTCATTGGAATCGTATAGGTGTTTCTTTATTCTGGAATTGCATCAAAGGTACATAGAAGTATTATCATTTCACATCTTTTATCAGAAAGGATATAATTGTGATAAAAATAAATAAGTAGATAGCATGTAAACTAAGTAGATTTTAAGCATCTATTTTTGGCATGACCCCTTCTACTCATTTCTTCTCTTCTTTCATAGCATTTGCCTTTGTTTTAGGATTTTTCTGGTTGAAAGCGTTGTTGCTAGTTGCAATGTTGGCCGTTGGAATAGCGCTGTGGCAGAGATTTGGCCCGAACACATTACTTCGCGCAAGTTTGTGCAAAAGAGGATCCTATAATGAGCACACAATGATCTTGTCCTACAATACCTCTTGGCAGGTTTGCTACATTTTTAATGCTCTAGTTGAGATTTCTGTAATTTATTGAACTGTTTTCATAGCTATTTGATGCTTTTTCTTCTACCGTTCACCCGAATGACGTTCCGTCAGTTGACGCAAAGCAATAAAACAATTACAGGTCCAAAAGGAAAGCAAATAAGGAACCAATATATGTTCTACAACTATACATTGTTCCCTTATTGTTGCGCTTTTTAAGTCATATATATTGTTACACACAACTTTATAATATGTTTTACTAACTATTATCAATTTCAGTCCTTATCACAATGATTTCGGGGGTGCATGTGAAAAGTGCTTGGAAATAAGATATAGCTTTTCACTCACCTGCGTTTCGTTCTTCTTGTTTGCGTTTCGTGACCAAACTTGTGCGCAAAAATCAAAAAAGTCCACATGATAATAGCCCAATTAACTATTGATAATGCTGTTATTTGACTTATTCCTGTGTTTTCTTCAAGTTTCGAACCAGTATTATCAATTTGAAAACAACGAATCCTAGGAAATCCACTGTGTTTCAGTACGGCAATCATTTGATCGTACAAGGGTATGCTGTGGTATCTGCAATATGGTATTTGTCTCGTATAAGATATCAGGAAAGTACATATCTAGGCATAAAAGACCAACTTTCGCGATACATTCTGATGTGAGACTTTTATTTTAGTGCAAAGAAAATTACCAGTATTTTCAATCTGAAATTTTGGGAAATTTTCTCGTCCCGTATGAGATAGGGCTGATTGTGATCTGTTTCAGTTAAGTTTCTAGACTCTAATATCACCTGATGGCGATGGCATGTAGGCCACTCGGGCAAGGCCGCCGAGAGAATTCAGAGACCTCGGGGGCCAAAAAGGAAGGTGAGAACGAACGATGCGAGTAGAAAATTTGTCAGGGTCCCGAAATTAACGGTGGTAAATTATTGCTTGCTTACTTTATGAGGCCCCCAGACTTTGAAGCGTTGGCTTTTATAAGACATCTTGGGCCTTTAAGCCTTGGGAAATTCGCCCCTGCACCCTTTCGGTGATAGGAGGCCAAGATCGATGTCCAGGAAGCTAGAAATTTGCTAGGGCTTCCCCTATTCACAAAGATAGCTCTACTGAAGATAGGTCAAGCTATATACCTATTTCTGTACTCCATGTAGTTTCAAGGTTATTTGACAAAATCATCTTTGATCAGGTATTTGCATACTTTGCTAAGGCTAAATTCTTGTACTCAGAGCAGTCATGGTTCAGGCAATTTCACTCCGTGTTGACATGCTTAATAAAGTTTATCTATGACTGGTATCTAAGTTTCGACAAGGGCCATTACTCTGGCGCCATTTTCATAGACTTAAAGAAAGCCTTCGACACAGTTGAGCACGAAATTCTCATAGCTAAGCTACGTCTATATGGGGTTGAGGGCGTGGAGCATGACTGGTTTAAAGCATACCTAGATGCAAGGAAGCAACGTTGCAAGGTAAAAGGCAAAATATCTAAACTACAAGACATTGCATGTGGAGTGCCTCAAGGTTCCTGTCTAGGCCTACAAGGTCATGGTGTATGCAGTTCCTATTTCTAGGGATCTGTCGCCGATTTACCAAGGCTATCAACTCAAATCTTCAAGATCTTAGTTTGTGGCTTCAGGGAAATAAGCTGACTCTTAATGGCTTGAAGACTCATAGCAGTATCTTTGGTACCTAACCTAACCTTAGGATGATCTATCGCTATACCTCAACAACTTTTCTTCTTTTCCAAATATATGATGACAAGAATGAATCCACAGATAACATAAAATATATTGGGTTAAAAATTGATCCGTCATTAAGTTGGAAAGAGCAAATTACCACGATTATCAGTAAGATCTCACGAGGAATAGGAATACTTAAGTATTCTAAGAGATATCTTCCATTGCATACTATCCAAAGGATGCATAACAATATAGTAGATCAGCACCTAAGATATTGCTGCTCTGTTTGGGAATGTGCTGGTGGTTCCATTATTTAAAAAATTGCGAAAACTACAAAATCGGGCTGCTCGGGTTGTCACAAACAGTTCTAAC
>OLMO02000294.1:3985240-4016444 GCA_900291935.2 Cassiopea xamachana | reverse complement strand
ATTTTTGATAAGAATTATGCTTATAAAAATATTAAGGCTCAGAAGCGATGAAATTTAAGAATAATGAAGGCTCAAGCTACATAAAGACTTGAATGTTTTGTGTCTTTGAGCTATAATATTGTTTTTAGATTAACTTTTGCCCTATCAATATATTATTCTCAATACATTACGCTTTTGTTTCCCTATATGATGAAGTAAGACATTAAAATCTACTACTATGATTTTCAAGCGATGGTACACCTTTGGCTCTTAGGACCACTTTAAGAATAATCTAAGACTCAGAAACATAACAATTTAGAATATCAAAGCTCATCAAAAAATTAGACATTCTTATAAAAAAGTATGCATGACCAATCCAAGCTCCTGCAATCGAAATATGAATCTATTATACTGTACAACAGAGCTTATTTTAGAGTGGTCTTGGCCACACTGTGTGGTCTTGAAAGTCTTGAGTGTGGTCTTGGAAATTTAAAAGTGTGGTCAACGTTCTCACCTTCATATGCTTCTTATTTCTTGTATGTCTTTTTGCGTATTGGTCTTCATATGTTCTATGTAGGTTTCCAAAAGAGTAGAACGTGTGCTTCAATGTGGCGTAAAACAAGAAAGAGCTCCGCATAAATTTTTGGATTGTTTGAAGGGTGTGGTCCAATATAACTCAAATAGGGTGTGGTCAAGCTCTGTCTTAGGATAGCGTGGTCTTAGAAAAATTCCTTAAAATAGGCCTTGCTGTACAAAATGTCAAATACACACGGCACAACTTCATGTACCATAATTTTGCTCTTGCAATCAATAACAAACAGCTTTTTTGTTTATATGTTTAGTATTTAAAATCCAGAATAGTTGATAAAAGAACTGACAACTGATGAATTCTGCTTTGCATTCATGATGACGTTTGTTGCCACAAATTCATCCATAAATTTGCTTCATCATCTAGACAATGAGGTAATAGATGGTGATGAGACTCCATACCAGTTTCGCATACAAAGTGTTGCTATTCTCTACGAAAATTTGAAGAACGAATACAAGAAAGTGCACAGAAAGATTCCAAAAAGTTGGAATTATCCAAGAGATTCGTGGATGAGGGTTGAGAATGGGCATGTAAGCATTATGATTGACGTGAATTGTACAGAGTACTTGGGCTCCTTCGTCGCAAAAGTTGTTGTGCGAAGAGAGATAAATTCATATGAAGAGGTAAAAATATATACTTCATGTTAATTTGATAAGAAAATACATTTGTTAAAAGATTTGCTCTCTTTTTATAAGAAACATTTTATAGGAACATGAGCTTGAAATCTGGTGGAAAATTAGGAACAAATCAAACAAGGTTGAGCTTGAACCAACATGTATTTTGGAAAACGATGCAGAAGCTTTCCACTAGCAAATGGACATCAAACACCCTTTCCTTATTAACTTGAGGAGAGTTGGCGGCCTTGACACTTGTTGTCTATGATTTTCGCAAGTTAGTTGCTTCTAGTGAAACTAGGTACTGTACTAAAATTGTCTAATTTTTGATTTTTTATAAAATTTTTCAATAAAAGACATTAATATGCAAGAAAGACCATCTTGTTTGTAGCATTTCGCTCTCAACCAATTAAAACATCCAACGTTGTCTTGTATATTGTCATTCTACGTATTTCTAATAGGCCCCTCTGAATGCCAGAAAATCTTACTGCCCACGAAATTTCTACTACGTCAAAAGCTTCTATTCTAGACTCGTCGCATGAGTGATGGTCAAAATAAATATTTAGGAGGGGAAGTCAGTTTAGACTTTCATTGCACACAGGAAGGAACGACAAAGTGGAGACTTACTCTTGACCTAGATTCAGTTTATGATGCTACGGAAGACGATATTCTTAAAGAAGTTTATGCATTGTGCCCTTCGAATATTAAAGTTACAAACAAATTTCAATTGGTGACTGAATTATATTTGCGACAAGAAGACGCATCTGGTAATGTCACCAATAGATTAATTGGGAAAAAGGAATCACAGCCATTTCTGTTGAGAACAAAACCAAGGAAAAATAAAGCAGCGTCGCCCACAGGTTAATATATATCATTTCAATATATTGTCATTTTAATATATTGTCAGTTCACTGGAATATATTTTGTTATAAGAATCAGTCGAAACATGTCTTACAAAATTAAATCGGTCGATTTATATCTCAAATGCTTATCAGGTTTATTATTATTGAGAGACTTCTGTTATATATATATAGTTTTGTTATACATACATACTATGAGTGCATTGAAAACGTTTTCTTAAACAGAATTGTCACTTACTCTTGCATGCTTGTGAAGATATATTAGCTTCCATTTAAGTGTACCTCATGTAAATCATATGTCAACTACTCTATTAAGCTAAAAGTAATTGTTTTGCAGTTATTTCACCGTCTCCAACACACTCTTCAGATAGTACACTCTCCGGATCTCCACGAACTGTGATTGAAGCTCCTGACGGTAAGAATAATAAATGTATTTTGCAGAATTTTAAATGGAACTGCTGCTTTCCACTTATTAAAGTTAGTTCTTCCATCCATTATTTTATCTTTAACTGCTTCATAAAAATAGCCTGTGATTATTTGCATGTATGTTTCTTCTGTGATGAATTGCAGACTCCTTTGCACTGTATTATTAGGCTCCATTGTATTGCGTTTATGTACTGTATGGCAATTATGAGCTCTTTTGTACTTCATCGACTTTGGTTTCATTTGCATTTCTTTGTACAGGCAACTTTGATAACCTACAAGCAAGGAACGCATTGGTGGGAACACTTGAGGCCCAGGTAATAAGGACACAGAACAGAGATATTGGTTATCATATACCACTGAAAGATTTGAGCCAAAAGGGTGAATTGAATGAAGGTGATGTGGTTGGATTCTTCGAAGATGATTATGAGAAAACTGTGATTGAAAGATTGAGTAAAGAGAACTATCACCGCGCCAAGTTAGCTGGAGTTATAACACGATCATTTTACGTAGAAGGGCTGTGTCCTGAATCTCAAAAAGGTATATTACTTTCCAATCACTCACTGATTCATTTATTGATTCGCTCAATCACTCACTCACTCACTCACTCAATCACTCAATCACTCAAGCGCTCATTTATTTATTCATTCACTAACCTATTAACTCGTTCACTTGTATGATCACTTACTAACTCATTTCCGAATTCACTCACTCACTCACTCAATCACTTCGCTATCAGCTCAATGATGTAACTCTCTAATCTCAGAGTTCCACTTCCATGCTACCAGTAATAGTAAGGTGCATTCTATACCTTTTTAATCACTTAGTTATGGATAATTTTAGTAGCAGTATTAAATAGTAGACAAGAGCTTAAATTAACAAGAATTATAGTAGTTAAGTTCTCCTCAAATAGCCATAGTATCTTCAAAGTCCTTTGGCTACTTGCATATTTTATCTTGTTAAGAGCTACTTCCAGATGCAAGCGCTTACATTTAAATCTATAGTTTTTTAAATTTCACCTACTTCACATTTTGAATATGTTCTCCATTATATTTTGCAGTTTTTTTTCATATTCGCATTGCAACTAGAAATAGCAGGAGCATTTTAGGTTTGTGCAGCTGGACATAAGAAATTTTCAGGCTCTTTCATATAACTTTGACTGCGTCCAATACTTCAGGTACTAGTGATCTGGTTTGCGTCATCGGAATTGTAAAAGTCCGTGTGATGGGAACGGTTCGGAATGGAGAGCAGCTGTATGCTTACAAGAAAAAACCTGGAGTTGCAGCAGCTTATTCACGATTATGCTTAGACAAGAAAGAGGAAGACGATAAGCCATTCCTTATTGGTAGGTATTTAATGAGTAGAGGTGAATGTGAATTTAGCAGACATTCAAGGCCAATGATTCAAACAGATTTATTGCGTTGATGCTAAATGGACCTTTTAATCTTTCCAAATGAATTCTTATCTAGTCTTTAAAACACTTTTATGTGTAAAATATTTAACAAGCAATCAACACCAGAGCAGAGAGTACTGAGCTTTTTTTGCAAGAAAGCAATTTATGTTTTTATTAAAACTTGTAACAGCAACATAAAAATAATGCATATTAAAAATTTGTTTCACCTTTTTGCCTCAGGCCAAGCACTAGAGTCAAGAAGTGATGTACAATATAATGAAGAGACCCTCGTTCCCGCGTTTGTCTCAGTTGTGACTGGAATCGACTGCCTCGCAATGAATCAGCGAGTTAAAGTTCTTGATGAGCATTTCAAAGGAATGATTCGAAATCTGGTATATGATGCAACAAAGAAGATAAAGAGACGTGAGTCCTCTAATGTTCTGTTCAAATTGAATTGCATATTCATGTGATGTTGCTACCAGTTGTTGTTGTTGTTGAGCGTGAGTAGAGAAGGTAATTGCTTTAGAATAGTATGGATCACTGGTTCTCAACCGGGATCTACATGGACCCCAGAGGTCAATGAAATATTTTTGGGGAGCCTCAAGAATAATGTAGCAGTTTGGGGGTCCAAATTGTTATTTTATTGGTTCATGAAACACTTTCACCTCATAACAGACTTTAGTACTAAAAACAAAATTCCTTGGCAATTAACAAGATATTGGAAAGCATGGAGAGTAAATATAGTTGATTCCTTCTCATTTTCTTTGATGTTTCCTCATGACCTATCTGCTCACATGTTTGTTTCATCTTTCCAAGTCCAGCTTATCTTAAAATGACGTGCTTTACTTGCTTACCGGACTTAACGAGCGCTCCATAGAGTTTAATTGTGAATTACATGTTTCTTTTTAGAGGTCCAAAATGTTAAGAATATCTTAAGAAAATCACAATATAATGTTGCAACATTTCGCTTTTATGTGCAAAGTTCAACATTGCTTCATTATGTGTACCTTCTTTGTGATGGCAAAAATTTCGAGGTTTTTCATAACAAGTAATGCTAACCCATTTTAGTCGGTTTTTACCAGTGAGAGTTAAAAAAATTTCCCCATTTCCGGAATTATTTAAGAAAATTAATGCTGAAGCAAAAAGTGGCTTCCTCGTGAAATAGAAAATGTAGCATGTTCGCATCAGAATAGTAGCTTCCCTTGAATCCTGGACAAGCACATAACTGGAGGACATGCCTTAAGAAGGGGGTCAAAACCTGCTTGTACTAGTACTTTGGAGGGGCAAAAGCCATATTATCCTTTGCAAATCTCCAGGTTAATGATTGTTTGTGTGGGGTAAAATCATGCACATTTTTTCGTTTTGGGGAGCATTCCTAACGTGCTCCCTGCAGGTATGTGCAAGCTCCTCAATAATCGTCCACCTTCAAATAATTAGAAAATTCCATCCACCCCACCTATTCCAATTGGATTTTATTAGCGGATTTTCAGGAATTTTCCAGCTCCCGGTGGATCCGGAAACAATTTTGAACAGCGGAAATACTTAGAAACCGAGTCTTTCCAAGACACGATTGTAGCAGTTTAGTAGGCCTTGCCTGTTATTACCGATCACTTTCATTTCAATTCTTAAGCTATGCTCCATGGCTACTTATAAATGGTAAGGGCCGAGGGGGGCTTAACATGAGACAGGCAGAGCATTTCATGCATATCTAGTAATTACTCTAGGGCCCTCAATGGTTGGGTCCGAAGAAATTTATCAAAACTAGGATTCTCAGATGGGTAGAAAACGTTATTTTTGGATTGCTTTTTGGAAGCAGTGCATAGAAACAAAATAGAGCATTTACGATGTAAATGCGTTCTAACAACAAGGCGATGCATGCGTTATATTCCCCGCCCTACAGACCAGTTCCCTAAGCTATGCCACGAGGTTGGGAAGAATCTTGTGCTCAGCATTCAATAGACCATAGTTCGACTCTTCATTTGGCCTATCCACATATGAGCACCATCAGAAGCCAAGCATTAACCCTCCTTCCCATCCCACTAGTCCATTGCTCACCCCTCCCTTCTGCATATAGCCCTATCCATCATTGGTTGCAACGATAGGTAATGCAAACCTCTAATTTTCAAAGACAGCTCTGGCATTGATTTGTGGTTGCTGTTAACAAAACTATTTCCAACATGATTGCCTTTGCCCTACCAGCCGGCCCCATATTAACATTGATCAAAGACCAATAAACAGGTGGCTGATTAGGAAATGCCAATAGTTTTCTGATCAAATGAAAATGTTAATGTCAATCTCCTTTTCATTACACTGTCTATTGCAATACACAACTAGCAAAAAGTTCCACGAGAACACCTGCTATCCCCACTGCCTCCGCTGCCCCCGTGCTTCCGGCACCCCTGCCAGCCCCTATACTACTCCAATCCCTTGAGGCTCAAGAGTTTTCACTCAAAGCATAGCATAGCTTCTTGCTACTTCTTAACTTAGCAATATATTGCCTTTACCTCTTTAAGTGAAAATGATAAGCTTGTATTTTGTCGAATAGCTTTGAAGGGGTCCAGAGACAAAAATTACGGGAAAAGGAGGTTCATGGGTTAAGAAAAGCTGAGAACCATTGGTGTAGATGCTTGTTTATTCTGGAATTGTATCAGAGGAAAAAAGAAGTATTTTTATTTCATAGCATATTTTTCAGAAAGGACATTATAAGTATGTTAAGAACAATTACACAAATAAACAGCATAGATGCTTCTGCGCATTTCTACTCTCCTTCTATAGCATTTGACCTTGTTTTTAGGATTTTTCTGGTTGAAAGCATTCTTGCTAGTTGCAATGTTGGCCATTGGAATAGCGCTGTGGCAGAGATTTGGCCCAAACACATTACTTCGTGTAAGCTTGTGCAAAAGAGGATCCTATAATGAGCAAACAATGATCTTGTCCTACAATACCTCTTGGCAGGTTTGCTACATTTTTTAATGCTCTCGTTGAGATTTCTGTAATTTATATTGATCTGTTTTCGTAGTTATTTACAGCTTTTTATTCCACCGTTCATTGGAATGAAGTTCAGTCACGTAAAGCATTAAAACAATTGACGGCACAAAAGCAAAACAAATAAGGAACCAAAGTATATTCCACAAATCTTCGGGATGTGTGTGGTACTTGGTGAAAACCTTATAACAATGAAAACAATCATATGTCATTCAATTAAACTACAATTACAAATCTCACTATTACAAGGTAATTTGTAATTGGCTAGCCTGAGTTACAATACATGCAAAGATGTAAATAACAATTGTTGTATATAAGACAAAGCAAAGAAAACAAGTGTGCTAAAAGCAAAGTAGATCCAGGTTGTTCCATGGTTTGTCCCTGCAGCAGAAGATGTAGTAGGTTGCTCGCATTTAAATTATAGATAGTTAATAATTTATTTATTTTAGGTTGGCATGATAAAAATAGCTAAAGAACTAACTGAGGCCAACCATCTAACAAAAAGTTGAAACTGAAAAATACTACTTACATTGTTCTATAAAAAACCTAAATTATTTACATATAGTTTGCACAATCTATAGTTGAAATTGCTGAATTGATCTTTTTTATTTTCTTCTTAAATTCTGTCAAGATGTGACACTCTTTTAGTTCGAACGACAAGGATTGCCGTAGTTTGTGTGCAGTGTACCTAACTGCCTTCAAACCATAGGCATTTGTTCGTGGAATTGCTCCTGTTTGGTTTTATAAATGTCTGTAGTTAGCAACTGTGGATTTCTTTGGTAAATGGTGACTGAGGCTACTGTCATCAATGAATCTTCGAATTTTGACGACGTATCCTTGAAAGCAATTCTTAGTGCTCTTTCGTGGATTTTATTTATTTTGTTGGTCACGTTTCTATCATGAAACATCCAAATTACAGGACAATAGCTAAATTGAGACAATATAAAAACATTTATTACCGTCTATAGCTTTTCCTGGTCCATGAATTTGCAACTCGTGCAAGTGCATGAAGTTTTGGCCAGTTTTCTGCATACATCTTCAACAGGACAATGGAAGTCCAAGTTTTTATCAAGTGTTATCCCAAGGAGCATTTCTTTGTCAGATTGTTGAATACAAGATGAGCCGATATTCACTGAAATACCAAGCGAGTAATTTCCGAAAAACATAAAATGACACTTTGCATCATTTAGCTTCACATGGTTATCAGCACGCCACTTGGAAAGGCGGCTGGCCTCTGTACATTTTAGGTATTCAGTGAATACCTTGAATGTCCTGACGCTATGAAACTGGATATTATTAGAATAGCGGTGCTGTTTCATAAATGGCACATCAAGGAGAAAGCAATGAAGGCCAAGATTTTTTGATTTTGAATTATTTATTACCCGCCAATTCATTGATAAAATATGTTATTGTGGTAGTAACAATGATCGAAGCTCATCAAAATGCTCTGGGAGACAATATTATAGCCTCGGAATTGATGACACCCATAGATCTCATAGACATCGATCGTAGTGTTGAGATTTTGCAACCCAAGGGAGCTTTCCTCAAAAGTTCATTACACACTGTTTTCACATGCAAATTAATTCAACTGTACTTAATTTTACCTTATGATTGTCTTTTTGCCTACAAATTGTGAGCTTTGCAGCTTTGATATTTTCACTGCTGTAGGAGATAAAAGTGACAGCACTTGAATTCAAATACAAGAACTTGAAGGATAAAATATATAATAGTAACAAGTTGAAAGAGCGAAAAGGTACGAAATTGGTTATTTGCAAATGCGTTACAGATCATAAATTGGTGTTTAATTTTCATATGTGTGAAAGGAATTGATTTAGAAGGATTTTTATAATTGGCGAGGATGAATTTTAACAATCAATAGGCCTAAATTCTTCTTACTTGCTGCTTATAGCACATGAGAACCATTAGTGCAAGACACCATATTTGCTTGATTCCATTATAAATTAGACTGGGACTGCAAATTTAAGATGCTACTGTGTATTACTAGGATTTTGTCATTTTGCATAAGCCACATACGAAGTATTCATATGATGAACTCGAGTTGTTACTCAAGCAAGTTCGCCTGCTGTCGCATTCACGTTGATTGAGCAACCACAGTAGCATCACATTGTAATAAAGATATTTACGTCCAGGTACTTTTAGGTAAAGTGATCTACGGCTGTGTTCACACTGCTCTACATACGAACCACGAACTTATCCGTTTTTGTAGAAATCTGTCAACCGTTCACACTGCTCCGTTTTTGTACAAAAATCCAGATAAAAATATCCGTTTATGTGCGTTCACTTTGCTCACAGTAACGGAGGAAAAATATCCGTTTCTGTGGTCTCAATCCTTTCACAATGCTGTGATCGAGACAAATATCCGTCTTTTTGGGCTCACACTGATCTACTGCGTTCGAAGAAAACCTCTCATTTTGCAAATATCCACTTTGAAGGGTGTTTTTGTAAACATCTGCTTTTTTGCATTTTTGTGCGGAGAATTGTGAAAGGTTTCGCAAAAACGGAGATTTTGATCTGCCTTTTGGTACAGAAATGGAGCACTGTGAACGGAGCATAAACAATACTGGACTGCAAGCATATTGTAAACAACTAGAGAACTTTATGAAGGTGTTGAGCACAGATGTAAAAACCAAACCTTTAAATTTTGTTACTGTTTGCAGGAAACCCAGGAGATTTCCGCTATTTCATCAACTTTGAGAGGTGCAAGAACAGAGGAGTTAGCTATGGCAACGAATATGTTGACCAAACGCCAACAGTAGCAGGCCCTGAGATCTTGAGCAGTGATGCACACTGTACACCAGAATCTGTTAAATATTTGAATGATGGCAGATGGGTCAGCTTGATGACTCATAGAAGAGGAATAAAAATATCTAGATGTTTTGCGACTTTGCATTAAACTGCAAATTGAAACGATCATAAGCTATGCTTTGTGATATGTAGCACACTGTTTTCTTCATAAACCAAACATACCAGATTTTGTATTTTGTATTGATTAAGTTCGACGGTATTGTAGGGGAGAGATCATAAGACACTTTCATATGCTCAAATAGAGTACAAATCACCCCTTAATTATGAACATTTTATTTCTTAAATATTTATGTCTTTACTTGATGTTTGTATGTTAGATATAATACTTTATATGTTAAAGATCTATTCGGGATCATATTTGCTGCAATACGTCGACTAAGATCATGCACATTACATGGGAAAATACGTCTAAAGGTTGCACATTGCACTCAGATATGCTCACAGAGCATGAAGCTTTCAAGGCAGCTGTGCTAGGCAAGCTTCTTTTGGGCATTAGGTCTGAGCTTCGATATATTCGACACATTTGATGTCTAAGCATTGAGCATCATGGCCTAAATATTTCATTTGTAGCTACACTTTTTTTTGTAAGAAGCACATCTATACGAAATATGAGGCTGTCTTGAAGCACAAATTAAAAAACATCTAAAGAAACACAGGCAAGGTGAGGTTGAAATAATAACTTGCAAAAACTGTTTTACCAGTAAACTTTTAATCAAACTAGAAAAAAATAGAATTAAAATCCATTACATTCCGCACAAAACCTGAGTATCCTTTGTCTTGCATCACAATTGCCAAATCTGGGTTGTTATTGTCAGTAGAAGTCTTTAACTTTAAGACATATTTAAGAAACATTTTAGGCTGGATTTTACGAGCCATTGAGTAACATCTAGGTTGAAAGCAGAGAGTTTGCTTCTTGCAAGAAAACATGTACTGGACATTATCTGTAGTATTTGTTTTCATATATTTGATTTTTAGTTACAGACTAAGCTTTGCATTTGAGGATATTTGTATTGTATATTGGCAGAGGAATTTTCTGACTTATTACCTCATTTTCATACAAAATAGGCTTTGAATATCAGGTGCGCCACTAGGGGGTCCTGGGGGTCTAGACCCCTGCCCTTTTCTGCAAAAAAGGACGAAAGTACCCATTTTGTAGTACCCTCCTTACATCACAATGGGAATTTTTCCTAGATAAAAAAGGCATGATTCCAAAAATTTTCTAGGGCTTAACCCCCAGCCCCCATTGTTCCTTTTTTACCGTGAAAGGAGATTACATTTAGGATCAATGGACTTCAGAAATAACCATACCAGTCTGGAACGTAGCGACCGGAGTGTGTGGGGATATACCACCCCCTAACTTTCGAAACTTGAGAAAATTCAGGTAAAACTGGGCTATTACATCGTCAAGATCAGGCAATTTTTGAGGAGTTGAAGGCTACATAATGCTTGTACAACAGTTGAAAGAATGCAAAAGCCAATCTTATAATAACATTTTCCAGCCTTCTGAGAACTTTCATTTTGAAAAATTTCTCTGGTCCAACCATGGTGAACCCATAGTAGACTTTGGATACGAAGAATCTCTAACAAACTCTACCTATTCACACCCTTTCCAAGTTACACTACCTAATCCACGAGCTCTATCTCACAAATCTTCTTTCATTCCTAGAACTTCCCAACTGTGGAACTCATTGCCACGCACTACTTTCCCCGAATCTTAGAATTTGTCTTATTTTAAATCTAACATCAACAAACTCGATCTTGTCGCCCTCTCTACTTAAACTTTCCCTCATTTTCTCAGTTTTTCCTTGGCCCTACGGCCTATCCCCGACATTACTTACTAAAAAAAAAGCTTTCTGTATGTTCTGCGTAAATGATTAGTAGCATTGCCCTCTTATGAAATACGGTAGCTGAAAAAGCCAATCTCAAGATAGCGTTTTCCTGCTTTCAGGACTTTTTCTCCGGGTCCAACCTCAGGTTCTCCGGGCCCACGGTAATTTCTGGAAACGAATGAGTATTTAACATACTTTCTGTAGCTTCTACTGAAAAGATTATTAAAATTGCCCTGTTATTTGCAAAAACCAAATTCAAAGTAGCGTTTTCTAGCCATATGAGCACTTCTAATTTGAAATTTTTTCCGGACCAAGCCATGGTGGGCCCTAAGGTAGACAGACCTATGCTTATCCTCCTGTCTTTAAAACAGTAGAATGAACAGTGGTCAATTACAATAGAACAGCTCATTAACAACGTAAATTCAGGTAAATTCAGCCTTACACTTCCCAACCAAAGGCTTCTCAAGATGTCCCTGATGCCAATGCTGCACTTTTCAACTAGATGAAGTTTCCTAAATTTTAAAGGCTATAGCCTTTCATTCTAATCATTTTCTGATGATCTAGAATACTCCTCTACCTTTGACAAGAAATTTTTGCCAACATTCAAAGCCTTGCATTTTTATCAACTTTTGAAGGCCTGAAACACTCCTATAGTTTAGAAGGCAAGTCGCTCTTTTTCAAACAAAATAACTTTTTCGAAATTTCAATGACTATGACCTGGCATTTCTATGAACTGTTAAAGACTTGGAGCACTCCTTTGACTATGAAGGTAAATTTTCGCACTTTTAAGTCAAGTGAACGCTGGTAAATTTCCAAGGCTACACTTGCACTTCATCAACTTTTGATGACTTGGAATACTTCTTTACTTTTCAAGACAAGTTGTTATACTCTTTAATGAATTGAACTTCACTCAATTTCAAAGGCATTTGCATCAATTTTTGGCGATCTGGAATAAGCATTCACTTTTGAAAACAAATCTTTTACGTAAAAGCCAAAAGAAGATTGCTAAGTTTCAAAGGCTATAGCCTTGCACTTCTATCAACATGTGGCAATTGGGACTAACTCTACTTTTCAAGACAAGTTTTTGCACTTTTACGTCATCTGAATTTTGGAAAGACTATATGGCCTTTGCATTTTTATCAGCAGTTGACAACATGGAATATTCCTTTAGTTTTCATGATGAATTGTTGCAATATTAAATTACATGACTATTGCTAAATTTCACAGGATATGGCATTACATTTTTATTAACTATTGACGGCTTGGAATACCCCTTTAGTTTTAAAGGTAAATTGTTGTATTATAAAGTCATATGAATTTTGCTGAATTTCAAAGGTCATTGTTTTGTATGCTTATCAAGTCTCGATGGCCTGGAGAACTTCTTTGCTTTTAAACAAAGGTTATTAGACATTTTTAATAAATAACTTTTGCTGAATTTCAAAGGCTATAGTCTTCCAATTTCATCAACTTTTGACGACCTGGAAAACTCCTTTACTTTTGATGTAAGTTTCTGCACTTTTAACTTTACCGAGCTCTCCTAAATGTCAAAGACTATAGCCTTTGGTCTCTATCAAATTTTGGTGCCCTTGATTACTCCTATACTTTTGAAAAGAAATTGCTCTACTTTTAATTCAACTGAATATTGCTAAATAAATAAGCAATTTTATCATTTTTTGACCACCTGGATTACTCCTATATTTTTGAAGGCAAATTGCTGCACTTTTCAGTTAATTGAAATTTGCTAAATTTCAATATAGCTTTGCATTTTGATGACCTGCATTTTTTCTACCTTTGACAAAAATTGCGGCAACTTAAAACTAAATGAATTTAGCCAATATTGAAAGGTTATAGCCTTGCATTACTATGGACTTATGAAGACCTGGAACACTTCCTGACTTTTTAAGGCAAATTGTTGCACTTTTACGTCCTGTAAATGTTGCCAAATTTCAAACGCTATAGCCTTGCACTTCTATCAAATGTTGTTGCTCTGGATTGCTCCTATATTTTGGAAGGCAAAATGCTGCACTTTTCAATTAACTGAAGTTTGCTAAAGATCAAATGCTATTGCCTTGCATTTTTATCAAATTCTGACGACTTAGAATACTTTTTTCTGTTTAGTAAACAGCCTAGCAGCCTGTCAGCCTCGTTTCCGCAGAGTCTCGCCCTCGTTTGTGTTTGATTGCGGCATTACATCATTATTTTCACTTTCGGTATGTATGTTATAGAAGACGAAAGGGAATTTCTCACCTCATAAATGCATTGCACTGGTATTTGACGCTAGAGTCTTGCGCACGAAGATCTACATCTGATGTGAAGAAGAAGATACTTCAAAAGATTCATTTTCTGTTGAGGTTTATACAAACGCAACCTCTACCTATTTAAATTCAGCATGGCTGCAGGCTACAGCGACTCTGATATGCTACCACTCATTTGCGGTAATTTAACTAATTTATTAGCTCTCAAGCCTTGCTGGGCTAACCATTGATGCAATTCTCGTGAAATGGATGAAAGTGATGGAATAATTTTGCTTTTGATATTGATGATCATTTGATTCTCCTTTACAATCTAAATAGAGAGATAAATGAGGTGAAGCCATGTAGAATGCAACTAAATTATTTGCACAGGGTGACGACATCATGATAAATCAGACAGGTTTTCAACTAGCAGTGATACCCTTTCATATTGTTCATCAAGGCCATACAGGTTTCAATCATGACTTCCAAACAAAAAACAACTAGGGTGCACTACTAATAATATTTGAAAATAAGTTCAACGGAATTTTTCGCGATGGAAACAAGTGCTTTCCAAACAGCACTGGAAGATATTTTCAAGATTCAATTTTTGCTAAATTAAAGTATGTCACTTTGAGATTAGTCTCTTCATGACGTCATCTAAGCAGGCTCGAATGCGGAAGAAATGTGAATACTTGTGGCAATGAAGCGTTTCAAATCTCTTTCTCTAAATACAATTGTGTCCTGAAAAATAGATTATTAGTATGAAGTCATGGCTTTATATTCCCATGTAACCTGTCAACTCGGTCGCAATTTGTTAAAAACCTACCCACTTTAATGTGAGCGATATCATATGCCAAACAGATGAAGGTCTCTGCTAGTCGCAAGATGTTTTTTTGTTCGAAGTGGAATTAGGTTAGTTCCACTTTCTGCTGAGCAATTTTGTTTTCATTATTGTTGCTTAAACATTGGGGTTTTCCCTGCAAAATTCCAATGCTAACTGAATATCTTTAAGTGTTGAGTAAAAGACGATTCTCCTTCAGGGATGGGGCTAGGATAAAGATAAAAACTCTTGAAAGATAAAATACTCTTTCTCGTATATATTCTAGCAATTCCAGTTGGTTGTTAACGATGTCTAGCCCTCATAGGAAGAGTCAGCCTATAGTGTCGGAAAACTCTTGTCGCTTCATCTGTCCTCTATATGCATTGAAGTTCATGTATGAACCACAAGGACGTTTTAGGGAAGAAACTTCATGTTGCACCTACTTATATACCTGAATTCTCATATAAAAAGTAGTTCAGAGCTTTTCTAGAATGTGAAAAGCACTTCTTTGTGGCAGCTTCATACTGTGAACAAATGCAGCAATATTTATACCTCTACAGCTACCACAAAGAAGTGCTTGTCATATTCTAGTAAAGCTTCTTTGCAGATCCAACATAATATGAATCAAACTATGTTGGATCTGCAAAGAAGCTCAAACTGATCATCACATTATTTTAAATCCTTATATATGTCTCAACAATTGCATAAACTATATTTAATACATAAAATATAGGTCATGGTTGTCAAACAAATTTCTACTTTACCCAGTTATCAAGTCATGGCTACATCACTGTCAATGATGGGACCCTCTAACATATAACTACAGAAAAATTCCCAACTGGTTAATCAATGGCTTTCCATTAGCAAATGCCATTTTGCTAGAAATTGTTTTGAAAATGAAATGAAACTGCCTTGCCTTAATTAATTGGTACTTTTTTGTCTCATCACTGTCAAAAAATCTTCTTTTAAACCTACCCAAAATTTGCTTTTAAATTAGCTTCGAGGGTGTGCCATCTACCACACCCCTTGCGCACGGAAATTTTTTTGCCAATTCCCTATCTTGATAGACTCTACCAGTCAATAGTAATAAAGGTTAGCGTTGGTTGTTTTAGTGACTTCGTTATCATAACGGAAATATATTGATTAAATAGTTGTTTTGAAACTTCTCATTCATGATCATATTTAACATACAAATGCAAACCTCTCTACATATAGGCAGTTTGCAATTGGCTTGCCTGACAACATGTAAGCTATAATTAAAATGCGACAGACAATATCATATGTCGCCCGAATTGTGATGTTCATTAGGCTTCTTACCATAATAATGGAAACTTCACATAATTAATACAATATTTAGCTACTACAATTGTAAACCTCGCTAGATGTTAGGTAGCTTACAATGGCTACTTGCTGAAATAGAAAGCAAAACAAAGCATCAAAATAGGAGTATCATAGTGTCATAAGTGCAAGATCTGTCAATTCTTTATTCCGTCTGCAGATGTAGTATGACGTTTGGATAGGAATGTTGGTCATTTTCTTAATAATGTAGTTTGCGGCTCTTTTGTCAAATTTCAATGTTTTCATCATCTCAATAAAGTCAATAGTGTTCTAGTCATATATGCCCAAAGCGCTTATCGAGAGGGGTATACGTTGGATTGTGTTAAGATTAATCATCTGTTTTTCATGGACGACTTACAGTTGTTTGCAAAAATTGAGAATGAAATTGATAGCGTTGTGTCTACTGTTAACCTCATTAGTCAAGATATTGGTTTGCAATTTGGGGTTAAAAAGTGTGATGTTGTAACCATGAAATGTGAAATAACAATACAGTAAAGTGGGAATTGGAAAAACAGTGGAAGGATAAGCCAATGCGTGCTCAATACACTAGGACCTCAAATCGGATTGGCTGGGAAATAGCTGGTCATGGTTAAGGCGCGGAGATTTGAAAGGTTGTACGGAAGAATTAGTTTGCAGTGCACAGGAACAGTCTCTGCGAATTAATTATACCAAGCATTATATAGATAAACAAGTATTAGGCCATTGTGCAGAATGTGTGGTGCAAGAGGAGAAATAATCAGTCATTTGGTGAGCGAGTGTTCCAAACTAGCACAAATACATTACAAGCAGAAGCATGACAAGGTAGCAAAGTATATTAATTGGCTACTTGCAGAAAAGTACGTGCACATTCTCTATTCACCCAGACTAATCACCACCTTTACGTCTGAGAGCACATGCATGAGACATCGCAATAATATTTAAACAGGTACATCATATCAGTTAATTTAACTGGTTTTCATATGAGAGCTGCATAAAGTAAAAGAGAATTCTATTGCCGTATCCACACTCCATAAACTAACCTAGGTTCGCCCCAGGTTTGTGTCCACACTACATTTTTCACAACCAACCTGGAGCGAACTTAGGTCGCACCCACCTCCGAAGCTGGTCTCAACTTACCTAGGGCGAACCTAGGTTAGTTGTGTCCACACTAGGAAAATCTAACCTGAGTTAGTTGAAATATGGGGCGAACCTACGTTGGTTTGTGTAGTGTGGACACGGCTTATGTTATTACTAGAGAATACAAAACCTAAACGTAATACCTAAATCAATATAACGTAAGTGGCAATAAATGGGTACGATGCTAATAATAAAACTACCTGGGCCCCTTGGCACATTTGTTTTGATACCTAGGAAAAGGACCAATGTTTTGCAAAATGAGTTATTGTCAGTTTCAGTTCTTAACTCTAATGGGAGTGTATTGTAGGCTACGACACCACATAGCGGTGGTCGCCCATCATTACTGCTTGCTAATTCTAGCATTTGTAGTTTTAGATCCGTCTACACTGCTACGGATCACTTTCGATACAGATCTAAAGGTGATCCACATCGGTTCAAACTGACCCAAAAAATGCCACTTGTCTACGGATCAAATTTGATCCATTTCCTAAAAGAGTCGACATTGATACAGCTAACGTTGTCAGTTTTACCACAGATTGCTAGGAGTTGTGTAGATGGAAGGCCAATACGTATCACTTGTGACATGGATCAACACGTGATCCTTAGCAGTGTAAGAAGGGCCTTAGCGAACGATATTTCGAAGTCATGCTTGGAAACTAGAACCACTTTCAAGCTAGAAATATGCAATTCTTCTTTACTGCATACTTCATACAACCTTCGTTGCGTCATTTATCGCTCGCTTTTGTACTTTTTCCACCACGATATTCATATTCCAACCCTTCATTTATTAATTCTTCACCATAGGCAATTTCTAGAGGAGACACTTCAGCCTATGCTTATTACCAAAACTTTTATTCCCGATTCTGCTTCATCATCTAGATAATGATCGAACAGATGATGATGAAACTCTGTACGAGTTTCGCATCAATGGTGTGACTATTCATTACGAAAACTTGAGGAGCGAATACACTAAAGTTCACAAGAAGATTCCAAGACGCTTCAAGCAAGGAAAAGGTTCATGGATGAGAGTTGAAAATGGGGTTGTAAGCATTGGAATTGACGTTAATGCTGCAGCGTACTCAGGATCCTTCGTCGCAAAGGTTGTTGTTCAAAGAGATAGAAAAGCATATGAAGAGGTAAAAATAAAGTACTCCATTCTACTTTTGTCAGAAATCAGTTTTTCAAAAGATTGATTTGCATTACGATACATTCAGTAAAAGACAACTGCCATGTAAGCTCAACTGTTTTTCATTATTGACAATTTAGGGGTTATTGAAAAAGTGCGTAACGGAAAAGGGTTGGGTGGGTATGTGCTATTTTTGTGACAATCTGTTACGCAAATATAGGAAGTAGTGGTTTAAATTATTTTCCCTACATAACGCTAGAAATTGAGTGCAACTGTTCTGACAAATGCCAAGTTGGTCAACAGCTTTTTATTATCGAGAAGCACATTTATCGAATTCAGAAGAACATTCATCAGCCAATTTATTGATGTACTGTTTATAGAAAACTCGGTTGGCGCTGCATTGCTTACCCCCCCCCCCTTACAAAAATTATCTGCAAAGTAGGAATGGCTCATTAGATATTTGATGGATTTTCTTCTCCTCTCAAATTTACATAAATATTTTGGTTCTCTTCTGATACTTAAGAAAAAGCTTTATACCCCAACATAAAATATTAATTTTGTCGTCCTCCTCCCTCTGAGTGCGTAAAAATTTGGTACCCTTCTCAGACGTCTTCAGTCCTCTCCCGTAGAAGAACTACTGACCTGCCCTTTAGCTTTGGAAGACAAAAACCATCTTTACTGCCCACGGTCCTCCCATTTTGAGGAGCAGAGGACAAATTTCGCAAAGCATGATAAATGTCTTTTGCATGTCAGAAAGTTACACTACCCATGAGATTTCTACTATCTGCAAAGCTTTTATTCTAGACCCTTCGTATGAATGATGGCCAAAGTAAATACTTGGGAGGAGAAGTCAACCTCAACTACAATTGTACGCAAGAAGGAACAACAAAATGGAAACTTAATCTTGATTTAGATTCAGTTTATGCTGCTGAGGAGAACGGTATTGTTAAAGAAGTTTACGCACTGTGTCCTTCCAATATTTATGTCACAAACAAGTTTCAACTGGTAACAGAACTGTATGTGCGAGAAGATACGTGCGGTTATGGAGATAGATTAATTTGCAAAAAGAGGTCGCAACCATTCTTGTTGAGGACACCACAAAGATCTCCTCCTTATCCTAGCCTTCAAGGTGAGAGACAATCTACTTTCAAACATATGTATGTTTACACACTATTCACGCATAACCATATACAATTAAGCATAAAAATTAGATAGAACAGGGACTTCCGAGAAAGCAGTAGGGGCATATAAGGGGGATACAGGAACCCTTCTACAGAGGTTATGAAGAGTATGAATGATCAATACAACGTTGAAACAATGATAAGACAAAAAAAAGTAAATCATGTGAACAAGAGAGAAAATGAAGATAATTAGGCACTGCCAGAAAGAGTGAATGGGAGATGAGAGAAGTCTGTGAAAGATGATAGAATGGAAGAATGCAATTATGTAAAGGTCCCGTCTGTGCATACGGAGACTTTTGTAAACGGTTAAATCCAACCAATTCATGAATAACATTTGGACATAGAATGTATAAGAGGCGATTCTTCGAAAAGAAATTATTAGAAGTACTTTTAGTTTATGTAAATACCAACTACAATTTAACATTGGGTAGTGATTTTTTGATCGGCTTTTTTGATTATACGTTAAATACAGGAGCTATGTTGCTATAAAAAGGAAAGAAGAACAACAATTATCATTGTTATACAATACGATATCCAAGAACAGAATTTACAATTTTAGAAGCACTTCAGTTTCTAGTCGAATAGGCCATATATTGTTATTTTTATTATAAATCTAATAATTGCAGCTCTATTAAGATAAATTAAATTGCTTTGCAGATCCAACTCCTCCTGTTTCAATTTCTCCTGTTCCAATTCCCGAAGCTCCTGACGGTTTGCATATTCAAATATCTACTATGTAACATTTTAAAAATACACTCTCATGTTCAATCTTTAACGGTTGATCCTTTCCTTAAACAAGTAAAGACAATTCTAGCATTGCTTGAATGTTTTTTTTCTTCCATTTAGTGCTGCATCTATTGATTTCTTTTGTTATGGTTTCATTTACATCCCCACCCTTTACAGGCATCTTCAATATCCTATCTGCTAATACAGCATCAATTGACACGCTCGAGGCTCATGTTATAAAAACAAGAAGAAGAGATATTGGTTATCACATCCCACTGAAAGACTATAGCCAAAAGGGTGAATTAGATGAGGGTGATGTTGTTGGATTCTTCGAGGACGAATATGAGAAAACTGTGATTGAAAGATTGAGCAAAGAGAATTATGACCGTGCCAAGTTAGCTGGAGTTATAACACGATCATATTATGTAGCAGGGTTGTGCTCTGACTCTCAAATGGGTACGTCATTTTCAAGCAGCTATACTGCAGCGTCTTGTACTGTTATAAACCTTTAAACAAACTTCATAATATCGCTAATATAATGAAGTGCAGTAGTGGAGCAAAGCAACAGAGGCTTACTGAAATAATAATATAATAATAATTTCTTTATTTAGAGTTGGCTTGAATAGTAGCTCTAAAAGTCTCCAAAAGAACAATAAAAATCTACAACGAAAGAACAGAAACCTAACTAAAACGTGACAAATGAGAACAGAAATCTATCGAAATAAAACCTAACAAATTGAGAAGAGAAATATACTTAAATGTAGCCTAAATTTATAATAAAACTCTTAAAAAATCTACAGTTGCATATAAAATCCAAAGTTTGATATGCTTTTTAAAACGTTTCACCGATTGGGACCTCTTTACATGCAATGGTAAGTCTCGCCAGAGATTTTGCCTTAGGAAACTTATATTTTCTAGTCCATAGGTTATTGTCATAGGTTTGCCTGCGTAGACGCTGTTTATAACTCATAAGTTTTAATGTATTACTTTTCTATGGGAATAGGTAATAGTTCCTTTGACTTTCTTATGCATAAAAGGCTCATCAATCAAAGAGATTGTCCCTGTCTCAATTCTGAACGCTCATCTATTTGCTTGGTTGTGATATAGACGCCTTGCAATTGCTCTCTTTACTTATTCAAGTTCTTTACCGTTTCTTCTAATATTAATTCTTATATGTACCCTGCTAAACATTCCCTATGTACTAACTGCATTTAATTCCTTAGATAACAGCGATCTGGTATGCGTTATCGGAATTGTAAAAGTTCGTGTGTTGGGGCCTGTTCGGAATGGTGATCAGTTGTATGCTTACAAGAAAAGGCCTGGGGTTGCAGCAACTAGGACAAGATTACTCTTAGAGAAGAGAGAGGAAAATGATAAGACATTCTTAATTGGTGAGAGATTTCATTGCAAATATTAATAAACGTGCTAACTGCAATAGCTAGCATATTGATTTCGTATGATAGGTGCTAGTGTATTTTACAGGCTTTTTTCTAAATGCTTATTGCAGGCCAAGCAATAGAATCAAAAAATGGTGTACAGTACAATGAAGAGACCCTCGTTTCTGCGTTTGTCTCAGTTGTGAATGGAATCGACTGTCTCGCAATGAACCAGCGGGTTGAGAGCCTCGATAAAAATTTAAAAGGAATGATTCAAAGCCTTGTCTATGATGCGACGAAGAAGATAAAGAGACGTGAGTCTTCTAATGTTCTGTGCAGACTGAACTGAACTTAAAAAGTGTTCTTTTTTGTGCCACTGCTAGCTGGTACGTTTTGCATGCTACACATAGGCGCCGCTTTTTTACTTTCTCAGGAGAATTTAAATTAGAAAATTTCCTACCGCTAATACACTTTGTAATTATATATTGTATTATGTATTTTACTGAAGATAACAAACAAAAAACCTATCCAAACAAGCACAGAACATATATATATATATATATATATATATATATATATATATATATATATATATATATATATATATATATATATATATATATATATATATATATATATATATATATATATATATATATATATATATATATATATATATATATATATATATATATATATATATATATATATGTATAACAGAAGAGTTCATTTAGCATGGTTATTAAGTCAGTTCTTGGGTTTTATGACTTGGACACCCCAAAAATGTTCTTTCTCACTATTTTTCAAGGATGGCTCAGCCCCCCTGCATTGCCCAGAGGCGGCTCGAGCCCCCAAGCTCTCACTTAGTCGGCGCCTATGGTGCTACACTATCACAAACTGTTGTGAAATGCTAGGAAGTCAATCAGGGTGATAATTAGAGCTTCTATATTTAAGTAATGATGTGGCAAGTAATTAAAAAATTAGAAGAAATGAAATGCTGGTTTGAAAGCTGATTTGAATGTTATAAGTGTTTATTCCTTCTAGTTGTTTATAAAGTGAGCATTAGACTACTTTCATTTCATGAAACCTTCGGGCATCAATTTGTGATATGGTCCCTTCCTCGTCTTCTATTACTGCTTTGTAACATTTCAGGATTTTTCTGGCTGAAAGCGTTGTTGTTGGTTGCAATGTTGGCCGTTGGAATAGCGCTCTGGCAAAGATATGCCCCAAACACATTACTGCGTGAAAGCATGTGCAAAAGAGGTTCCTATAAAGAGAACAAAATGCCCTTAAGATATAATACATCTTGGGAGGTTACTATACTTTAAATAAGCTCTCGTTCTACCATCTATTATTCGATGACACTTTATTTGTAATTCTTCTTTAACTCTAAAGGTTATTTTAAACTGAAGCATTGGCATGCCATTTATTAAGAATATTGACCAAAACAGAGCATTATCATCATACTCCGAACAATAAATTATATTGTAGCATATAGATCGATACTGTTTCTAGGGATGTGCCTGGATACTTTCCATTGGGGGGGGGGGCATTTTGACTATTTCACCAACTACTATGACTGCGAAAGAACGGATCACAGAAAGCACTAAGATCAATGAGATGCTAAATATCCTACACCATGACCTAATTTCCTACAATTTTGTGAATGTTGGGCGCTTGGAGCTAATCACACTCCAATAAAATGCATCAGTGACTGCCTCTATGCATCCCTACAAGTAGGACTTTACCAGGCCTTTTTATTTTAAGCGGGCGATCGCTCCCGCAATTTTAGATCATGAGAAGAGTAACAAATATGTTCTGAGCCCATACCAAAGAATAATCCTTATTCTTTGCCCATACCTTGTAAGTCCTTGATGTTTCTAGGGGAAGCCTAGGAAACAAACAATTTATCGCCCAATCACCCACCTAGGCTGATTTTTGCGGGTGATGTAATGCCCTCCTGATAATTTTTTCACGGAAAGGTCTGGCTATTACATATAATTTTTTCAAACCTTCAGGTGCCTGATAGATGGATTTCTCAATAACTGAGGATCGGAAAATATTAAAATTCTACCTAGCTAGCGGGGGGTTTCATTCAGAGAAGGCCCAAACAATCTTTAAATGCAAAATAAATGAGTGGCGAAGGTCTCTTCCTTCCTTCCATTGGGTACCTGCGAGTATAAAATATAAAGTATACTTTCCCTCTTGGTCAAGTCATAGGAGGTCCTAGCAAAAGATTGGTGGCGAATTTCTGATAAGATAAATCATATCAATGTATTTTGAAATCTGAACCTTGTAGACAACATTCAGAATGTAAGGAGAATGTCCTCATTCGTGGATTTGACAGGTTTCCATGCAAGTTAGTTGTATAATGAACTTATTATTGACTATCGGTATGATATTTATGTTGCAAAATTTATATAAACATTATTTTACATGCTAAAGGAAATAAAGATGACTGGTCTTGAATTCAAATTCAAAGACTTGCACGAAAAGATATATCATAAAGAAGATTTGAAACCTCGATCAGGTATGAAACTGAAAATTTTGTTAAACTTCAGAGACTATATGTTCGTGTATAAAATTGCTTCTACTGAAAACAATGAATGTTTGATTTAGAAGGTCTTTTTGTAATTGGGAATGAAGAATCTTGATAATAGCCACCAAAAGGAGACACCATTTGTGCAAAATTCCGTATTGAATTAGACCAAGGTTACAAATGTAAGGCTGATATGAGGATGTCCCAGCCCATTGCTGGGATTTTACCATTGCTGTCGTTCAACACTCTTGTGGCAAATACCTTCCAACAAATGAGAGCCACTAGTGGGAACTTTGCAAATTTTCTATAGAAATAGATAAAAACCCAAAGCACAAGCTACATGTATTTTTTTATAAGGAACAAGCTCTCCGGCTACAGCCTGGATGCTTCTTAATATTTCGTCAAATCCAGTCTTCAATGTTTCTTAAATTTAAAAACTTCTGATGACATTAACAACCCAGATTAGGCAATTGTGATGCAAGAAAAAGGATGCTCCGGTTTTGTGAGACATGTAATGGGTATTTATTCTATTTTCTTGCTAGTTTAATCAAAAATTTGCTAGTAAAAACAGTTTTTGCAAGTCATTATTTGAGCCTATTTTCCTTAAATGTTTCTTAATTATTGCCTAATTTCAGCCTCATGTTTCTTATAGATAAAATTGTAAAGAATCAAGGGAGTATTTTAAGAATATGCTAAGGTAGAAAACTGAATTCTTACGACTGAAACTGAACCATGTATTTTCTTACTGTTTGCAGGAAGGCCAGGAAACTTCCGCTATTTCATTAACTTTGAGAGATGCAAGAACAGAGGAGTTAGCTATGGTAACAAATACGTTGACAATACGCTAACAGCATCTGGTCCTGAGATCTTGAGCAGTGACGTACACTGTACACCAAAATCTGTTAAATATTTGAATGATGGCAGATGGGTCAAATTGATGAAATACAGAAGAAGAATAACAATATCGCATTGTCCTCCAGTGTGAGATAAAATGCTAACTAGATCAGGGGCGGACTGGCTAAATTTTTCGGCCCGGGCAAAGTGTGACTAAACCGCCGCTTGAATCCTAGACAGTGTAAATAAGATTAGTAGAGATAATGAAAATGGCTGTAAATTTCTAATGGATGCACAGTTTTATTGTTAGTTCTTTCATTTAAACATTGGGAAGTTTTCCATATTCAGCATTTAGCGTTTTCTGAACCTCATATAGTCGGCCCTTTGGACATTTAATCGAATGGCCCGACCGACCAGTCAGCGCCCCTGAATTAGATCTACGATCAAATGCACAGCATGAAGTCAGTAAAACTTGATAAAAGACTAACAAATGTTGCAATATCATTCTTTTACATTAAAAGCATCAGAAGCCTTATTTAAACGAACTACTTTGAACATAACAAGATAGATACTATTGTAGAAAACCATAAATACCTGTAGTGTTAGAATTTAATTTAATACTTGCTTTCCTTTTTTAAAGAGGTATGTAGAATCATGCATTAGCACCATCAATTGACTCGTAGATTAGATGATGAGCATAATCTGACCTAGCAGTGCTCTTGAGGACTGAATCACGTTCATCGCAACAATCAGGAGTTAACTATTCCATCGAACCCTACTTCTCCCTCCCTGGGGGCACTCGTGGGTGCCTAATAGACGTCCCCCTGAAAATCAACTTTTCAAATATTGTTCACCCAGGGCATTCTTAGTCCAATCCACTACCTATTGTTTTTGTAAGTATAATCTCACCCATCGCAGTTCATACATATTAGTGATAAACTTATTTGCACAATGGCTATGGAATGATAATATATTTTCACTTATACCAGTGCCGCGACTGTATTTATTTATTCTATGAGTTAGCTTGTTTTCTATAATATTAAATCTATACTACATAGATACTTGAAAAAGTTACCCAACTGTAATATGTCACCTTGAATCTTGAGCAAAGTGCTTGACTAAACCGATACTTTTGACAGCAATTCTCGTAATAGTTAAAAATGTTATGCACGCATAGTGAAAACGGTTTATTTCATCTGCGTTTAATGGCAATGAGTATGCAAAAGTACATTTGCCCAGTAGCTTGTTTACAAAAATGACCCACCGTGACAGGAAACGTGGTGGAAAAAGATATGCATCACATTCCTGTTTCATTTATGGTGCTAGACGCTACGAGTTTCGTTTTCTCTGTCGATTTCTGATCATTGTTAGTCTCCAATTTACTGCCTTTTGGATTTTCTTCTCAGACTGCGTATCTTGGCAATATCATTAGCTGACTCGGAAGGATCAAATTCAAACTCACAACTACTACTTCGCCTAATGCTTGTCCTCTTTGATGGCCTGGATGAAGGGCTTTGACTTACCAATGGAGCATCGTGCTCTGTTGGTAACTCCTCACTCGATCTTGGGGCACCTCAAGTTTGCAAATCCATTTGGTCATAAAGTACTAAGCCTCTTCCATTTTTCTATGAACGAACATCAATTGAAAAGCATTAGGGAAAAATTTTATAGGCAAGGAAAGCTGAAAAGGATCCATGTGACCTCAAATTACAGTGCCTTTTAATACATTACACGATTTATTTGTAAGAAACATGTCTATAGGACACATGAGTCAGAAATTAAGCAAAAATTAAGAAGGATTTAAGAAACATATGCAGGATGAATTTCAAACAATAACATGAAAAATAATAACAAGAAAACCTTTGATCTAACTAAAAAGAAAAAAGAAAAAACATCCATTACATGCTTCGCAAAACCTGAACATTCTATTTCTTGCATCACAGTTACTTATTCTGGGTTGTTATTGCCATTGGAAGCCTTTAACTTCAAGAAACATTTAAGATTGGATTTGACGAAATGTTAAGAAAAATCCAGGCTAAAGCCAGAGAATCTGTTTCTTATAAAAAAAACTTGTATTTGCTAGGGTCATAGACATTGTGGACTTTAGAATGAGGGCAAGATGGGGAAAAATGGCCACCAAAAGCTCTCTGTAATTTAGGCTAGGTAACAATAGTACCAGAGTGATGGCTCAGTGGTAGAGCATCTGCCTCACAACCGGTAGGTCGTGGGTTCGAGCCCCGCCTGAGTCATATGAGAATGGAGTGGGAAAGTTCACCACGCGGAGCTGCCAGTGGACCAGCCCCCCGCTGTAGCTTTCCTACATTCGCAGACGCGCGGCCTAGGGCTATAGAAGCGGAGATAGGCGCCGCCCTATGCGCCATTGGGCGTGGGAAAGGACTTTGACTTTTTTATGAGCAATAGTTCAAGATACCCTCTGCGAAAAATCAGCTTAAACTTCGCGTCCACCGTGCATACAATAGTTTTTGTGTAAGGGGTGGTGAAATGGTGCAAAAATTTGCCTAAGTTGGCTGTGACAAGCGTTTGTTGCAGTGGCGTAACCAACGTAGGTTACGATTAAGACAGCTCTTAAGGGCCCCTAGCATTTGAGGAGCTAAAGGGAGAGAAAAGGAGAGCCTTTGTTTATTATTTGGAGTGAAGATAACATGGGGCCCAAATCTTATTAAACTCCTAAGGGCTTCGAGTTTCCCTGTTACGCTTCTGGTTTGTGGATATAATTCTGCAGTTTGATTGGTCAAATCGGGTAGGAGAAAAATAATGAGGAGAATTCTCATGTGATATAAGAAACCAGTTTCATGACTCACTCTCTTGCTGTGAGTTTATGGCGTTATTGCTAGATACAGGAGCGTAGCCATAGGGTGCATTGGGGTATCGACGTTGCATTACTGATAAAATGCGAGAGAAACCTTCTTTGTTGGAAATTTGGTTAGAGGGAAGTTACTTCGTTGGCAAATTGGGATGTCCACCCCTCCAATAGTTTGCCTTCGCATCACCCCTGATTAGAAAGATAAACAAAAAAGTGAATGAACAAATAAGGAAAGAAGGGTAATTCTGTACACACTTTAGAGTACTAAAAATTGGCTGGTTGGAAGAAATGTTGGGGGGATAGAACACATGAAAACTTTCCATAAACTACTGTTGCGCATTAAAATAAAAAGATAAAATAAATAGCCTTTTCAATTCACAATATTTGAGAGTTTAACTTGTTTTAACTTGCAGTATTCTTGAACGTAATACTGAAGGAAGTTTAGGAACAGGAAGAAGGAAGTATTTGATTACATCATTTTCACTTTCGGGATGTATTCTATAGGTAGATAGGAGTTTCTCACCTCAAAAATGCATTGCTATAGCAACTCGCGCTCAACAGTATTCATATAGTCCATAGGCTCTTGCGCACGAAGATATATATTGATGTGAAGAAGCTACTTCAAAAGATTCCTTTTCTGTTGTGGTTGATACAAAACCAAATTCAGTATGGATGCAATTCAAGGTAATATGATTCCAATTTTTCACGGTAATCAAACTATTTACTATCTTTGAAGCCCAGCCTGGCTAATTCTTGATACTATTCTCTTGAAGTGAATAACAAGTGATGGAATGATTGTGATTTTGATAATAATGATTATTTGAATTTATTTTATTATGCAAAAAGACAGATAAATGAAGGAGGTGAAACCAGCTAGCATGCAACTAAAGTATTTGCACAGGGTGACGACATCATAATAAACCGATTAATCCTTGTAGTGATACCCTTTGATATATTCTTGTTCATCAAAGCCATTCAGGTTTCAATCAGGGCCTCTAAACATAAAATAAATGGGGCGCATTACTAGAATATTTAAAAACATGTAGAACGGATTTCTGTCAAAGTGGAAACAGGTGCTACCCAACAGCACTGGAACATATTTTCAAGATTCATTTTCACCAAATCAAAGTATATCACCTCAAGGTTAGTCTTTCCATGACGTCGTCTAAGCAAGCTCGAATGCAGAAAGAATGTGAATACTCGTGGCAATGAAGCATTCAAATCTCTTTCTCTTGATATAATTGTGCTCTGAAAAACAGTTTATAAGTATGATGTCATGGCTGTATATTTCAATGTAACCTGTCGACTCGGTAGCAATGATATACTAGCAGTGGTCACATGTCCATCACATAATTTTGATTATGATTGGTCAATTCCTACTGGCGAGCAAAGCAAATCTGAAGAAATACAGAATGTCTGGACATCAAGGTAGTTTTCGAAACGTTGAAGGACTGTTATCATATAACAACAATGTATCATATTTATTGCATTTCTCAATGCCATAAATCGTTAATTGCCTCAAATAGTGAATTGTTGACAATACATTATTGTGTATTGATAGGCAGTGGTATTTGCGCTACAGATACTCAAATATTCAAGCATGCAGAATCTCTTTGCCTTTGAAGGAGTAGTTGATGTATTTACATATATGTACCTTTCTTTGTCCTATAGCCACAGACTGTATAAATAGCAACCATTTTTATATTGTTGCGTGATTTGCTTTTCCCACCAGATCGAATCAGCCAATTAAATTCGCGACTACGTAATGGTCATGTGACTTGGCTACTTGCATTTTCTGTTGAACAATTTCGTTTTCATTTATAGTGGCCTTAGCATTCAGTTTTTCCCTTCGCTATTCCAATGATAACTACAAGTTTTTATGTGTTCAAGTATGAGAAGACGTCTCTATCAAGGGTGGCGCTAGGCGAGGACTAGGGGGCTATAGCCAGCCGGCGGAACATGCCAGCATCCCCATCGAAAGATGAAGAACTCTTTTCTCGGAGATGTTTAAGCAGTTCTAGCATCGGAAGAGGTCACCCTCCCCATCAGAAATTTCCTGGCTCCAATTCGTCTTCTATATGTACAGAAATTTATGCATGAACTTCATAGCTTCTGACAATAAGAGAAGGTGAAGCGCAAGTACACGAAATGTCCGTGCTGTTGTGCTCATCAAATCATAGTCAAGAGATTCTATGGTAATGTGACAGATGCCAGTATCAGGGCAAGGGGCATTGCTCCCCAATCATTTACCAAGGCTGTATATAGAAGTACTCCTAGCTTTAGTGTTAATCCAATTTCTTGCAACCGAGGAATGAGTCAATAGCACGGCATAGTAAATATAGTGTTCTTCCCAACACAAGCACCACGTCAAGCACGTAGCTGGAGAAAATTAAACCTGCCTGTACCATCACTTTGGGGGAGGGGTTACTTTTTGAGTATTTACATTTCCAAGCCAATGATTCTGTTGTGGGATAAAGCCTAGTAAAGTTTTCCTAAATAGTCTGTTGGTACTACAGAGCTTTACTATAGCAAGAAAAAGCTTCAACATTATGCATGTCAAGAGAATGTTGCCGTTTGTCGTGCTGTAATAAAGCAAAGCTCTCATTTGGGGGTCATTGTCCCTCTGTGCCCCTTGTAGTTACTTGCTTGCTTTATCTACCAATATTTCATTCTCACTATCATATGATCTTTGTTCTGCATTCATATCAACGTTTATAACCGACAATTTCATCCATGATTCTGCTTCATCGTCTAGGCCATGAGGGAATAGATAATGATGAAACTACGTACAAGCATTGCATCAATGGTGTAACTATTCGTTACGAAAACTTAAAGAGCGAATACAGGAAAGTTCACAGGAGGGTTCCAAAAAATTTGATGCGCGCAAGACTTTCATGGATGAGAGTTGAAAATGGAGATGTAAGCATTATCATTGACGTAAATAGTACAGAGAACTCTGGACTCTTCGTCGCAAAAGTTGGTGTGCAAAGAGAGAGAAAAGCATATGAAGAGGTAAGAATAGAATACTTCATCTTACTTCTGTCAGCAAGTGAGATTTTCAAAAGATTCATTTGCATTATGATACATTAAATGAGAGATAAATGTTATACATAATCATATTTGTTTATGTACTGTTTACAAAGTGCTTGCTGAGCATTACTTAGCCCTTCTTTTTTGCCAACATGATCTACAGATTAGTCTTGGAAAGGCTAGAACTCAAGAAATTTGACCTATCTGCAAAACTTTTGTTGTAACTTACACTACCCATGAGATTTCTACTATCTGCAAAACTTTTGTTCTAGGCTTGTCGTATGAATATTGGCCAAAATAAATACTTGGGAGGGGAAGTCAACCTCAACTACAATTGTACACAAGAAGGAACAACAACATGGAGACTTAATCTTGATTTAGATTCAGTTTATGATGCTGAAGAGAACGGTATTGTTAAAGAAGTTTATGCATTGTGTCCTTCCAATATTTATGTCACAAACATATTTCAACTGGTGACAGAACTGTATGTGCGACAAGGAGATGCATACGGTAATGATGACAGATTCATTTGCAGAATGGAATCGCAACCGTTCTTGTTGAG
>OLMO02000294.1:3969987-3980803 GCA_900291935.2 Cassiopea xamachana | reverse complement strand
GCCAATCGTAAAGTGAATGCATTTGAAAAGGTTGTCAAATATATAGGCATCCAAAAAGCAAAATTACTGTATCAATCATTTGTTGCGTCAACGTTCAAGTACTGCCGGTTGAATTGGATGTTCTGTGGGAAAATAGCGAATGAAATCGTAGACAGAGGAAACAAACGGGTTCTTAGAATATTACTTGACGACCATGAATCGTTCAACTATACTTAGGAAGTTATGAGATGACACGTGATCACTTACATGGTCCTCAGCTTAATAGGGGCAACAACTGAATTCTATCTGAAACTTCCAGTTGGTGAGAGCTCCGTTTCACTGAGACTCCCACCAACTGGGACTGAATTCGGAGTCCCCTTGGGAGTCCCAGTTATCAGGAGTATAGTCTATTTTAATGTTTTATTTATGTTTGACTTGAACCAGTGATTTCAAGTTAGATTTGTGCTGTATAAAGCTTGAAAGCAAGATAGGTAACTCTGTTTCCTAATTTTATTGATGCTGAAACAAAAAAGAATCTGAATGTTATTGGTGGTGATATTGCAATTGTATTGCATAAACCATCGAAAATGATAGGTGAAAAAAATTGTGCATGTTTTTGAATGAAAATACAACTAAAAGGATGGATCTATATAAAAAGAAATATTTCCAACTCAGTAACCTCGTGTCGAGCTCATTTCCGACTCAGTAACCTCGTTTTGTTGGTGGGGAAAAGTACTTACCATTTAAGCACCTATTCTCTGGAAATTTCGGGCCTAATAAACGAGCCATACTCTCCACATGACGCGAGGAGGTCACATATTTGCAACGAAAATTAGTGGTAGATATCGCATAGCATCTTTTTCATTCAATTCTAGCGTCACACCTTCGTATGATCCTCCAATCTACTGTTTACTTCATATTGATATAGTTTTCGTTTTCTTTCGAGCTGCAGCTATTACTGTGGCAACACATGAGCAAATAGCAGCAGCTGTTCATCAGCTACGCTTCCCACCATCACCTAACACCTATGGTGGAAGAGATAGGCAGATAGAAAGTAAGAGAAACAATAGGAGCTCTAATACCACTCCACAAGCATCAACAGAAGTGAGTTCAATTAATAAAACTTCATATCATTTAATGTAATGTTAGCCATATAATTGTGTTATGTATAGAATGCATGCATTTTCACCCCTTTGCAGAACGGAACAATAATAGAAGGCGTAGAATAAACACTCCATCCTCTTCCGACACTGTGCCCGCCAATCCGTATTCTTCCAACGTCATTCCATCAGAAGTGAGTACCGTCAACCGGGATGACTTTGATCAGTCGGGTGACTTTGTTCACTTGGTCCAGCCGGCATAAATAGCACTAGTTCAGGCGTTAGCCTATGTTTAAAGAGCAATATAGATTTCTTTTGTGAACAATGTATAAAGGACTTGTTTATTTGGGTAATTTGAAATTTTTTGCTTAATTATATTGTTTAACAATGTTTTCCAACAATTTTTCATCATAATTTAGGTTGGTTACATTACATAATTCTGCTAATCAGGAGTGACATCTAGGGGACTCATGGATGTAGAGCCCCTCGTTAAAGCACCGTTCATTGGGGGTAGGGGGGCTGAGCCTCCAAAAAATCTTGTGCTCACCTTGCATTTCAAAGAGCATTCCTTGCTCCCAAAGGGATTGATACTTTATTGCAAGGTTGAAGTTGCACTGCTGCATGATTATTGAGATATTTATAATTGTTAATTATATTATTTAATGACTGAACACAGGTACCACATCTGCATCGTTGAAAATATGGGTGTGGTTTCAACTAAGCCACACCCAAATGTTGATGCTGCACCTAGAGCCCCTTTGATAAAATGTTTAGAAATCACCAATGCTGCTGATGTCAGTGATGTACAGTTGTGTTTATATGAAAAATCCTAGAGTCAACAAAGTCACCCCATTGTTGGAGTGACACTGCTCACTCCCAAACATTTAGAGAAGATTAAGAAAAATATCTCAGACATCATATACAATTTTACATTTTGCGTATGAGACCCAGACGGACCTATTGAGAGTATAATATATCCCAAAAGTTACAGCTCTTTAAATTTATTTTTTTTAAATTTTAAAATTGATCAAGTGAACCCGGTTGACGGTATACAGCTTTATCTCATTTTTTAAATGATACATTAAAACATGTAGAACGTTCCAGTTGTTGTTCCTAAATACATCTTAACTACACTCAGTATACGAATTGACATTAGATCATTTTAAATGAAAATATATATTACTATTTTTAGGCACGCACGGTATGGGACATCAACAGTGATATTCAAGAGAATGTTAATAATGCGAGATCATATACAAATAATTTGCAAAGTTACAGCAGTGATGAGACTGGGGATACCACGTCAGCGTACCCAAAATCTCCATCACCCCACCAGGGACCCCGAAGGAGATCCGGCGACCCTACTTCTCCCATCCCGATTTCATCTGAAGTTGAGGTGTTATGCAGCGTATGCATGGTACCCCCTCACCCCGATGATCCCAGCTGTGCTGGATGTCATAAACAGCAGCATCGTCATTGCATGGAGCACTGGTTTCTGCAACAAATGGGGTCTAGGGAATGTCCTCTATGTCGTCATGAGCCAATGTTCTTGGCGGAATAGGGGATGTTCCCATGCTCAGTTCCTGAGATCATTCCTCCATGTTTAGTTAATAAATAATAGGTGTAAGGTTTACACGTTTTTTTTATAAGAAAAAAGTTTATAAGAAAATGAGGCTCAAATCGTCAAAATCTTAAGAAAATCGTAATAAAACCACGAGGCTTAATTTCCAAAATTGAGTGTTTTTATATGCAAAAAAATCGGTATTTCTTCGTAATTGCATTCAAAATGTTAAAGATGGAATTCAAGTTCATGTATACAATATTATTAACGATAGTGTAAACCACTCTAGCCAGTTTATTGCAGCAAAAGTTAAGAAAAAGTTAAGAAAATCTCAGGCTCACTTTCGGGAAAAGTTAAGACAATTGAGGCTCAGGCAAAATAAAGATTTTCTTATAAAAAAAACGTGTACTTGATTAATGGTATTAGGATAATAAGCTGTTGTTATTAAGTTTTGATGTCGCAAAAAATTAAGAATCTTAGGTATAATGTTTATTTAATGGTTGTTCTTGTCAGTAGCCTGCAAAATATTTCTATGATTTACCTCCAAAAATTAATTTCAAGGATGTATGCACAAAAATATTGAAGGAGTAGCGTAGAATTTGTGATATATATATATATATATATATATATATATATATATATATATATATATATATATATATATGTATATATTATTTGAATTCACATAGGTTGACTGTTGTATTGTTGATATATAGCAGGGATCGCTAAGCCTTTCAGCCCGAGGGCTGCATCAACTATCTCACATCAGCCATGGGTTCTAGTACACACTAGAAGTCCATTTATAAAAGAAACAAAATAGAACCGTCGCTTTTAACTATCTTTTTCTGTACACATAAGAGTCTCTGCAGGCCAGATTAAACGGCATCACAGGTTACATTTAGCCCGCGGGCCGCATTTTGGAGATCCCTGATATAAAGTATGATTTTATAAGGTAAAATCAGAGATAATTGTATTTTGTATGGTTGGGTTCTTTAATTGTTGCGAATCGTTTTAAATTGTTCATAGCCAAATAATTAATCATCTTTATTATATATATCTCTCCACCATTATATATATATATATATATATATATATATATATATATATATATATATATATATATATATATATATATATATATATATATATATATATATATATATATGCATACATATATATATATGCAAATATATATATTTATTTATATATCTATATATATAATATATATATATATATATATGTCCATTTTACTATATATTCATTTATATACACATACATATACACATTTGTAGACACTTTCCATTGAGGGGAGGAGGGGAGTGGGGTTTGACCATTTGCCAACTACCATGACTAAACAGAAAAAGGCTACTGAAGACACTAAAATAAATGGGATGCTATCTGCTGCATCATGACAAACTTTCCTACAATTCAGCACATGTACGGCAGCGTGAAACCCTCTTTACGCCCCCTATTAAGCCTGACTGCTTCTATGCATTCTTGAAGTATATTCTGCACCTTCAAACTAGTGCCTTCATGTTTCAATAACTGTGGTCGTAAAAATTTTAAAACTCTACCTAGCAGGGGGTTCCATTTAGAACAGAGTCAAAGGTCTTCACATGCAAAATGCATGTGTGATTGAGAAGATGACGAGATAGTTTGTATAATATCCTTACTGTTCTGAAGAGCTTTAGAGAAAATGAAATATCAACAACCGTCCTCCCTTTCATGAGGCAACGCGAGTATGTAATAATGTGTACTAAATATAATTTATGCAATAAAAACGTAACTTCTCCCATTGGTCGAGTCATAGGAAACCAAAATCCTACGAAAACATTATTGATGAAGTTCTTAATAAGATAATAGATAACATATTGGGGGTGAGGTTAGCGGGGTGAGTGGCCAAGCGGCCCAGCCAGTTGCATTAGCTTAAATGAAGTTAAGCATGGTTGTGTACGGTCAGAAACTGGATGGGCAACCTCCAAATGAATGACCAAAACATCTCACTCCGCCGTCTTTCGGAAGGGACGTTAAACTAGGGGTCCCATGCCTGGATGCGGCATACATAATAGGCCTAAAGTAAACAACAACAATATCAAGGTATGCTCAGAAAGAAAACTTGTAAACAGCAATTAGAAAGGTGTGTGAGGGAAGTGGCCTCAAACACAATAAGAACAGAGGAGTAAGTTTTGGCAATGAGTAGTTGACGGAACGCTAACAGTAGAAGGTCCTGATATTTTGAGCAGCGATAAAGGCTGTTCACCAGAATCTGAATACCGTATTTCCTCTAATGAGCGCCCCCCTCTAATGAGTGCCTCCTAAAGCCATCAAAAATTTAATGAGCGCCCCCCTCAAAATCATAAATCAGGCATTAGGTAGAAAAACCTCATTATTTATGTCATAAAATGTGGTTGTTTCAGCAGGCGGCACCTGCTTTTACCATTGTCGAGACTACTGATAATGATGATGAGGACATAGACATTTCAAGCATTTAACTGCTTTTATATTCTTATCATATATTCTATTTTAATATTTTATACTGTATCGGCAAAAAGCGTTTGACAAATTATCCCTATTTTTGGATTAGCTACCTGAATAAAATCTGAAAAGTTTAATGAGCGCCCCCAAAAATGACGAAAATTTAATGAACGCCCCGGGCGCTCATTAGAGGAAATACGGTATTTGAATAATGGCAGGTGGGTCAAATTGATCCAAAAGAATACTAAGAATATTGCACTGTCATGTACTCAAATAAACTGCTAATTAGATCTATGATCAAATGCACAATATGAAATCAGTTAAACTTGAAAAACGACTAAAATAGGAATATTATGCTTGTACACTAAAAGTATCAGAATTTGCGTTTTAAGAAACTACTTCGAGTAAAATAGTATAGATGCTGGTGTACAAAATCAAATAGGGCCGTTGTGTTGGAATGTGATCTATGGTTGAGTAATACCTGCTTTTAATCAATAAGTAGGTATGTAGAGAACTGTATGAGTGCCATCAATAAATTTGTAGTTTTCATAATTTAACCCACAGGGGTGCTTGAGAGCTGAATCATGCTCATCGTAACAATCAGCAGCTAGCTGTTCTATCGAGCCTTAATTCTTCATTCCCAGAGGGTACCTTGATTCCCATCCTTGTGACCAGCATAAAGATGGGGATCTAGAGATGAGCATCGTGAGAGCTAATACTATGCCCTGTCTTGAAAAATGCTTTCCACACGTTGATTTGATCGCTCAGTTTCGATTTTGGCATCTTTCCGTGACTGCCTTCTGAGAGTTGATTGCCTTATTTGAGTGGTCTCAAACTTCTCAAATTATTCTATATAATTTTTGAATAAGAATCCCTTTAAGTGATAGGTTTATGTTAAGATGTCACGAAAAACAAATATAAACTATCTTTAGTTTAATAAAATAACGAGTGGAACAATATCCCATTTGGTTAAATTTCTCCTGCGGTCCCCTATAAACTCTTCACGGTCTCTTTGAGGATCGTGGATCCTAGTTTTGGTACCGTTGAGGTATAAGAAGCAGACCGTGCTTTGACCGTTTAACCTCCGATCTTTGATATGAAATCGTCAACTAAGCATTCCTCTCTAGCAATGGTTTTCAACCTGTTTGGTGGAGCGGTACCCCAAGGATGTATTTTAGTGGCTCGAGGAACCCCTGTTCACATATCTGCACAGTAGAGTTAAAATAAACTGTCGATCCTAGCATTTTTGTAACTTTTGGCGGAACCCCTGGTCTAAGCTGGCGGAACCCTAGGGTTTCGGGGAATCCCGGTTGAAAACCATTGCTCTGTAGCTATTGTATATTTCACTTTAGAATTTATCATTAAGAAAACTACGTTCAAAAGATGGTAATTAACTTCTAAATGAACACTGACCATTGTTGATAAACATATTTGCATAATGCTATAACTGGAAATGCAGCTATTTTCATTTAAATCAGTTTAGTGACTGCAATTGTCTACTCTATCAGTGAACTGGCTATCAATAATATTAAGTCCTTGGTTCATAGTTGCTTGAAAACAGCTATTCAACCGTAATATGTCGCCTTCAATCATGAGCAAAGTGCTTTACTAAACTGATACCTTCTGACAGTAATTCTCGTCCTAGGTAAATATGTCATGCACGCATAGGGAAAATAGCTTATAGTATCTGCGTATAATGGCAATGAGTATACAAAAGCACATTTGCCCAGTAGCTTGTTTACAAAAAGGGCCCACCGTGACAGGAAACATGGAAAAAGAAATACATCACATTTCTGTTTCATTTGTGGTGTTTGACGCAACGAGTTTCGTTTTCTCTGTCGATTTCTGATCAGTCTTAGTCTCCATTTTCTGCTTTTTGGATTTTCTTCTCAGACTGCGTATCTTGGCAATATCATTAGTTGACTCGGAAGGATCAAATTCAAACTCACAACTACTGCTTCGCCTAATGCTTGTCCTCTTCGATGGCCTGGATGAAGAGCTTTGACTTACCAAAAGAGCATCGTGCTCTGTTGGGAACTCTTCACTCGATCTTGCTTTCCATGAGTCCTTGCTTGACCTGTAAATGGGGTTGAGACTCAAGCTGCTGATTTTTCCAACCTTACTGACACTATCATTATTCGCATTAGCAATCATATACATGGCGTTAGAAAAGGTTTTAGGATTTGAGGTTTTGGCTGCTATGCCTGCAGAAAGGTGACCAAATTTATCAGTCAGTACATCCGAAGAAGATTCCAATATTTTTGGCTTTTTCAGATGTCCAGGTTCATCACTGAAGTGAATGGCGTGGTCGTTTAAAATCGCTCGATCGAGCCCCACTTTTTGTGGATCCTTGATAACTTTAATTGAATTGCTCTTTTCGTTGACATCAAATGCAGCAGAAACTTCATCGTCTGTATCATAGTCCTCATTATAGCCTACTGGCATGAATTTTTCTGCACTTTTACTAGCATCGGTCACACCGACACACTTTTCTCCTCTGATACTGACCACAGACCCTTTTGCCGTCGAATCACTATCAGATTGCTCACTAGACATGTCAAGCATATTTGAATTCTTCCGCAACCAATCAGCTACTTCTGAACGATCTTCCCCAAATGGTTGAATTTGCTTGATTGAAGATTTCAAGATACCTGGAACTCTGGTTGGCTCCCTTTGAGAGTCAAAGTAGTCATTCTCTTCTACCTCATCAATTGACCCAAGTGGTGTTCGACATATTGATGAGCGGGATTCAGTTTCAGATTTATCGGAGTACTTTGGAAAGTTCACAGGTCCTTCGCGTAGCGGCATTAGCTTCCTTCTGGAAATTTTCAGTGCAGACACTTTAACTGGTTCTGCCATCAAAGAGGGGAATTTCCGTGGAATGGTTACAACTTCGTGACCATAATCGTCATGTCGAGTCTCTTTTGACAATTTCTTAACTGTGGAATGTTCTGCTGAATATCTGATAGATGAAACGTGAGAACTTGTATCAGAATTATTTGAATATCGATTGCTAGCATCTTCTTTATCTATTCCATTATAATCATCATTCATATCAATTGCATTTTGCGAATGCAAACGTGGCCGACGCATAAAAGTACCCTCTTCACTTGTGTTGACATCTGGAGCTTTCAGTAGATCCACAGAGCATGCCGAAACTCGGGAGGAGCCATCTGAAATTCTTTGCTTTCTTGCTTCAACTTTCTTCTTCACTCCAAGAGCAGCGTGTGCTCTTGGCAAAGCCCGTCTGTCATTGCAAATTTCGTTAAAATACGCAAAAGTTTCACCAAATCCAGCGATTTGCATAGTCATGCTTTTGCGGCGTTCAGCTAAAATCAACATTGAAGCCTGACGCTGAATATGCACGCTTCCACTTCGCTTAATATTATCGGGTAACCGTTTGGTGACACTTCGTCTTCTAGAGCTTTTCGGCCGATTCCCGAAAATCGAGCTGTATACTTCGTGCTGTTTAGGTGTACTATCGAGATACTTCGATAAGCAATACTCAACTGCACTTCCAGCACGACTTCTTTCTTCATCTGATGTAACTACATCGTCATTATGATCAGCACCTTCAACTACAATGCTTGGAGGAATTGATGGAGTTGAAGACTGTACAAAATCTGAAGGATCACCGGGGAGTGAATCTGTACGTTGGTATTTAAAAGGCCTTCCTGTGATTGTGAACGAGTTCGAGCGCGCAAGAGATGCACTTCTAGGCCATTCGTCTGCCGGAGAGCCCGAAAATGCAAATGACGAGATCGTATTAGGCCTTGTCTTCTGCATGGAACGCCCTGTTAACATGGATTCAACCTTCACGGGGAGAAGCAAAGGTAGCTGATCGCTATCAAGGCCAGCATCAAGACCTTTATGCTTCCGCAAATTATTGTTACTCGTTATATCATTGGGTACATGGAGAGATGCTGTGTCATGCGATTTAATACAGCTGCCATTTGCCTCCACATCCTCCTCATTACTCAGCTTTTGAGCTCCTAAATGTTTTGATGATGTGCAGCAATTGCTTGTACCCGAAAACCTAGCAAAAGGAAGATCATGAATATGAAAGAATGGCAAGAAAGTGCTATACATAAAAGAGAGCTTCTTTCAAATGTCTATCTAGCTAAACAAGCAGCAAATGATGCACAGAGTAGCAATTACCTAAAGCAGTGAGTTCTTTGCAGACAGATTGTAAAGGAAATTATGTCACCGGTCCTCAATACTTGTTGCTAGCAATGGTAAAATTAATAGAAACTATACTTATTCAAAATTTGTTAGGAAAAACTGTCCGCAAAACATCTAAAGAAGATTCTATGTAACAAATGTGACGAACATTTTCAAGATAATAGTCTTGCTTTGTACTCTTTTACTTGTTTCTACAACTCAAATATAAATCAGTGTATATCAAAAGCATTATTTATAGACCTTGCTGGAACCAGTGGCAGCCATGTGACAGCCAAGGAATAAAATAAAGCTCTACAACCATTCAATACTCCTAATCCTCAATGAAGGAAAATTCCTTACACATGCAGTATCCGCTACTGGCTACAATAGATCAATAACAAAATGGCATACCGTAGGTTGCATTGCATTGTGAAATTTCTAATGCTCCTCCTCCATCGTTTCAGTGAATCTGTGTATCGCAGCTCCACCGCAGTCATCGTAGAAATCAGAAATATGATAAGTAAACTAATCAAAATGACCATGTTTCTGTAAGGATTGACTTCATGAAATCCGAACTGCTGTAGAATTACGGAGCCCATCTTATCATGGCATTCTAGTCTAGATTGGTGTTTACATGCAAACATCACGTCACTGATCAGTACTTTCATCGTAGAGCTATATGCCCAGTGAGTAGGGTTTATGTAAAAAAGCCAATAATAGAATACAGGCATTTCTGGCTCCGGAACCAAAAAGCCTCCCGCAAAACCGGAAACTGCTGATAACATAGGACAGATGAGAGTGGAATATCGAGGGGCGGCACAAACGGCGAGCATGATGATAGAAATCCACACATGGTTTAACTGCATGTGAATGATGGTAGTAACGAAAAATTTCCATAAGTCTAGCTCTTGGACTGTGCAAAGATAGATGATAGCAGAACATAGGAACAAAGGGAGAACCGTCAAGGCAGCAATGCGGATGAACGCGTGAATTACAAGCTCGTAAGATTTCCCAACCCCTTCAGCCTGTTCTAAGGCATATACTGGTATCGATTTGGTGAAATGAGCATGGATAACAGAAGCCATGAACAACTGGCTGGCACATAAGAATACTTGATAGCAGCTCATAAGAAGAATACCATTCTCCGTTTGCCAATAAACACTTCCTACAAGATACGAAAGAATGGTCTATTGAAAAACATGTACTCTGATCAGCATGGGGTACAAGAAACAAGTTCATGACTCTTATGCTATGATAAACATGATTCAATTCCTGGCTGTGACCTTATGAAGTTATTGCTAGATAGATAAACCAAAGAGTAATAAATAATGAAGGGGAAAATGCAGCTTCTTCATGTTCTGTCTGCAAAAAGCAAAGCTAAAAGAAGTTCCACCACAATAACATGATTGTCTGAATGTAATACCACAAGAAGTTTCTTTAGGCTGTCTTAGCATAAATCAATTGCCTGAATCTTGTATAAGGTTCAATATATATATATATATATATATATATATATATATATATATATATATATATATAT
>OLMO02000294.1:3955594-3969887 GCA_900291935.2 Cassiopea xamachana | reverse complement strand
ATATATATATATATATATATATATATATATATATATATATATATATATATATATATATATATATATAGTTAAAGCATTGAAAATCAGCAACTGATATACACATGAGTAATGAAGCTACAAAATTTATTATGAGTAAAGCTTACAGAAATTCTAACTCTAGCCATTGAAAAACAACATTTCCAATACAGTTGGTGGTAATATGAAACACGATGAACGTTGATAGCTGCATATTCTTCTCAAAAACGAAGCAAGAAACGTAGTTTGTGCATACCTAAAGCAAGGCCATACAGCAAGAAAATGATGAGTAGATACAGTTTCTGGGCTTTCGTCTGGCACTTTGATGCCCTGTAATCAAAGGACAAAAGCCTGTCTGACAAGCTCGATGGGTACCTAAGAAAATAAAGAGCACTCAGATTTATGCCTTGAATTAGTAGCAACATGTAATTGATATTTGATAAATCAATAAATATCATAACACTTCTATAACAAAGCGATGAGAAGGCTGCTATACAAATGAAAATTTGAGCTAAGAATAAATTAAAGGATGAATGACAAAATGGTTCTAGAGTTTGCAAAATGAAAAAGTAACCACAAAAACAAAGAGTAAACAGAAAACAATGAACAGGACAACTGGGGTAGTTTACGTTAACAATACGCATACATTCAAAACTTTCTTAAACAACTTAGAGCATAGCAGAACTTGGACTTAAGACTGACGAAATGCAGTCTTTCAGCAAACTAGCAAATTGCTTCTTCAGTAAAGAAAATATGCAACGATGATCACTAAAGCAACATTGATGATACCTTCTCACTTTCATGCTTAGAGTTTTAATTGGGTTCTCTTTAGCTTTAGAAACAGCCCTCTTAATAGCCTCGATTTCACCACTTTCTTGATAATGTTCAACAATTAGCGCCTGTGATTTCTTGAAAATCAGAACATCCATGATTGTATCGGCAGGGTTTGATGCATCCAGTACCTATAGTAAAATCAAGTCATATGAAACACGATTTTATAACTACTTCTATTCATGTCCATCGTTGATTTTAAAAGTTGGATCTTACTCGGTTAACGTCAGTATGTTGCTGTTATTTTTCAAAAGTCTGGACGCATATTTAAGACATTCTAAAAAAAATCTTAATATGCTTCGTGATGACTTTTCTCTATTTCCAAATGTTCATTATATCTAATTTGAATCAAAGTGAATTTGCATAAAATACTTAAAGAGTATTTTAACACTGTCAACAAACAACTGCAAATGAAAGAAGTGCTTGTAGATAACTGCTCCCCCAACAAAAAAAGGAGAATTAACACATTCAAATTCCAAAACAAGAGGCATGGTATTCAGCTATTTAGATTAAATCTACAGAGCAGAGACAAGATGAAAACACACGATTACCAAATCCAAAAATGCAACAATTAACAGTGAAACTCATTTTTGGTTACTAGATACAAAGTAAAATTAATGGTGCCAGTGTCTACCCAAATTCATCTAGGGATTGCCACAGAAACAGCTATAAGGGCTGAGAATAGCACAACTTATTGAGGTGAGAAACTTGTCAAGAAACGTGCGTGTCGCCATTTAGCAATTGTATTTCCAAATCAGCTGAGGCACATGGTTATGTAGTAATTTTTTAGTTGTGCTTATTCATTTAAGTATTGAGAGGTAGGAACATTTCAAGTAATTAAAAATCTTTTCATTTCTATTGTTTGTATATGATTCTGCGTAAGAATCTCACATTGAAAACGAGATTCCGGAAAGTGACTGTACCTTCATACAGTTAACGAATTAGAGAATATGGTTAAGGCGTTCGCCAAAGCAAATATATCATACTGTTTGCAAAAATTCTGATTGACTAGTTTAGTTGAGTCATAGTTCCTTGTTACTGCATGATAAGCTTTAGCAGGTAAAATTTTGAGTCAGTCTTAACAATTGAGAGTCGAATGAGCTAGCCATGATGGCAAAACGTAAACTGTGTTTTTTATTGGAATTGATCTGTGTTTTCTAATTACTATCTCATCGAACAAGCAAGAATAGAAGGAATATTTCCTACAAAACTAACAGCCCCAGGAATCTCAACTGATCATTGCATAACAAAATATGAATGGTTTGTACTATGTGATGAGCACCACAACAGTATTTTTGGAATTGGTAATCGTGTGTGTTCATCTTGTCTCTGCTCTTTACAAGTAATCTAAATTGTCAAATACCATACCTCTTGTTTCTACTAGAACGTAGATAAACAAAAACTAATATTCTCACTTCTCCAGAGTTTTTTAAGGCTTCAGCAATCATCGTTGGTGCCATGATAGGAGAGCCATAATATGCAACCTATGAAACAAACAGAATTAGACAAGTTCATCAAATGTGATAACTCATTTTCAATGACGTATGGCTGAGAGCACGCGTTGGCTAGCTTAGTGCATTTGGCTCAGACGAAAATGGTTCGTATCGAACGCTTTTAGTAGGAGCTATAAAAATGCTGTAGCGCAAAGTAAGCCCCCTTGGAGGTGTTCAACTAAAGTAAACTTAATGCACCACAAAAAACTCACCTCTCCATTTGAAAGGAACAAAATTCGATCAAACATATGGAAAATTTCAATTCTTGGTTGATGAATGGTGAGGATGACAAGTCGACCGGACAAAGTTAGCCCATGTAAAGTTGCCAGAAGTTCAAGCGACGATGCCGAGTCGAGTCCTAATGAAAAGAACAATGAAACTGGCATAATATAATTCATGAAGATAGTATCTGCTGTAGAAACATGTGCTGAGAAAGCTTCATAAGATAGATTAATCAATGATAAGCTGTGCACTTAGGTCAAACAACCATCTTCGAATAATGCTTGCAAGTGCCACGTAGAGACTATGTATACAAATCATCAATTCCCTTCGGAAAATACCACTTTGCTTAGTGAAATGAATATTTTAAGACTTCGTTTGATTTTACAATGGAATTTAGACTTACTTGGATTTGAGCTTAATCTCAAGAATTTATTTTGATTTTATATTCTATTTGACATTTCAGATTTCATGTCAGATTTGATTTTCGATTCCATTTAAGGCTTTAGGTTGTTGGAATATGATCTCATACGTTCCCTGTGACTTACATGTTATTGTTATGCAAATTATCTTGTTTTGTTATTATCTACGCTTTAAGTTTACATTTAATACGAAAATTTTCGGTTTGACAAATTTTCGGTCGAAAGTTTGGCCAAAAGTATGTAGCACCGAAATATTCCTTATCCAACTGTCACCGAATATTTTATCACCAAATTTTTTTCCGCCGAAATAGTATTCTCAGATAGGGGTCCGTAAATAGTCTGTTGGTACTACAGAACTTTACCAGAGTACGAAAAAGCGGCAACATACTGAACAACTTTTTTCGTTTGACACTCATGAGAGTATGAAAACGTCGGATAGTGACCTAAAGGTTAACCGAAATATATTCCCAGATGCAGTTAATGTGTTAGGCCAATTAGACGCATCCTAACACATTAACTGCATCTGGATATATATTTTGATTAACCTTTAGGTCACTATCCGACGTTTTCATACTCTGATGAGTGTCGAACGAAAAAAGCTTTTCAGTATGTTGCCTCTTTTTCGTGCTGTGATAAAGATAGGGGTCCCTTGAAATTCAGCAGTTTCTAAACAATTTCCGTTGTAAAATACATTAAAGGAACAGAAATAAGATATAATACCTGACGTTGGTTCATCAAGAAGCAAAACACTAGGAACCATCAAAAGCTGAATTGCGATGCAAAGTCGACGTTTCTGGGAATACATACGGTAGTATAGTAGATACGGTACACATGGTACAATAGTAGATAAAAGTAGCAGATAAATTACTTATAAATATAGAAAATCAAGGGTGTCAGAGTTTCAACTAGAATCACTTGTACTGCTGGTACATGGAAACAGGAAATTATCAGAGCATATAAATAGAGACACTTTGTATGCAAACTCAAAAGGAAGAATAATTTCTAAATCAAATAGATTAAGACCATGAATGGTATTCTGCTGTTGATGTTGCTGCTGTTGCTGTAGTCGGCAAAACTGTACCTCCTTCAAAAGATTGTAGCTCCAAGCAAACATTTCTGAATAGATTTTCAACTTTAATACAAACAGCAAAAGGAGACAAACCTGCCCACCACTTAATCCAGGCCCAGTAGACTTTCCAACGACAACGTCCGCAAAATCATTGAGACCAGTCTAGAAAACAGAACAGAAACTCCGACAATAGAACATGACAATAAGTTGTAGGAAGCATTTATCACAAAACGAAAGGCATAAAAAATTTCAAGAGTTATCTTCTATTCCAAGAAGAGAGCAAATGAGTTGCTTTGAAGAGCATCGGTATTCAGCGCTAAATAAGAAACATCACAATGGTAGACATTGCTCTCAAAGAGGCTGCTCTATGTGCTTATTACCAGTTGAAGACTGCAAACTATTACGATCCAAAAATATGCTATACAACAGATTTCTCTAAAAGGTTACAAATAACAGTTTCAAATAACATAGTTTGAAAAATGAACCGTTAGTATACAATGTAGTTCAAGTCTGTTGTTTCAAAGAAAAGCCCTCAATTAATATAATTAATGGGTAATCAATGAGAGGTTCTTTCAACTGGGTATTAAACTTGGCTATCATCCAATCAATTTGACGCAACAAATTCATCCATCACGATGGCAACCAAAATAACCAAGTTAATCAGAGCAACGACATTTGATCCACAAATATCTTCCAATATAGTAACTCCTTCAGAAAATGCTTCCACGATGATGATCTACAACACTTTGTCCGGCAATTCTTTGCCCGGCAATTACTTTCCTTTCCTCTATATCTTAATACTTTGGAACGATATGTAGGGGAACAAAATGAGCCTCACAGGACATACAAATACATGGGAAAAACCAACTTCCTAGACGGCTCTCTTTGTACCACCCATACACTAGGGTGCTTAATAGACGCCCCCACTAGCAAATTCATTTTTCAAAAACTGTCCACTCAAGACATTCTTATTTCAATCCTCCATTGATTAAGTTTTTAAGCAGAATCTCACTCAAGGCAATTTTAGAGGAAAAACTTTGGCCTGCAAGTAAAAAAATATCACAAGAAAAACACACTTGATCATATTTGTTGTGTGGTTTAGCGTTGTTTCATGCAATGGACTTGGCTATGTTACTTTGACGTAAATGTGTGACATTAATTAGGTCTTGAAAATTTTTCAGACCCCCCCGTCTATTAGGTACCAAATAGTACATGAAAAGAAGCAAAGCAAAGCCACATTTTATATGTAAACTTAAAAAGAGAAAAACTGTAACTGACCTGACCAATCACTTGTTCCACTCTCATAGATTTATTCCTTGTTGACATGGTGTGTGGAAGACGCATGAGTGCACTGAATGTCAAATTCTCTCGCACTGTTAGCTCTTCGTAATATGGTGTGCCCAATTGGAGAACATACCCACTATGTCTTTTGAACCATTCACGGCTGTCATCACTGTCAAGACCATTTATAAAAACCTATAAAATCATAAAACAACTTTAGATGCAAACTTTGGCTAAAAATAAGCAACTTGGGCTCTAACTAGAATTCTAAATTGCTTATTTGATGCCATACACTGTACTTTTTTGGCAATAAATGCAACAACTTTTACGATCTACTATTTTAATTTATCTTCTTAGATTGTGGAAAGCTTCAAATACAGGAATTAAAACAATTCTCCCCCCCCCCAAAATTGCTTATAGAAAGCTCAGGATACGAACATTTCTGCTCTGCTGTTTTCCATCTCCACTCACCAGATCAATGGAAAAGTTACTGATAGCACATATTTTCCCCTTGTGTAATTGCACATTTCCTATTCTGTATCTAGATTTAACTTGATTCAGGATGGAAACCATTGTCATAGTTCTACACACTATTTTTATAAGAATACCTAGCTTCTCCCTGAGCCTTAAAACCTCTTTTCTATTTTGAGTGTAAGACTATTCTTACATCGTTCTTACAGCTAAGGGTATTCCTACAAAGCAAAAACAGAAAAGAGCACACATTTTCTAGCTAATCTTTTTTTATAAGAGCCAGTAAAATGGAAGTTCAGGGTTGCTGCTGTTCTTAATTTTTCCTAAATTTTGAGGTTGAATCGTTCTTGATTTGTTCTTAAATTAGGGACGTGTAGGCCATTTAGAAATACACAGAAAGACAATATACAAGAGAACATTGGATGTTCTGATTGATTGAGAGGCAAATGTTACAAAGAACTTGTTTCTCTTGTACTCTCAAGTGCCATATAAACGGGGGTCCTAATAGACAAGGGGTTGGAAAAAATTCCGAAATTTAATTAACGGAGGGGGTCCAAACAAACGGGGGGGGTTGGAATTTGAGAATAGACTTTAAATGATTATATAAGGACGGAAAGAACAAAAACAGGTTGTCATAAAGCATAAAACTAAAACAGATACAGCAATACGCTATTTTGCTATGAAAATTGGGCGTAAATAGTACTAACAAAGAATGGAAATGAAATGAGGGGTTTGTAAAGAGAGTCAATTTCCTTAAAATTAATAAACTGGAGGGTTCTAATTAGGTCCGGGGGGTTGGAAAAAAATCGAAAGATTAATAAGCGGGGGATGTTTATTTGGCACCTAAGAGTATATATATATATATATATTTTACTGAAAAAGCTTTAAAGCAGACAATGTTAGCACAGTATCTAGTTTTGCCAGGAGCAACTAATTTGAGAAAATCAAAGAAAGGAAGAGCAAAGGCTGTCAATTCTCCTCAGGTTAACAAGGAAAGGATCCTTTAAGTCAATTTGTTAGTGGAAAGCTTCTGCCTCATTTTTCAAAAATACATTTTACGACAAGGCTCCAGGATCAGCCTTGTTCTTAATTTTCCACTAAATTTCAGGCTCGTGTTCTCATAACATTGTTTTTATAAAAAAATGTAAACTACACAACTCAAAATAGTGAAACTCACACATGTTCTAATTTCTAAAAGAAACTCAAATAAGCAGAACATCCAAGTTTTGATGAAGCTTGAGTCTTGCATTACTTACGAATTTTTCACAAACTTCAACGATTTTTGAACCGCAATATTCTTATGGACTATTATCTTTAAAAAGTGCGTTTTGACTTTCAAGGGGACTTTAACTGCAATCACATTTACTTATTAAAATATGACAAAATACAAAGGCAACTAGTAATTGTGTGATTTTGGTAGCAAACCTTATTACCAAAGAGAAAAAAATTAATAATCTAGCCATAATGCTGAGACAAAAAAAAGTAAATTAAATTCACTTACCGTAGCTTCTCTAGAATCTTTCCTTCCAGTTAATATGTCTAGCAATGTTGTTTTCCCGCTACCTGACGGTCCCATTATGGCAACCAACTGCCCTGGATTAAAATATGCATTCACCCCTCTCAAAATTTTTTGCTTTCCATTTTTGCTATTCATGCAACAGTTATATCGATGCCTCCACCGCAGCTTCTGATCATCAGTCACCTGTCGCTTACGTGCATCTACACTAACAGAATACTCTACGTCAGTGCACGAAAGTCCGATGTAATTTGATGGAATGCATGAAGGAAGACCGACAGCGTTAAGAGAATTAACCCCATCGTACAGAGAAGTCACAAATTGATTCTGAATACTAGATTCTCTTCTAAACCGAACTGCCCAAAATATTTTTATCAGTATGCAGATAAGTGTGAAAAAGAGATAAAAGGACAGTACAAGCCAATGCGACCACTTTGGCCAGTTTTCCTTCTCCGGATTGAAAACAATTGACTTTGGACATGTAGGGTTGCACTGCACACTGCTACAAGAATCCTCAATCATCCTAAGAGGCTTTGTAATTACGTCACTTTTATTGCGTGTCTGAAGAGATTTCCCCTCCACAAAGGTATGGTACCATTTCTCTATAATGTTATTTATCGTTTCTCCATTCACAACAACATTGTTCCACCTTCCTTTTTGAACAGCATGTCGAAAAAGAAATGATGATAATTTGAAAGATACCTGAGATCTTGCGTAGAATAGCATACCGGGGGACCACAATGAGCTTGTAGCAAAATATGCGTGTTGAAAACAGGACACTAAAATCGAATGCACGTTGGAGAACGCTTTTGTTTGATGCACAGTTTGCGCAACTTCACCGCCATAGGAAAGCATATCCGAAATGACTTTACGTGTTGTATCCAACCTTGTCGATTTCAAGGGCATCACAATGCCACGGGTTAAAGCGAATATATCATAACGACTAATTACATTGAAGAAAAGAACATATTTCGGGAAATACTTATTAGTTATCATACAAAATAGGGATAAACAGCAAGGGTAATCAGCTCTTGTGTCGGCACAGCCCGGCAAGCTTCGTCCATTAATTGATGTAAGGAATTTATGCAGGTTAAGTTTCGACAACATATTTTTGTAATTTATGAACCACGAAGAGTCAGTTAGTACCATTATTTTTAGATGTTGGTACATATTTCGCACGAGCTTGGCATTATTTGCGGCACCTATTCCACCAGCACTTGTGCCAATGAGCCATAGTTCAGTCGCATTCTCTAGACCCTGCTCCCCAAGGTCTTCGAGAACCATTTGAAATATCTGTTGTCCTCTGAATGCCACTTGCAGCTTGTGATCCCCATCCTTCTGAAGCATCAAAGTCCTATTTCCAAGCCACAAGTCACTACTGCAATATGGAATCAATACTTTATTATAATCAGCAAATATATTATGTTTTTCCGATGATGATAAGACATCCTCCCCTAAAACAGTGTCAGGATATAGCTTGCTTCCAAATAAATATGGTTCTGTAGTTTTCCTTGCCAAGCATGAATCATAGTCGAAACAGCCTCCACCGCTTTCAAGAAACAGAACCCACTTAGCAGCACCGGTTTTCTCAAGGTAGTAAATGGCATCAGAACTATCGCTACAGACAGCAGATCGAACGGATGCATTAGCAACTGTGTATTTGTACATCATTGAGTCAACAAAAGATGAAGGAACAAGCATGCCAATAAAAAGTACAATTCTGATAGCTGCCATGGCGTATAGGAAGCCTTTAGTATCAAATATCCTCAATCATTTTTCCAAGCGATTTATACACAATGCAGCTGTGTATGTGTTGTAGTTCATGGTACAATTACTTCGCATTCCTTTTGTTTTGTAGCGATTATCGCCTTCATTAACTGCTTACCGCATGCTTGAGATTTTTCTTAATGGTTCCAAAACTGTTTAATTGATTTGAGTTTAAAATTCCACAGAAGAACTGCATGGTCAAAACATTTTCATTGTAGACTGGAAAAATGCCAAAAGTTTGTACAACCGTCGTATGAACAATGAATTATTATACCTCCAAAACACTTGCTGCCAATAATTGAAGAGGGAAATCTCCAAGTTCTATGACTTGCAGCGGTACTATAGGAAAACGCAAAGAATTTCTCCTTAACTATATTTTCCTATACCATAAGCATACCTTTATGCATCAAAGAAAAACTGAGTGAATCTAAAATCCTCGAATGAACTCGCAATAATTTCCATATTTGAAAACATACACAACCTGCAACCAAATCCGCATGGCAAACTTATCTAAGATGACTTTCCTCAACCTTGCTCCTTCCTTGCGTTTTTTAATAACAACAATCAATAAACGTAACAGCTTTTAAGATTACCTTTGACTGTCGAAGCCTTGCATACTACTCTGTAAGAAAACATCCTATTTCTTGCACAGTAAATAACAGGTTGATTACAGCTTGATTTTAACCTAATCTACACCGAAGATAACCGTTTAGAATATCGATATAACTAATCGATGAGATCAAAATATCATTTGAATTCTTTACAATCTTCCCTTTAGCTCTTTCTCTCTGAGACGAGTCACAAATTGAATCACCATTCAACACAGCTGTTGGTTGAAGACTATTCAATTGAGCATTGCAAAGATCAATGTTGTTTGACAGTCTGGAATGCAACTAATCAAAAGGTCGCATACTTATTGCTTTCAAATTGCACATCCTGTTTAAAAAAGACAATACAATAGTTCCAAGGCTCTCTTTCTAAAAGTAATGCTCAGTCTGAATACCAAAGAGGTAAACTACCAAATCAAGTCGCGCGTGGAAGGTCATGGTACCTGATATGTTTCGTAATGATTCAACGTGACTGATAGTGGTGATCGTCATCATCATTACGCTCAATGCATAGTTCATTTTCATTATTCTCATCTTAACATCGGAAATTTTGTAAATTAGTTGGCTTTTTATAGGGTAGTTAACAACTTCAGTTGATTACTTACACTTCATAAATATTGTAAAACGAAATTAAATGTAATACAACGATCTTTGAGCTCTAATGATGATGATGATTGATGATGATGACGGTGGTACTGATGATGATACTGATGATGATGATGATGATGATACTGATGATGATGATACTGATGATGATGCTACTAATGATGATGACGATGATGATGATGATGATGATGATGATGATGATGATGATGATAATGATGATGATGATGGCTAGCCCATGGTTGAAGACCTCCACGTGGTGGCAAGCGGGCACAGAGAGACAGCTGTCCTTAAGTTGATAGTGGTTTATATCGCAGAGATTCAGAACTAGGGCAGATGTTGATGACCTGTGGCAAACTGTCCAGCCAGGCCCCTTCAGTGAAAAGCAGATTCAATGGCTCACGCTACAGCTCTGCCTAGTAACTTGTTGGGGTTACAGAGTGGATTGAGTGTAGCCGACTGGATCACCTCTTTTAAACAAATGACAGGCGAAAACTGACCCCAGGGTCAGTCCTGGGCCCCCTTCGGGGGCGAAATGGGAAACACAGGACAAGATGATGATGATGACGATGATAATGATGATGGTGATAATGATGATAATGATGGTGATTGATGAGAACAAAAAAGGAATACAATTGAAAGGATAAAAACACAAATAACAGTGATATTAACGCCTATTTGGAGGGGCTCAGAAAAGTAAAATGCTTGTCCATTATATGGAAGTATCATGAACATCTTCGATGAAAAAAATAAAATTATATATGATCAAAATGATAAATAGTAGTGGTAACAATTTAGATTAAATTTATGTTGGAAATGGTGAACTCGAAGCAAAATCTGCCCAGCAAATGAAATACTCTCAGGACCAAGTTACACTATACTGGATGTCAAACAACTGCGATTATCAAGGTAGTACTACAATAGTCGCCAAAAGTCCTGGGACACCTTTGCAACATTCACCCCCCTCCCCCTAAACAATGTTGGTTTTTGGAAGACATTTTACGTGCCCAATAACGCTCAGTGCTTCATGAGCAGCATTACATTACTATAGGGGGAGAGGGGGTTCGTACAAGGTGCAAAGGTGTAAATGCTGAGAAGACTGCAATTTTCCATAATTTTTGAAAAGTGTCCCAGGGACTTGTGACGACTATTGTACGCTGAAGTAGTATTGTGAATCCTCCTTCACACCTTTTCACCGATGTGCAGCGTTGTGAGTCTCATAGCACCTACAGAGCGGAATGATTTTACAACAATTTCCAGACTGTTGTGTACCAGATTGCAGCGTTGCAGTGTAACTGCAATTCCAATATGGTATGAAAACCGCAACACTACGATAACAATCCAGTATAGTGTAAATGGGACCTCAACCTCTTGATTAATGTATCATTGCAATAAAAATTGATGGTCGCAAAACAAGAATTCAAAGCACAAACTCCTGATGCTTTAAATTAAATTCATTGTATAATAGGTTAAAAGAAATCCTAGACATCTGAACATTTGACAGATTTTAATTCGGGGTTATAAGGAAAGCAGTACAAACAACATTCAAAAGCATTCGAATAGATTATGATTAAAATTTCGTAGCTTTCTTAGATGCAAATAAAAATGGCGACAACATGAGCCTGGAATTTTAATTTCATTATTCAAAAGACATTTCTCAGACAGTCGACCGATATGCTCAACATCTTATCTGAAGCATGCTACAGGTACTTGAATGGCTAAAATGCAAGGTTTAGTCGTGACACTGAGGGCATTTCAGCTACACGCACTAATTGACATCGACCACTTGTATATTTGAAACAATATGTTGGCAACCCACATATTAGAACTAAATGGCTGTATATTACAGGGATTTAAACATAAGTATGCACTGCCACAATATAATTCTAGACAAAAGGCCTCCTGCAGCTCAGAAACTACTGAGAATAGAAAATGACTAATAAACATTAAACTATAGAATAATTAAAATTTTTTCAAGCATTAAAAAACAAAAAATGTGACAGATTCTCTCCCATCCCCAGTTCCTTTCAACAGATAGAATATATCTTAAATACAAAAAAATCTGCAATTTTCAAAAATACAAGAAAACTAGCTACTATTGTCAAATTCTATGGTCACAAAAATATCTGGCATTTGAATAAAATAAAATCGAAAAGCAGCACTTATCAATAATTTTCTAGCATCACCACGTAAAAGAAAGTTCCCTGTTCCTACCATAGTAATGGAGATGTTGGAAAATAGAATGTGGTGGTTCTTGCTTGTAGCTTGCTACAAAGGTTTTGCAGATGCATCAACACCATGCAGTTTCATTTGAACAGCCATTTCAAACAGGTAATCCAAACATTCGCACCTGAAAAGTAAAATTGTAATGAACAATAATAGCAATAAAAGGTTCACGTTTTCGCAAATGGCAAAAGCTAGAGACAGAAATGCAAGCCAGAAAACGTCTTACTTACTCTTATCAAGGAAAACAATTGCCAGTAAAGGCATTTCAAGCTACTAAATCATCCTGAGAATCCTTCATTTTTTCAGCCACTGTCTGCGTTACTCGGTCTTGCTTTTCCTTGATTTCCATTTTCTACCTTATCAGTTCTTATCAGCGGAGCCATTGTCAGTCCTCATACCACCCAATATTATGATGTAAGCAACCGTCGTGCATTCTTGACTTTCAGTAAAAACAACCTCAAGAAATTATCGCTTTCTTCATTCTTCCTTTTCACATCACTCTCATTCTCTTCAGAAAACAACAAAAACCACCACCAGCACCACCCCGTACTGAGAGAGGGGCTCAACGTGCTTTCCACCGATCCACCGGACATACCGCTGTACTTCCCCATTTCGCTCGATACCTCTCTTCTGTTCCTCTCCGTCTTCCATATTCCACCTTCCAACTCTCAACAACAATCAGCGCTACATAAACCAACAGTAAATTGCCCAGTAAATATGATACCCGATAGGTTTATCAGCATTACTATTCAATGCCCATACTAATATACAGTATATACTTTCCTATTTTTCTTTAATGTTCATATAAAAATTATGAAGTTCTACCACCTAGGTATTAAATTTTGCTTTAGGTTGGAGGTTCCTGTCAAATGCATGATAAAGATCCATAGAACCTTCGATGAAGATAACGCTTTGACCTCTAGAATTTCAATCAATTCCTGTATCAAAATTCTTTATTATCTCAAAAAAATACCCCATCAACACAAAAAGTACTCCTATCTCATCTGCTACTAGCATCCAGGATGACCAGTGGCTTTTGCTCAAGAAGATTCCTGATTTTTCCCTAAATTCCTCGACTAACCTGGCAAAATGGCATTCTCATTGCCGTTCAATGCAAATCTTAAAAACCTGTCCATTCCAACAACCGAAAAAAACAGATAAGGGTACAATATAAAAAATTCCCCTATTTTTTCCACACTTTACTTCTATTCCTTTATATTCATCTGACTTTCAAGATTGAAATCAAATTCCCTAACTATTCCTGATCTCACTGATACATGGTCACCATGGTAACACTCTTGCTGACGCTTATCCCGAACTACATCAAAGTATTCGCTAAATGAAGTAGAGATAAAAATCAATTGGAATGATCTACACTTATGCTCATTGTTGAGTCATCCAAACAGCATGCAGTTATCAAGTCTATGAATAAAACATATTGTTATCCAGACAGAAATATTATCAAAAATCCTAAATGAGAAATGATATAGTCAGTGCTAAGAGATACTTACATCACTTTTGCACGCTGCCAAGATTCAGCCCAAACATAAATCCCATGACGTCGAACAAGAACACAGCTGGCTTCAGGATAGTCTTTCATTGCTTGTTCTAATGGCTCCTGATATGCATGAAAACAAAGGTCTTCTATAGTGATTCGAACGAACCAATACATATTATACATGCTTGCATACATATTTTAGATGCATATAAATAAAGACAAATGAATATATATATATATATATATATATATATATATATATATATATATATAT
>OLMO02000294.1:3913252-3954204 GCA_900291935.2 Cassiopea xamachana | reverse complement strand
ACCACCATCATCATCATCATCATCATCATCATCATCATCATCATCATCATCATAATCATCGTTATCATCATCATAATCATCGTCATCATCATCATCATCGTCATCACCATCATCATCATCATCATCGTCATCACCATCATCATCATCACCATCGTCATCACCATCATCATCATCATCACCACTATCATTTAAAAACACTTAAATGACAAATCTGTCGATACAAATGCATTTGCTGGTAAAAACACACATATTCATCCTCTGAGAAATGTGCTTCGCATAAGTCAAGAAATGTATCTGAATTTATTTGATTGACTATATGCTCTTGTAGACAATTCCAATTCTAATTAACTTTCTGCATAAGAAGAACACTGAAACTGTTCTACTTCCAAGCATCTTCAATTTAGTCCATTTCAGTTTAATTTTTAAAATTCCACTTATAATACATACAATTAAACTTGGATAGCAAACTACAACAGATGAAAAAAATATAATAGCAAATGTTACAAAAAAGGGGTACACAGAAATTCGTATGGAGGGGAATTTCTTAAGGAGGAGCTCTTTCAGTAGGTCAACTAATCGAGAGGAGAGTACCTCCTACATTAAAACCTTAAATTCAAATTATGAAATCTTTTAGTGTTTGAAGAACAAGGGCCACGATGAAAATCATAGTCAGTTTCAGTTTACATTTTCATATATGAATCAGACACTACCATTGATATTGACAAGTCCGTGACAAAGTTACCAATGAAAAAATTCTTTAATATTGACAAATCCTTTATACCATTACAACAATAAGACTTTTAGTGTTCATATTCAAAATGTAGCTAATAAACCGACGGAAGGGAGCACCTACAAAAGTACGTAGCAAATAAATTATTGCTAGCACTCATTTAGAAATGGAAATAGGTTTAAGTGGTTGTTCTAAAATTGCCCTTGATATCAGCCTTGCTTTCTCCGCTCTGTCCAACAAATGAGTACAAAGCCACCTACGACACTAAAGCTGACCTATAACGCTTGAATATAGGCATGTTCTTGTAGCCTAAGAATATTGGTGCGTATGCTGAAACAAAACAGCCAAAGACATATTTGTGAATGAGAGCATAAAGGAGTGGCGCTTGAGTAACGAATAAAACATTCCAATTAAAGTGAACTCAACTTAATTAAAAGAGCAATTAAGGCTAAAGCCATGGCTCATAATAGAAATTTGTAGTCATGCCACTAACCAATAACAAATATACCCGAATGTGTGATCGACTACTCAGGAAAGGAGTTCCCAATGCCTTGAGCAACTTCCTGGGCATTTATCTAAAGAACTACTTCACCAACAAAGGCAAAATTGGGCTGGGAGTAAAAAATATTGACCACATCAATTCAAATAAGGGATGGACAATAAAACAGTAAATAGGTGGTCATACTTTTAGAATGAAGTGATACATGGATCGACTATTTTTGGTATACAATTATCTGCCAATTAATAAACGTAAAACTTTCTTCTCCTACAAAGAATCTTTTTCTTCGACTCCTAGCAATGTTTGCTATCAAACAATTAATTTTACTACAGCACGAAACAGCGGCAACATTCTTTTGACATAGTAGTATGTCAAATAGTATGTCAAATGTAGTATAGTATGTCAAAAGAATGTTGCCGCTTTTTGTGTTGTAGTAAAGTTCTGTAGTAAGCAATAACAGACTGTAAACAACAACAACAGACTGTAAACATTTAATTCAGTAATGCCCTTTAAAATTTGAACATGTTTAAGATTAAGGATTGTCGCACTCTTTCCGTGAAATATAAGGAATTTAAATCAACGAAAGCTATATTTTTATCTACATATCGTTATATTGGTAGAATAACAAAAAATCAAGACTCTTTCTGCAAAGTTTGCCACGATAAATTTAGATATATTGATCAATATACCTCTTTGTTTGTGCGCTAACATAAAGAGGCCAGAACATGAACTAATCTTCAAATCCCTGAAAAGAAAAAGTATATTGGCAAAGAAAACGCCTACAAAAAAATAACGGTCAAACATTTTTACGTTAATCATAAGCATCGCGACAGCTTCTGACGAAAGCATAGAGTGGTCATTGCATACCATGATGAATAATTCAAACATATGCACGTCATAATTTAAGATGTAGTAGAAATGAAATTTCTCTGATCTCAGTAAAGGTCCTCTGCACTAAAAACAGCTGGGTGACATTTGAAACTGCTACTTACAACATACTTAAACGCATCTGTTCTGCTAGAATTACTAATATTATCAATTTCTTTATAGTAAGCTTACGTAAAGCTAAAGGAAGCTAATTTACGCGTACTGCAAAAACTAAGAGAAAGCATACATTTATATCAATACAGAATAATTTTTTACAAGCTAACACAAACAGTTACATCATTGAGAAAGTAATAAACTATGAATCAATTGTAAATAAAGAAGCTAACTTGCGCTCAGTGGCGGTTGTACGGGGGACCGGGGGGCCACGGCCCCCAGAAAATTTTATTGGCCCATTCGTTGGCCCCCCACTTTTCTAGAAGGGTATTAAATTTTGAATTTTGAATATATTGTTTACTGGAAACACTTACGAATTAGGAAGATATACAAGGAATGGACATGATACTTCTAGACTGTTACTACACTTAAAATTATACAAAACGTCTCTCTAGCTTTCTTTGTCTTTTGGCTTTGCATGTAAGCAACAACATATAGTAAATTTCTAAATGTTAATGGAGATCTTGCATTTGTAGTTTCCGTTATGTTATCATCCTGTACTCTTATTTCTCTGTTATTTTGCCTGCTCTCCTTCATTTTTGCTCTTTCATTTACATAGCTTATTCGTGTATAAAGGGCCAAAAAGGTGTTCTCTTAGGGTAAAAAGGGTATGGTCAAAAAAATTTCTGGGGGCGTCGCCCCTAAACGCCCTTTCTTCTGTCTTACGCTCATGAGCCATGGCCCCCTCCGGATTTTTCCGGCTAGAATCGCCCCTGCTTGCGCTGCATGGTGTCTGCATATGCTACAGGGGCATTTTCATGACTTTCCACTATTTTATACTGTTTTTAAAATCATCTGTAGCTCTGGACTTCTTAGCTTCATCTGGCACTGTAAGCCACAACGAGCAGCCCAAAAACACAGTATTTTGTACTCCATAGCATAATGTCTTAACTCGTGGCAAGTACAATAAGTTATTCATTCGTAAATTAAGTGAGGTGCTTTTCTGCACAAAGATTCTTTTCATAAAGCAAAGGTATAGGCCTAACTTTTTCCCTTGTAGATTTCTAACAATTATAGCTCTAAGTGCCACTGAGGGTCAAAAATAGATTGGTCAACTGCCTCCTAACAGGATCTGAACTTCCGAGCATAATTACAGCAGCAAAAACACAATACACGTTTTTTTATAAGAAAACCATTATTTTGCCTGAGCCTCACTTTTCTTAGCTTTTCCCGAAATTGAGCCTGAGATTTTCTTAAATTTTTCTTAACTTCTACTGAAATAAACTGGCTAGAGTGGTTTACCCTATCGTTAATAATATTGCATACATGAATTTGAATTCCATCTTTAACATTTTGAGTGCAATAACGACGAAATACCGATCTTTTGCCTACAAAAAGACTTAATTTTGGAAATTGAGCCGCATGATTTTCTTACAATTTTCTTAAGATTTTGACGATTTGAGCCTTATTTTCTTACAAATTTTTTTCTTATAAAAAAAATATGTATATAAATGATCTTTTTCTTCTCCTCACTAAGATGCAGATATATCCAAATCAATCTCACTAGGACAAGGAACAAGTCAATCATTGCAATGAATAAAATGTATGTAGGAAACAAAGGCTGCTTGGTACTTTGAACATACCTATCGTTTGGGCTTTCGATTACTTTTCCATCGTCATCACATACAAACAAGTGCTCTGGCTGAAAGAGAATCTACACAAGTGGCAAGAATCTAAAATACAGCCGTGGTGGCACTTAAAGTCTTAAGGAGGATAGAAGGGAGAATGTTCATTTTTGAAAGGATAAAAAACGTAGAAATAATTCCAGGCTACCATTAGGGGAGGGCTTTTTTCTACTCCAAGCCAGGGAGTAGCAATGAGAAATAAGAAGCATATGGCACAAACCATCACGCATGGAACCTCAAAAAAGGCAAAGTGGTATTCTGCATTTTTTTATCTCCTGGTCTCTTAGCTACGCGTTTTTCCTGCGTAGATAGCATCGTCTGTTGAGCTAACCTAGGGTCCATGTTGATACGTCCAGTGACCTTGTTTATGTCTGTGTGAGTATCAAGGGCCTAGAGATAAGGCAAACCGGGCCATCACCCATGGAAGTTGGGAGGCAAACTAAACATTTTTCGTTTTGTTTAACGAGATTTCTTGGTCTCGTACTGAATTCAGTCTTGCTAAATTCCATATTGCTTCATATGCAAAACTTAGTTTCTACAAATATTACATTCATGGTTTTCTTATATTATTGAGCATCAGCTCTGGTTCCTTCTTTTTCCAAAGTTTACAAATATTGGATGGTTCACATTTATATTACATAGTCTGATGAAAATACACACTGTCAAAGACTACATGAAACATATTTCGAAAGGAGTATGTTTCATGTAGTTTCATCTTGTAGACTATTCATCTACAAGATCTGCATGTACAATTTATCTTGTAGACTATCCATCTGTGTATTGCCAATGCTAGAATAAACATAGAGCCAAAAACTGGACTACTACAAAGAAAGAACAGCAACTAATTCTTTACCTTCATCTTTATTGATGGAGAAATAAGTTTTTCTCTCTTATTGAAAATAATGATGACAGTAATGATGGCCAAGAAATACGTATGACAGCAGGGTAATACATCAAAGCAGGGGTGAAGCTAAAAACAATTGTTGGGGGCTAAAAACAAAACACAGCCAGGGCCAACAAACAGACTTCATTCAAGCCCACTTTCTCGACAAATAGGATTCTACTTGACTTTTACTAGCAGCGCAGCATTGACAAGCACTACTGATATTCTGCAAATGTGCTGCAAAGTTAAATATTGAGGGGTGTGGCAACCCTCTGCACCTTCCATATGGCTATGCCCCTGCATCAAAGCACCATAATGCAATGGGAAGAATGGCATACAAGGGAGCCAATGAAGGTGTAAACTTTCTGCTAACTAAATGCAAAATTTAAACTTACCTTAAGTCTTTCTTTCTGTAGACCAGATGGAGTAACATAAATTCTGCCAGGGCTAAGACATTAAGAGATTGGCATCAAAATCTAACAAGTTATCTGACATGATTGAAATGGAAGCATCAGCTCACCTTTATTAAACACAATCCTAAATACTGACACACAACAAAAATCTTCTGACAAATAAATAGATTACTCCTTCATTCAACGCATTGGCAAATAAAACAACAAATCATTGCTAAAATACAATTCAACCTTTGTCACTTACTTTATACTTAAAGGTATGTATTTGCTCAAATTTAGACCAATTTATTGAATTATATAATAACTCCAACTTGATATGAAAACCATTCCCTTGTTTTTGTATACTACAAAACATTTTGTCCAAGTAAAGTCATATTCATTTAACCGTGCAGTAAGCAATTATTGCTTACACAGTCACTAGCTGCATAAAATGGAAATTCAGTCCAACCAATAATCCCTACATATTGTACTAATATACAAAGCTTATGAAGACAAAACAAAAGATTCCAACCATTCACGGATGCTCATGGCCCCACCAGTTCCTGTCATCCATCCCATATGATAAAACTGACTACAAAGTTCTGGAATAAGGGTTGTCAGATTCTCCTGTGAAAAGTATGTAAACATATACTGGTAGCTGCTGCAATATATATTGAGTGTCCAGCAGATAATACAGTAATTTTGTTGATGAATCGTAGCATTCTACTTTTCAAGGAAAACATGAGGTAATTTTCATGAAAAAATAGGATTTGGGTCCACAAAGCCAACCAATAGGATGCTGCTGATCCCAAATTCTCATTGCTTCCCCACTGACAACAAAAATGTATTGTCTACTTTCTCATGAAATTTGATGATGCAATCAAAAATTAAGTCCATGTGATCACAACTAAACCTACTATATAACTCATGATAAAAATGGCCTATTTCTTGTTGCAAAGGTGTACATCACATTTTTAGGAAATATCCCCAGTCTAGGAGCTAGCTCATACAATGAGCTGTGAATGTCCTGAACCTATGCATTAAGCAATTTGCATGTATGCAAACTGAAAATGAACTTATGTATACATAAGTTCATCTTCGGTTCATTTTATCAAACTGCAGAAATGTCTGGACTTGAGCTATAGTCATGCAGCTCATTGGTTGAACACTAGCTCATCTCATTTGGCCATGCCACTGCTGAACCAATACTAGAATAGGTGTGGGTCATCTATTGCTTATCATATGAACCAACCTTGAGTGTTATGTAGCATTTGAGTCATGCTGTAAGTACCTATAGTAGTACAGCCACAAAGTACATTAAATCCTTATTTTTGTCTGACTGTATGCTTGATGATGTGTTGTGACACATGTCTTGAGTGAATGCCTAGTCTGTCTGGTGCTTATCTCCAAGCCTCCTATTTATTATATAAAGTGCCCTTTATTTGAATCTTGATGCCAATAGAGAATTTTGAACTTGAGTGAGTATTCAAAATGCTATTATTTTTTAATATTTTTACAAGCTTTGGTTCACAGTGTGTTTTTAACTAAATTTTTGAGCACTTAAATTTTCTAAAATACACACTTAAACATCAAGTTTAAAAAGTAGTCTTATTTTCTCCCTCAAATCTTCCAAAAATAAAAGCTATTTTTGTATCATTTAATCACCTACTTTTAAAACTACAGGAAGTGGGACTTGGTTCATTTGAAAATTAATTGATGTATCAACAAAAGATTGACAAGTCACTCTGAATTCAAAAACACAAATTATGCACACCATTTATGGCTAAAGCCCTGGCTATTAGGCAGTGGCGGCGCCAAGTAAAGGCTAGGGGGCTATAGCCTTTACCGAAAATATAGTTTTTCACCCGTCAAAAGGTGAAAAACTATATTGTCGGTGATTATTGACAATTACAGTACCCTGCTAACTGTAGTTCAGCCCTCTGTCGGAAAATTCTTGGCGCCACCCCTTCTACTAGATTACCAAGCCTCTGCAAAATTCGGGAGCATGTACCCTTACACTCTCATGCTTCTAAATTTTTATTGGACTGGCAATACACTGAAAAAAAACCTGTGATATTTCAAATTACCATGTCCTCCAAGCTGTCTGACTCACATTTTGCTAGCTTCCTTTTGCCTGCCATGTTTTCGCGCCTGAACTGAAACAGAGGCCATCCCAACATGATGCTACTCCTCATGGTACTTTTGGGTAACTCCAAAACAAATGTCTACAGAACAGGTATTCACATTTCTTGGCAGCTGAATAATACACCAGCGTGTTCATTTAGAAGGGCATCATATGGTATGTGTGTTTTATCACTCATAAAATGTGATAGAATGAAACACATCAGAAGTAGATGTCAAATATACCCAAGGAAATTACCAAGAAACAGACTTCCCCAAGCTCAATTTGCCAACAAACAAGACTTTCGTCGAGTTTTATCAGCAATAGAATGTTGACGAACACAATTTATGTGCTACAAAATTTCCAACAAGCTAAATCTAGGGGGGATGCGGTAACCCAGGGTGCACACCTGCGCGTAATTAAGGCAGGAGGGGCAAGGCTTCCTTGGAGGACAGTGTTTGTGTCTGTTTTTAACAGGGGTAGATTGTTGTGGGGTTAATAAATATATTGGTCTTATAAGTACAAAACGCTAATTTGGGGTCTGGGAGCTTGCCCCCAGGAAAATTTTGTTAAACCAAAGTGCCTACAATGCTTGAAAATGCCACTTCAAAGGATAGGAGAGTTGAACAGAGTTCAGTAAGAAGGGCATTTCTTGACCCTCCTGGCTCCCCATGGAAGAGGACAGAGGGAGCAGGTGCCCCCTATCCCCCAGGATTGGCATCCCCCAGTCTGCAGAGTATGGCATAAGCACATTGGAGAAATTTTTGCCCTGAAGCTCTTGCACACCAGTTTCACTTTGGGTGTGGCCAACGCAAGTAGACTATATGAGCATGATCCTGGTTGCTTCTTCTAGTATGTAAGCAATTGGTGTGTATGAAATAGGATGTAAAGGGATTACAAATGAGATATTTATTTCTAGAGTCAGAGCCAATCCAAATTAACTTTTTCAGTGCACACCAAGACACCAAAATGTCTGCCTGTGCACATTGGCATACCGGGCAATTTGCCTTTGTACATCGGAGATTTCGCCCAAAAATGCCATACTCTGCAGACCCGGGCATCCCTGGATCCCTATTGCTCCATTGGACAAAAAAGTGCGACTCACTACAGTTACCGATTTTCCGAAATATTCCAACCATGCTCACAACAAAAGGCTTCCCCAGCTAAGCTTTTAGAGTATCACTCTATTGCACATTTCATTTCATTCTAGATCCTTAATACAAAGTAAATTTTCAGAAATCTGATTTCCAAAATGCCCTGTTAAAATCTAAAAACTAAGTAAAATAAAATTAAATGTATAAATCAAAGATAAATCTTGCATAGAATGTAGAAAAATATTCAATGAAGATATGGAAATAAAAGAATATATGAAAATGACAAAAAATAGAGAAATAGCAAAAACTAAAATAAAAACTCTTTCCTATGTAGTCTAAAGAATTGTGAAAATGACTTTGTAGTAAATTTATTGTTTTATTCTTTCACAATGCATTCTTTTAAAAGCCAAGTACATTCTGGTTCCTTTAGCCCCGTTTACCAGTTTATTCCAGAAACGCACCCCCCTATCCAAAGCTCTTTTGGCCCTTAGAGGTCTTTAAACAGGGAATGTGCACGTCAGTTGAGAAATTACGTAGCTCCTTGCTTTTGTGTGTCGGATAGCTTGAAAAACAGTTCTTTCACATAGAGTGGTGCCTCATTATGGAGAGCTTTCTGTACAACTTTTACTGTCTCTAGCTCGATTAGTTGGTCACTAGTAAGCCAACCGGGCTCTTGTATAAGCGGCTCAGAAGGAGCATCAAAGCAACTGTTTGCGACTACTCTTGCTGCTCGATTTTGTAGTTTTTGTAGCTTTTGTAGGGAAGTAGTGCCTACACAACCCCACACTGGACAGCAGTATCTGAAATGAGGCTCAATAAGACCTGTGTATATTTCTAAATAATGTTCAAAGGGAGATCTTGCTCTATGTATTGAAGCATGGCACCAAAAATCTCATTGTGGCCTGCGTAAAGTTTGCAATCCCTTGGACACCCACTGAATGAGGAGTTATTTTGGCGAGTTGAGGGTTTCCCATTTCACTATTTTGATTTCTAGGGGCTGGAATCCCTCCACTTTAATGTTGTAGCTCTAGGGAAGGATTCTGCAGGGTGATAAGCTACTGAGTTATCATTAGTGCAGGCCCGTAGCCAGAGGGGGTATGATGGAAGGCCCCAGACGTTTCAAAATGCAGCTTTGTCCCCCCTGAGAACGTTTCATAGCGAGTATTACACTTTATTTTCTGCATTTTGTCTCTCTTTGACATTAAAACTTTATGGATTGGTGTACAAAGTCTTCAAACCTTATTTAAAACAGGTTGGGGGATCAATTTTCCTTCTCTGCATAGAATAATGAACACAACCCTCATCTTTAGATGAATTTAGATACATTTAGATGCATCTAAATGTATGCATTTTCATACGAAAATGCATTAGTGTGGACGCTACCTTAGTTTGTATGCATTCTTCGTCAATTTTGATAACTGCGTTCACATACGTTCTCCCCAGAGTTCCGGTACTGATTCATGCTAACTACTCTCGCCTCAACTTTGCTATGCTCGAAGTAACTACACTCAGGGATGTGCCTAGGCAATTAATTTTAAGAGTCATGTTTAAAAATTTTTGGAAAAAATTTGGACAATTCTATGTACGAAAGGATTTAAGGAAGCACTGTGACCAACAGGATGCTAATTTCCCCGCATCATGATCGATGTTCTTGTAACTTCGTAAACATTGGGGGTACCACGACCATTCGGTACCCCATTCCAAAATCGCGCTTGCTACGTGCCTGTATTAGCATCTGAATTGATCGACGTAGCACTGAGAGATTCTGGTATCATTACAGAGAGATTCTAGTATCAATGTCCCTAGCTAAGGAAAGTCATGTTTAAGACCAACCAATTGTTTTTTTTCTGGAGAAGTATCCCATAGTTTGTAAGTGGTATGTCTCAAGAGATAGACAAATAGCGAGATTTTAAACTATAAATCGGAAAAAATCTCCACTTCTGAATGAGAGAAATGTGTTTTGTTTACTCAGCTTTCTGCTGTTATTCAGCTTTTTTCAAACAACTTTTGTAGTATGCTTACATCATGTGCAAAAACAATTGAAAACCTCTCTGAATTTTTTCAAACATTTGTTAACTCTGCGAATGAAATGAAAGACAATTCTCAAATCTTAAAAATAAATGTGAAAACACTTGTAACATTTGCGTAAAGCACAGCTGTAGCCACTGACACAAATATTACATTTTCCAGTAATTTGCATTTGAACCAAACAAATTTTGAAAACTTTATCTCTGCTGTTATTGATGTCACTGAACAAAAATGCCTGCGCAAGAAAAGGGCAAAGGTGCAATAGCTATCCACAAGCAAGGACGCCTCCAGCACGGGGGGTAGCGGGAGGCAGTCGCTCCCCCTGTCCTCCACCAACAGGAGAGAGGGGGAAAAATTTGCCCTTTTGAGATAAGACGTTTCGATGTTTTTCAGTGCTCTCTTTACAACAAATACTGCAAAAATTGCATTTTCTAATCATCTGGTATTAAGCACTTTCTCTGAGCTCAACCATGGTGGCCCTTCTGATTGGACACTGACTACACACTTTTATGTTAGAAGAATACCTAATTTTTCACTGAGCCTTAATATTCTAAAATTTGTTCGGTTTTTGAGCCTTAGGGCCTGTTTATATGAATTGAGCTAGCCCGGTTTACCGGGCTACCTCGGTAGAGGCGAAATTTGCGTGAACAATGGATCCTTTTGTTAAATAGAACTGCATTTATTTGATCCCGGTTGACACAGATTTTAGCCACGATTAACCGAGATTTGTTTCAAGCGGGATAACATAAATGCGTCAACCGGAATACCCGGGCTAACTGGGATAAAATTAACACAAGTGTGCAAGCGCTGCATACTTTGCGCGTTATAAATATGCAATAATAATGTAGTAGGTAAATGAGTTTGATGAATAAAGCTAAAAAACATTGAAAAATCAGATGCTGCTGTTAATGCAATACTGAATACTGTAAATTATGGATTTCTATAGTGGTGAACATTACAGATGACAACTGAACTGATATCAACGATTGCAATATGTTAGTTCCCTCCATCTCTAACAATATTCCCAAGGTTTGTTACTGAAAGGTTGCCAACATACGAGTGGATCATCGGGACATTGGATCCACAATAGCCCGGCAACTGCAGGTAGCCCGTCTTAGATAATCGCAGCATTCGATTATCTCGCCTTTACCGGGGTACCACGGTAAACCGGGCTAGCTCACTTCATATAAAGAGGCCCTTAGATTATTCTTAAATTATTCTTAAATATCGAAAGTGTAGCTACGTCAAAGAATTATATTCAAATCTTTGTTGATGTGTTACTTTATCATAAAGAAGAGTAAGGTGGAGCAGAATAGAAAATATTGTATCGATAGTAGAAAAATTAATCTACAAACAGCACACTAGCTCAAATACGCAAAAGTTCTAAGTTTTGATGAAACTTGAACCTTAGATTATTCTTAAATTATTCTTAAATTTCAACGATTCTGAGCCTGAATATTCTTATGAACTTTATTCTTTTAAAAATAATAATAACAATAATGTGCTTGAGAGAATAGCATAGAACTGCTTTATGTTATACAAGTTTTGTCATAAGCTCTCCAACCCCACACCGCTTATGAATAGCCAGAGAACATTGCTGAAAACTTTAGAAAGAAAAGTGATTATTAGCAATAGAAGCAACCTATTAGTCTGTAGCGATAGTGTTTTTGAATGGATCATCTTTAAGATCCCCACTTGGGGAGCCTGTACCCTTTCGTTCAGAATTGTTTCATGCGCCCTTGAATAATTCATTGTCACAAAAGAGCTGTATAAATGGTGCAACGTCAAAGTCGAACCTTTGGCGCTCTCTGGATAAATCTTGCCCCCAGCCCTTTCTTGTGCAAGCGCCCCTCTCCACGGGACAATAAATATATGATTTTGCTGCCATATGTTTTATAAATCGTTGTGGTGATGGTAAGTTGCTTCACTCAAAAGGCCACATCTCGCCCCCTTGCCGAACCTATTTATCAATTTCCCCACTTATCTATCTAATTTTTTACCTACCTATCTATCTACCTACCTACCTACCTACCTACCTACCAGGAGCGTAGCCATAGGGTGTGAAGGGGTGGGGTTTCCACGCCCCCAATATCTCGATTGTCGGCACATTTGCCAATTATTAATAGCGCTCTTCAACTTTTTATTGCTTATAAACTCCTATTTGTCGGCAAATTTGGCTCGAACGCCTTGTTAGTGGAAAGCTTCTGCGTCGTTGTCCAAAGTTCATTTACAACAAGGCTTCAGGCTCAGTCTTGTTCTTCATTTTCCGCCAATTTTCAGGCTCATGTTCTTATAAAATTGTTCTTATAAAAAAAGACTGTATTTCGTATTGAACTAGCTTTTAAAAAAGTAAGATTCTTCCATTAAGACAATAACCCATATAATCAGAGATAGAATAAGGATTCATATATGTAGTTCACTTTTCATTTACCTTGCTCAATATATTTATGGTTTGTAAATTCTTGTCCTTGCTTCTTGACAGTGCTCATACCATGCAAATTTTCCCGCTCTACGGATTAACATCACTTGTATAGTTATATCAAGAAGCTGTTAGAGTAAGCTCGAAGTAAGCTCGAACTTAGAGCCCGTTATGCTGATAAGCATGGATTAATGACAATGGAAAACTCTCAGGTCAAAAGCTGAATTCACTTGTAACGAGATTCTCTTGATAGAAGTAGGGTTTTATCTTTTCTACAGCAAGACCTCTTACAATTAACAGTCCATAAAGGATAAAATACATATTAAAAATTTATGACCTTTGGGAAAACATATAAATTTTTAACAGTAAGCACATTGCCATGCACATAGAAAGACTATACCTTATTACATCTTTTAATGTTTCCGTTGCTATTAGGTATGAGAAAATGGAGGCCTTATCAGCGACTTTAACTCCTTTTAATTCAACAGATGGAAACAGGAAACAGCAGCAAGTTGTGCAAATTTTCTTTCATAACTCGACCTAAAATAGTTGCAGCATCGTAGCAGCACACGCCATTAACTACAGACCTATGAGAATTTAACAAAAAGGATGAAAGAAGAAAAAGATTGTCAATAACAAGACGAGTCTACTTACTGTACTGTAGTCTCTCGAAAGAGTTCATAAATAAAATCTGATTGCATTTTTAATCAATGCATGCTAGAAAATTTCTAAACAGCTTGCATGCACGTGCTGCACTCACTACTAACTGCTTTGAAAATCAATTTGCATAACAATCAATTGGCGGGAAAATTCTACTGCATAATTAAGATGAAAAATGACATAAATTATGCGCAGAGAATTCAGTGCAAAATATTTCGTGGCAAGACATAGAATTCTTTCATAAAATTTCGCTTTTTTGGCTACAAGAGCCAGAAGTATAATGTTTATCAATTTATACGAATTAGTCATTGATTGGTTTTCAACAGTGGTGTCGTCCAAAAACTGTAACAAGGGGGGCTGCTTTGTAGGATATATATGGACCACACCTTGAACCACGCCAATTTTTGCATTTATGAAACTAATGTTCTTGTTACTACTGTGAATTTAAAAATATAAATAGAGAGAAAAAGCCAACATAGGGTTGTAGCATTTTTTCCTCTATTTATAGGAGCTTTAGATTCCTTTCCCTTCCTTTGGTAGATGCATAGTTTAGAACTTGCTCAGCCTAAAACGTGTTCGATGAAGGGTGGCTTAGCCCTCCCAAAATCTTTGATAATTTTAGGAAGGGGGCTCAGCCCCTGAGTTCCCCCTCCACAACACTCCTGGTTGTCAAGCAGTAGTAGATTGTACAGCTATAGTACACTTATCTTTTTATAAGAATACCTACCTTTCACTGAGCCTCAATAGTCTTAACTTTTTCTGATTTGAGCCTTAGAGTAACCTAAATTATTCTTAATTGTCAAAGGTGTAGCTTATTCTAAAATTCAAAGGAGTATATTCAAATCTTTGATGATGTTTTACTTCATCATAAAGCCAAAAAAATGGAACAGAACAAAAACATTGTATCGATAGTGCAAAAGTTGATATATACACAGTAATACACACAACTTCTAAATATTGATGAAGCTTGAGCCTTGCATTATTCTTAAATTGTTCTTGTATTTCAGCGACCATGGGCCTTAATACTCCTATAAAGTTTGTTGTTATAAAAAATGTGAGCATGGACTGCGATGTTGGTGGAAATTGTGCAAGAGCAAGCAAATGTAATTTCGTTTAAAGCTCCGTGGATCGTAAGATTCTTATGCAGAGCTTTACTGGTAAATACCAAGTATAATATTGTGCAGTTCTAACAGACCATAGCTAGGAATACATGAAGGCGAAAACGTGAGAGACAGGGCTTGAGTATACTTCAATATTTACTCCATTGTGGAAATTATCTGCCTCTGACCAGATTTCAAAGGAATCCTTTTGTCATAAACTGCAAATTGTTTTACTTCGTTGCAATTCTGATGTTTGAACATGAATGAGTTAAGTACATATAATCGGACAGTCTAGAACTTGCGATATCTAAATAAATATCAATATATCTATAGCAACGGGTGCTTTCTTATTTTGATTCTGATATTTTGTGAGGTTTTTACATAGTTTTTTCAGACGGATACATCGCTCAAAATCAGTGGCTGGACCCCATTGTGGTACCTTGAAAGTACCATTCAACAAGCTGGTACTTGAATTTGGAAAGGTTTTAAGTAGAAAAACCGACTTCAAGGAGGGAAATGAGTGGAAAATTATTGCTTCAACGGTTTTTTTGTATATCTAGACGATGCAGATAGAACATAGAGCTTAAACTTTTGCCCAGATTCTATTTAATTATTAACCCAATTCATCCTTAAGTGTAGCCGAGCATCTCGCGCTGCTGCGTATGTCATGAAGTGAATAGCAAATAGTGGTTTTTTATCTGATCTTATCTTTGCAATCGGTCTGCATTTCACATTCAACATGCTTATCCATTCAAGAAGTGCTTGAGCATAAGCATTCAATTTTACGTTGAAATTAACCTTTGCACACTTATATCTCTCCTTGTGCATGCGATCACATTGCCCTGGAAGTCATCTGGAATTGTCACTACTCTATACTTGCTCTCTCCTTCTTTTAATACTTTCACATGCTTTGACAAGCACATTATTGTCATACGTGGGCATGGTTAAAGGCGTGGTCCACATATTTCCTACGACGCAACCCCCCTTGCTGCAGTTTTAGGACGACACCACTACCCTTACATTCCTTCATTGTTCTCCTTTTCGTTTTGCTTCCTTGTTTTTATTCTTGTATTTCTTATAAAGATAACTAGCTTTTCGCTGGACCTCAATATTCTTAATTTTTTTGGTTTGGAGCCTTCGATTATTCTTAAAGTAGTCTTAAAAAACAAAGGTGTAACTACGTCTGAAAATCAAAGGGCTGTGTCCAAACAGTATTGTGTCAATAGAATATTAGATATGATAAATATATTAAATTAGTATTGTATAAATAGCGCCAAACTTGATCTTAAGGTGGATTTTTTACTAGAATGTAAACAGTCTTGAAGTCTTGATAAGCATGAGCCTTGCATTATTCTCAAATTATTCTCAAATTTCAGCGATCGTGTGCCTTAATAGTCTTGCAAAATTTATTCTTGTAGATAAAGTGAGTTCATAAAACTCGTATTCGTTGATGTTTTGTTCATTCTATTACACAGCTACTTTTCAGCTTATTCTAAAAAGAGGCGTGTGCTGTTTCAACTGATCATCCATTGCCCATATGCATTAGTCATTCATTTCCACTACTCGTGTTTGTTCTCCTTCACTGATATTGTCATTGCGTTATTCTTACATTCTTAAGCGACAAAATAAGCAAGTTTCCCTTAAAATTAAGGGAAGGAATTCAAAGTTTTGTTTATATGCTGATTCATCACAACAACAAAAATAAGAACAGGACACAATAGTAATTTCACTATCTATTTCATCTACTCTCACTTGGAAACCCCATATCAATTCCATTACAAAGCATGCATCTCAGAAACTTGGCTTTCTTTCTAGAGCCTGTGGCTATCTCTCAACTTCTCAGCTATTAAGTATATGTAAATCCCATATTCGTCCTTCTCCGGAGTACTGCTCTCATATCTGGGGTGGTGCTCCTAAATCTTCTCTCCATCTTCTTGACAGAGTCCAGTCTAAAGCTATCCATCTCATCAACAATCTAAACCTCACTACAGTCTCTCTCCCATCGTCGTCTTGTTGCAGATCTTTCCATTTTCTACCGCTATTTTCACGGACATTGCTCTCAGAAAATCAAGAATATTAGTCCTGATCCAGTGAGGCGTGTTAGAACCACCAGAAGCTCTACCTATTCACACCCTTTCCAAGTTACACTACATAATCCACGAACTCTAGCTCACAAATCATCTTTCATTCCTAGAACTTCTTAACTGTGGAATTCATTGCCACCCACTACTTTCCCTGAGTCCTACAATTTGTCATCTTTTAAATCTAATATCAACAAACTTGATCTTATTTCCCTCTCTGCTTCAACTTCCCCATTTTCTCAGTTCTCCCTTTGTCGGGGCTTTGTTATAGGCTCTGCGGCCTTTCCCTGGACATTACTTACTAAAAAACAAAAAAAATCTGCAGTGTAAAATTTCAACTAGCCAAAATATCTTTCTTATGAAACTTCAGCCTTGCTTTGTTCTTAAATCATTCTTGAATCGCAGTGAATTTTCTCCTCAATATTGCTTTCAGGCGTCGCTGCACAGCAGCACAGAGGCTCAGGATAACAATATCCTTGGCGAACGCAGCCACAACATGTGGTAACATGCTTGCGGTGAGGAAACAAAACCAGTGTACTGATCAGATAAACGACGACATGTCTGTTAATATTTCATAGGTTTATTCGATGATTCACGACAAGAAAAGCGCGATAAATGCTAGAAGATGTTAGTTTTTCATCCTAGAAATACAACATATTGGATGGTAGTGTTATTGGTAAGTTGCTGGCTGATATGCACAGTTACTGCAGGTTCGAATTTCACTGATTATAGCGACAACAATAACGATTCAATTATCATAAAGCCAAAGTGTTGTAAAGGCAAAGGAAATATAACAGAAAGTACAGATACGGTCCTATCATCTAAGTCACAGAATAATACAAACGAAGGAAATGAGAAAAATAATGGTTCATTTACGGTCCTGACAAGTGGAGAAATACACCGACAAAGAATCATCGTAAGTTGTTCTTGGAAACACCGCTTTTTAACAGACGAAGTGCTTTCGTGACCTTATGGTTTTTCCTATATAATTTTCACTCAATTATTCATCCATGATTCACATCATAATTCACACCAATTCTCTTTGTAGACATTCCGAAGCCTATATTTACTTGTCGTTTTGTTTTATGTTTAAAGATAGCGGGTCGTTTTGCCTTGGAACCTAGACTAGAGTTCTTTAGCGGGTTGGACTTCCAGTCTGAATACTAGGAATAATATTCATCAGTAGCTATATGCAAAGTTTAATTCAAGCTCTATCGCCACCCAAGTGCACTTGTGCGCTGAAAGCAAGATTGCTGTACGTGATGGTATGCATTCAAAATGTATGCCAGTAAAATTGCCTGCATTGAAGTTACAATGAATCATTGCGGTTGTCATTGTTGACGGGATTTCGATGAAAATAATTTAAATGGTGTTTGTTCTCCACTCGCAACAATCAAGTGATATCTAGCTGGTTTGTTTATTTACGGCTATTGGATTGCACCAGCTAAATGTTATTAGACAAAGGGCTCATGCAGCCCGGACATTCTTCTCGATAATAGAGAGCTATTGATATGACAAAAGGGGCACAATTCCATTGGCTGGTTTTCTTTTAACTATGTGTTGTTGTCATGCTGCGGTGTAATTTTCTTAACAGCGAAACAACTCTGTGATGTTACTTGTTATCCGGTACACTTATTTGCCGTAACGAGGGACGCTAGTTTCAAGCGTGGACACCAGAACACTAGCAAACACGTATCGTCCTACAAACAGCTAAAGCCTAGCGCACACAGCACGATTTTTGTCGCTGGGAACAGAGATCTTGTCTTCTGTCGTCAGCGATGAAAAAGAACTTGTAGCATATTTGATATTGAAGATCGTCGTCAGCGACAAAAATCTCTTATATGTGTTTCCCGCACACAGCAAGTTTTCGTCCTCAGCGACAAAAATCGTATCTGAAATGGAGAGAGAGAAAGGCAGTCAGGTATAAACCCCGTTGAAAACTTTAAATACCACGCCCAATAGATCTTAAGGAAGCATCCATTTTGAGTACAGAGATACGTTCCTTCCAGACAGAAAAATTATACTCTCCATCACGTTCAAACTAAACACCTTTTATAAGGAACCTACCACAAGGCCTAGTTCTAAAAGTTCCTTATTTGTAGACGTCACATCAGCAAATTGTAGTACCAAAAGTTCCCTAATAGTTCCTTAATTTTCGCTGCACATCATGTGCCATAAAAATAGTACAGAAACAGGAAAAACATAAAATTTTGAATTTTGCCTTTACTTGTGGCTAGAACTGAGGAGCAAAAACGTAAAGAAGGTAGGAACAAAGTTTTACAAATTCAAAAATGAGATGTTAACCAATGAATATCATGTCTATTCCATCGCTATCATCCAATGTAATATAATCTTCGCTTGAATCTTAATACAGAACTCGATATTCAGCTAGCTTGGTGTTGTACCACATTATTTCACCTGTATGCCAATCTTTTTTAGTTCTTGGTGCTTGCAGTTATAAAAATCTTTCAAATCGAAAAGTTCCTCAGGGATTTCGTTTTTAGTAGTATAAGTTTTTTAAAAATTTCGCTTTCTACATCTAGGTTTACTATAAATCCGGTTCCTTATAAAAAAAGCGTTTATATGGATGGATTTTAGCGACCTCTCAGCACTAATATCATAAGCTAAGTTTCTAATATCACACTGCAGTAGCTGAAAAGTGAGAGCTTCAGCTCCCAATCCCCCTCGGCTCCGGCGTCCCTGGTAATGGCTACGCAATCTCCTCTAATTTTCCAGGCCTTCCCATATCCCATATAGCATCGTTTGCGCATCTAGCCGCCAACTCTTGCTCATGTTCGCATTTTGTTTTCGAGTATGCCGTCACGCCTGTCCTAGGCATATACTTTCGTCTCTGGTGATTTTACCATCAAAATTCAAGTTACCTCAAGATCCTCATTGACCTGGCTTTACAATCGACGAGAACATGTCACCAAAAGATGTCACTTCATTGCCTCTGGGTGCAGTGTTGTCATTCTAAAACTGTAGCAAAGGGCTGTGTTGTTGGGAACATATGGACACACCTTGGGCCACACTCATTTTTACAGTTATGAAACTAATGTTCTTGTTGCTATTGCAAATGTGAAAATATAAATAGAAGGAGCAAGGGAACATAGGTTTGTAGTATTCTTTTTCTATTGTTAGGAGCGTATCTTTCCTTTCCCTTCCTTCGCAATGCATAGTTAAGAACTTATCCAGCCTTAAACATGTTCAATGAAGGGGAGCTCGGCCCCCCAAAAAAATTTTGATAATTTTAAGAAAGGAGTTCAGCCCCACTGAGCCCCTCTCCACAACCACACCACCACCGTCTACATTGACTTATGACTTTGTTGCCATTTTTTACCTGTGATCATTGTACGAGCGAGCAACATCTGGTTAACGACATGTATTTCCTTTGCACATTGTTGGTAATAAAGGGAATACGAGTCTCAAAATTAATGGAAAATTTAAAACAAATGAAGAACAAGGCAGACATTGAAGCACTGTTGTAAAATGTGTTTTGTACAACGATGCACACGTTTTCCTATTAACATATTGGCATGACATGTCGTCTCCATTTTAGCCTGATGAGAATTGACATTTCTCTTCTTTGACTTTCGTGAAGTAGTTTGCCTCAGACGAAACTGTGCTGACTTTGCATATTGATAGTTTACAAGCTTTTGTCAAGAAAGAGCATTGATATCAAAAGAAGCTACCTTGAATGTAGCATTTGGCCAAGTACCAATGGGCTTTCAATCAATCAATCAAGGCATCCAATTTTGTCTTGTATATTTTCTAATTACTAAATTGCCTACACCCTAGTTAGTTAACAACAAATATAGAACAGTTCCGCCTCAAAATTTTGGAAAAGTTGAGAACAGCAAGTCTGAGCCGAAATGTTACTGATTTTTATGAAAAAAGTGTATTACGTTTCAAGGAGAACCATTGTGTAGTATGAACACTATAGAAGTTCGTATTTTCGTTGTTACTCGCTCCTAATAGGCTAGTGAGTGTATCTCCAATTGCAAGCTCAATTCGCATGGTACGAGCAGATTTTCCATAGTTGATACCTAGCACTCTATTGTTGTACTCGTTTCACTGACAAGGGCCATGTTTTACTCGTTTATCCAAGGGCCTATGACATATCCCAGCCACCCTGATTGTGGGGCCCCTTTTATACACTACACCGTTTTCATGTCCGGCATCAAATGAAGACGATTTCATAAGAGAACACTATACCGTTTCACTAAAACGTTTCCATACGTTTTCGTTTGAAAACGGTGTAGTATAAAGGAATTTAACCATCAGGTTTTGTCAACTGTAACAAACTTATTGTCATTTGCTTCAGCTACTCCTAGCCCTTCCCAACAGATTTTCTATGGTGCTCGTAGCTGAAGTCTTGTAATCTGTTTCTGTTTTGTGTTTCTACAGTACATGATACTTCTGTCAAGAAAATGTATGAACTAGAATTCTTGTGATTATTTTCAGTTCCTATAAAGAGTCTTTCAGTCGTTCAGCAACTCTGTTGAGTTGCTTATGAGATGTTTATAGCGTAAATTGACGTATTGTTGCAAAAAATGTATAGGTTGACTAGGTTGAGACGTTTCGTTGGGTTCAATCAAAATTGATAGCACTTTTTGAAGTACACGTTTTTTATAAGAAACTTTTTTATAAGAAACTTTTTTATAAGAAACTTGGATCGTTGCCTAGTACTATAAGTTTCTTAACTTAACGTAAAAATTTTAGCATTCCAGTACTTAAAGTTTCTTAATTAGTTTCTTATGTTCGAGACCGAAACTCACCTTATTGTTTGAAAGTCGAACAATTCTGGGTGGATATAGCCGTTCAACATCACGAAAAATGTCCTACCAGGTCAAAATAAAAAGTTACAATCTTTTTCAAACGAAAATCGTACAAATTAACGAGTAGAAGCAAGTCAATGTACTCTGTTTTAGACAAATTGATATTGCACGGCTTCTTAGTTTTTCTTGAACAAATTACTAGAGTTTCTTGATTTTTTGACCAGCCTAGTACTCGTTTTTTATAAAAAAATGTAAAGTTGAAATTTTGTTTGCGACTGACACAGTTCCGTAGAAACTCTCAGTTCCCTTTGTTATCTACCTTCGACATTATCGTGGCTCTTTCCCCTTGGTAACTGTCTCCACTTTTGAACAGTTTATCTTGAACTATTTCCATGTTTTATATCGTAATCGTTGGTTCACAGTCACTCTTGTAGGCTCGCATCCATGTACTTTCCTGAGGCCCCATTTACATTGTACTGGACAAATATTTAGCCGCTCAGATTTTGTGCAGTTGCACCACGTCTACACTGTACGAGACAAATATTTGTCCTTTTAGCTGCCCCGTTTACACTGTACCAATGATAGGCAGGCATCTTTACTATGACATGCGCAGTAGCTTGTTCATTGATTCCCTTCCGTGACAATGTCTACCAGCATTTCCCGTCTTCTCCTATAGCTTTAGGGAGACAGCAGTTTCCATATTGCATATACATATGTAAAGCAGCTGACAGTGTGTTTAGAATAGATAGTAATATACAATAGATAATCTGTCTACGCATTGGGCCATTCAGAAAGTAGGTACGCCCAATTTCATCGATTTTTGGGAATTTTGGATCGAGTTTAGGGGGGGGGGTTGATAAATTAAAAGTACGTGTGCTCAAGAGGAAGGAGTACCTTGGAAACGTACATTTACGTTCAGCGTACACTTTCACGACAATTTAGTTCGCTGAATTAGGAAGCTCTTAAGAAATTTTTAGAACTATAATGTGACCAAAAATTAAGAAACTTAGTACTAGGCCTTGAGCTAGGTTTATAAAAAAAACGTATATTCGCATTAATTAACAAACCTGTAATGTAAGGTAACAGTCACTAACTAAATCGAACATATTTCAGTGAACAGAAGAAGATACGTTTTTATTGTTAAAGGTAATCCATAATTCTAACAGCAACTTTCAACTTTTTTAATGATTGCATGTTTTTTTATTATTGGCGCCAAATTAATGTCATATTATAGCTGCCTCCATTCCAAAGAAATTCAGCCCCATTTCCTATCTATACCCTTTCAAATCCGTTATACCCGTTTACACAGGATCGAGAAGTGTTTGGATCCATAAGGACCCACTTTTGTAAGTGGACCCAAAAGTGTTCGGATAGTGGACCCAAAAGTATACAGGTACTGTGGCCCCGTGTAGACGCAAGGCCTATCGGTACCAAAGCTATCTGGATAGTTCCAGATCTCCGGTCCCGTATACACGGGATGTAAATGGCCTCCCAACAAATAACGCAATAAGTACCTACAGATACAGATAACAAGACAGACAGATACCAATACAGATACCAAGGACTATACCAAAATCTATTAGTTCACCCTTATTGAGAAGTAGGTTAACATTTTGGTACTACTGTAGAAAAAATTAGAAAAAAGGTATGAAACTTTGTAGATTTTGGTATGATCCTTCGTAACCTAGGTAAATTTACGATAGAGTTACGGTTAGAATAGCAACAAAAACAGTGAGTAGCGGAGAAGAGAAGGTATTATAAAAAACTCTGATGATTGCAGAAAATTCTTTCACTTATTTCCTTTTACGTACTTAACTTTTCAGTTTCATCATTTAACTTTCTTGGCCCTCAGTCACAATGCATTTTTATGGCTTTCTCTCCATAAATTTTGTGTTGAAACTTTGCGGGATCGGGTGAAACAGTCACGCATTGTGTATTGTTTGGTACGCAGATGCTATAAGCTGCACCTCTTAGATTCATTAGCTTTAAGCATCTGCTCAAAGATGATGTTTAAAGATGTTGCAAGGTGTCTCTGTTGTATACAATCGTAGCTATATACATGAATTATTAATTTCCGCGGAGCTGTGCATATCACAATGCGGAAACTTTGATCACTATACTGCTGTCAAAATGAATGATTTTGCTTCAATTGTCCCGTTAATACTAGATTTAAAATATAAGGAGTATGACCTAGGAGTTTTATCTTTAACTTCATTGCTTGATTGGAATAGTTGCAATCCACCTTTTCGACGCAAAATCCACGTGCTAGAGGTGGTCACGTGACCTTTCAACTAGTCTGCTATGATTGGATAAACCTTTATTTTTATAAACAAAAACGCGAAAACTGGGACAGGCGTCTGGGAAAGAACTAAAACTACTTAATATCGTGAAATGCTGTTACTGCAAGAAATACCACAACGACTACAAGCGATAAAATGCTCATACAATGAAGAACAGGATTTTCGTGAAAGTCAACACTACCTTCACGGCCTAAATTTATTAAAGCCTTCACCAGCGGACCTCCAAATCTGCCCACTTGACAGCGGGAACATACGCAAGTCATAAACGTCTATTTTGTCTATGTCATTCAAAGGTGGATTTGTAGAGTTGATATAACCGAACTTTTCTAGTTTTCAAACTTATAGCAAGGTTTCTTCACATTCACAGCAAACGGCCACAGACTTGTCCTAGTCTTCGCGCTTCTATTTACAAAGATAAGACCGTAACCAATCATAGCGCGCTATTTTCAAGGTCATTTGACCCCATGTAACACGTGGACTTTGCCTCGAAAAGGTGGATTGGAATACAGTATCTCTGAGTTCATTAGATGTTCCCTTTTGGAGGGATTTCCAATTAAGATGTATGCTTTCGTTGAAACTATACCTCACCCCATATTTTCAGTAGGTACTTGGCTAAAGTTAGGACCTAACTTACCCCCTTATTAATAAGAATTTGTACAGTTGACTAAGCCAGATGTCCTCCTCCCCCCCCCCCATCCAAGGTCCAGCTCTGGACCTGCCCCTGTAGAGAGATGGACAAAACCAGGTCATTAGGGAATCCCTTTAAGGTCATCTTCAACACATTTAACCCGCTGTATCGAATTCAATCTCTGATTGTTTTACCTTTCATTTGTAGGTAAGTGGATATTTAATTTTTGGAGTTGTCTGTGTTGGCCTTACCTTCTTGGGAGTGACTCATTTCCTCGGTCGCAGGGAAGTTAGGAAGTATCAAAAGAAGTTTGGTTTATCATATGCACCAGCCCGAAAAGAGACGTTTCGGCAAGTTTAGCTGCATTGTTGTGTGAGGATTTCATCTTTGTTGTTGCTGTTGTTGTGGTTGTCGTCAAGTATGACCCAACGCAGTGATGAATTTTCAATGTGAAGAGCAGGATTCGGCATTAGCTTATATTTACGAAGTTACAGTTGAAAGTAGGCGGTAATCTTAAAATTTCTACGTGTAGGCTATACCCGCCTTCAGTGAATTTGTAAAGTTATCTGGAAAATTCGTAAAAACACATGCGTGGCAGCCAATGAAAATCGCCGATGAGTTCGTCAACAGTTCACCAGAGTAGACCTGTCTTTTGTACATATGCTTATAACAGCCCTGCTTTAGGGGTAACTGACTTTTAAGTTATTAGAGTTAATCAATTGTATATAGAATCAATTTTTTGTATTTGAACATGTCATTTTTTTCATTTTCATTACGATTTATTCGGATATCGATGCAATTTATAACGTCTTTGCGATTTATGCAAATTTGGCTGTACTATTCGGGCTAAGGAGGAGTTAGACTATACGTTTTTTTGTAAGAAAAAGTTTAAAAGTAAATGAGGCTCAAATCGTCAAAATCATAAGAAAATCTTCAGAAAATCACGAGGCTCAATTTCCAAAATTAAGTGTTTGTATTTGTCAAAAATCGATATTTCATCATTATTGCATTCAAAATTTTAAAGATGGAATTCAAATTCATGTGTGCAATGTTGTAACGAAATTTTAACCCATTTTAGCCAGTTTATTTCAGAAAAAGTTAAGAAAATCTCGGGCTCAGTTTCGGGAAAAGTTAAGAAAATTGAAGCTCAGGCAAAATTATGGTTTTCTTATGAAAAAAAACGTGTATTTGACTATCACTGCGATTTATCATGACTTAGTTATTTATACAAATACGGCTGGGCTAGAAGAGCTAAGAGCAATTTGGGTTAGATTTCTAGGATTATGTCCTAACCTCACGTCTGAGCAGATCTAGCCTTGTGGTTCTAGCTTTGCACCTAGCTATACGAGTACAGAGTTTAGGAAGGTCACGGATCCATTGCCGTGAGCACTTTGGGGAAGGTTTGGTAAATTTTTGAAAACCCAGCTTGATGAAAGATTATATCGCGCCTAAAATTATTGATAAATTCTTGGTAGTGACAAATGCAAACTTGCCTGAGAATTAAAGGAAAAGATTCAATTCTTTATTATTGTGTTACTTAATCACTGAAAGAAGAAAGTAAGAACAGAACAAAGCAGAACAAAAAATTTGGTATCTACAGTATAAATCATGATCTAGAAAGAACTTGAATAAACAAAAATAAAATTTGTTCAGGCGTGAGCTTTGTATTATTTTTGAATGCATGCTTTATTATTTTTAAGAAAGTGGTTTATAAGAAAGCAGTGCTCGACTGCTCAAACATTAAGAAAGTTCAGTACTGGATTTTTGAGACCTAAGAATGTTTATAAGTGAGTAAGTGTTGCTTAAAATTGCGATTTATGTGCTTACAAAATGTCATGGATGTTACATTGGCTTGGCTTTCCTCAAACAGTTTAGCTTCTGCCATTTACTAAGATTTATCATAATTTCAAGTGTACATGGAGCTGTGCAAAATTCTGGAATTCAAAAAATTATTGCTAAAGAAGTGTTAAAAAAGTTTTGATACTGGAATCGTGAAAAAGTAAAGAAAGTTTCAGTACTGGGCCAAAACTACTTTCTTACAAAATAAACAACATGTATTCTTAAAGTTAAGCGAGTTTTGGCCTTACTATTTACGTGATCGTTGTTTTTTTCATGAAGTATGCATCCTTGATAAGCCTGTTGCGTTGCAAGGAACTACAGCTATTGTGTGGAAAGTTGCGAGCAATCAAACCACATGTTTTTGTATGACATATATACAAAACGAATTACGTATTAGGCATAGAATGACGTCATGCGTGCCGTGTAGGCTGACGGGATCACAGAGGGTGTCATGGGTAAGCAAAAGGGACGCTAAATTATAAGTAACTAATCGGATGTTCCCTATCTGGCACGCTAGACAATGGCGAAAAACTGGCAGAAGCAATCTTTTAGATGGCAGCTAGTACAGGGGAGAAAGACATCGCTAGGTTTCAGTTTATTCAAAATTCTTTCGAGGGCCACATTGAAGGCCTTGGCAGGCCGGATCGGGCCTGCGGGCCGTATGTTTGACACCCCTGGTCTAACCACACTGCGTGTATTATGCTGAAAGTGATATGTTTTGTATTACAAGGATGTCACGTGGCTTAAAATACAGGACTGGTGTCGAGATCTCTACAAAAGCAGCGTATTTTTGCATAAAACGCAACTGGCTTTTAAAGGATCCATACTCCACACAGATCTGGTCGTAACACAATACTGTACCAAAGACCTAAGGTAAAGAGCGGGATGACAATGCTCAGTAATTCAATAGTGAAATAGATCGATGCAATTGTACTGCATCCCTGTCACCTTATGTTTTCTACAATACCTTTGATGCAATGGTTGTCCTTGAACGATGCAATGGCATTAGCAAGTGGCTCTCTTTTTTCAGTAAGTTAATATGTTACCCCGTGAGTTTTTTGATAACCCAACTTGATAGACACAAATGCTGCAATCCCTTATAGGGGAAGTACGCTTGGCAGCACTGATATTCTCTCTGAGCAGTCAATCAACAAAGTCTCAATATGGCATTAGCAAATGTAGTAGATAGACTTTCATGCAAAGTTTTAATTAAAGCTGATTGTGCACTATTACATTTGCAGTAAAATTAAGAATCTACAATACGTCACATGATTGTTACGTCACCTTTATAATGATTGGTTAATTCGTCTTCTCTTCCCATCAAAACCGTGATTTTACTGGACAGAGAGGACGCATTGACCAATCATGATAAAGGTGACCTAATGGTCATGTGACGTTGTACAGTCTTTCTGATGGTAGTCACGAGCTCGAAAACTACAATTTCCATTTAGTTATGGCCTGTACAGTAACATTCATACAAAGCACTGTAGTGAATTTGGTACTTTGGGAGGCCTTCTAATACCAGTGCCAAGAGAAGCTAGAATTGGAACAATATAATACAGAGATGGCGACGGGTGAATCAAACTAATTAATTTTTGGGATAATATGTTTTTTAAAGTAAAGTGCTTGAGTTTGGCTGATTGGAAATTTTGTGCCAATTTTGGGTTGAATTAATGCTTTCACTGCTTCTTCAAAAGGAAGGTTCTATTGTTATCCATTCTTCATTCTCCAATATCTATCTCGCCCATTCTACCCAAACAGCAAAACTAGTGGAAGTGGAGAGTTGCCTGCTACCCGATCGATTTCAACTACAATCTAGTGGCAAAAAGCCAGAATATGGCGCTAACACTCTCCGTAGTATTGATGATCAAACTACGGAGAGTGCTAGCGTTTCGAGACAAGATTGTCGCGCGTGCTTGTAGAACGGCTTTGAAAAAAGACTTATAATTCTACTTGTGCATAGATATTCTTGTAAGTGCTATAATGCCGCAATGAAACCTCGTGGTGAAAGGTCCAAACATGACAGTCAATGGCCATAAGAAGCATTTTTCCATACACATAATGATGTACATCAAACAATTACAAACTAACAATCTACTTTATAACACTACGAAGACGATACTAGGCTGTGCAAAGTATCATGAGCGCTCCCTGGCCTTCAAGGTACTCCCCTGGCCGACAAACTATATTTTGGGTCTTCAACCATAGAAGTACCTTAACAAGAATCTAATTACAACAATTAAACGAGAATAAGAAGTTTCCTACAAGTGGGCGCACGTATTTCCAGGGGCACTCTCAAAGGAAAATGATACAGTTTTGTAATTTTCGAAGGGGGAATATACAAAAAGAGATGTGAAAATGGGGAGGCAAGTGCCCCTTTTAATTCTGGTTGCTACGTCGATGATGATTTAGTTGGTAAAAATAATGTCTGGTCAAACTATACAATAGTTCATGATAAAGATTAAAGAACAGCAATACAGTTGATAAATTTGCCATTATTCAGCTGGTTTACTAGGCCCGTTCATACATTTCCACTGGCTTAGATTACATAATTCAAAGTTAAATTAGAGTGCTACCCTTGCGGCAAAAAACAACTATGTGCGAAAGAAGGTTATTAAACACAAATATACGAAAGTCTCATTTCTAGAAATTCAGTGCATTTTCATCTTGTAGAAATTAATATAATAATTAGACTTTATTAAGATTTATAGAAACTGAATCACATTATTTACAATACAAATAATATCACACAGTGTTTCGATACCATTATGAAATTCACTATAAATCGTCCCAATCGATTTTGTCAGAATTTTGCCTTTCCCATTCTTCAATGAAAACTTTTCTCCAACCGACTTTCTTTGCTCTTCTGTCTCGGAGCTCATCCCACGCTCCAAATGTTCGAAAATAACAGTTTTTCCATATCTTGCTGTCAAGGCAACGCAGTCGAAGCACACTGGAGACCTGAAGGTACAATGGCGAAGTATTGTCCTTTATAGGGCATTTACTTTACAGTTTAGAAAAACTAAGAATTCCGTAAACGATTGATGTGGGTTGAAGCAATAGTGTATCTTTGGAATGGAAAACCGGGGGTTCTGTTCAAATGCGAACTTATTAGTGATCGCTTGAGATCAACACTTATCATAATGAGCGTATGATCCGTTGGTATTAACGTCTATTATTCTAAGCAAAACATTAGTAAGTCAACTTAAGTGTAGCCTAAAGAATTAGTTAGGAGAGGAATCCATTGCAGCAGAAAATAAGAAAATTAATCACTTCAACAAAAATAAAATAATCAGATGATCAATCGATCAACCAGAATATAATGCAATCAATTAATCAATAAACCAGCATACAATGCAATCAATCAGTCAACCAGAATACAATTCAATCGGTCAATCAACCAGAATATTCTGCAATCACGCAATCAACCAGAATACAATTCAATCTATCAGTCAATCAACAAGAATATAGTGCAATTATTCAATCAATCAACCAGAAGATAAATCACTCGATCAACTTGTCATTCATTTAATCCACTTTCCACATTCATGATCCAATCCACCGATCCTCAAACCAAAATTTAGTAATACATGGAATTTATGACTATTTTTAGTCAATCATTTTAAAAGTAGTCCTTAATATACGAGTCATTAATGTAGACAAGAAAAAGGAATCGTGTATGGTTGGTATTCATGTGATATTCACCAAGTCACAAAAGCTGGGGTAAATTGAACAATTCACTCTATATTGCTTTGAGTATGAAACTTGCAATATACTGGAAGAATAAAGAATGTTTGACTTCAACAAACATGCGCTGAAAATCTTTTGTTAACTTCAGGCTTACTCAGATTATGATATTCTCGCTGCATATTTTTCTGATTTTGGGTTAGCAAATATTTGCAAAGCATGTAAAGCGGCAATATCTCTCCTAAATACACAAGCTGTATTCCAATTCAAAGCGTCCATAGATTTTTTGTACACCTAAATGCCTGAATACTATTCAAGTATGCTGACTTCAATCGTCCTGAGGTTTTTTGATGTAAAGTGACCAATGGAAAATAAACAGCAGCAAGTCAATAATTATGTTTGGCCGGCTTTATTTTTGAATATGCTGAATCAAGAGTAAAGTTAGGCAATCACCTCTCTGTTGTCATCGACCTTTTATACACGTTTTTTAATAAGAAAACCATAATTTTGCCTGAGTTTCGATTTTCTTAACTTTTCCCGAAACTGAACCTGAGATTTTCTTAGATTTTTCTTAACTTTTTCTGAAATAAACTGAGTAAAATTGGTTACACATTCGTTATTAATATTGTATACATGAATTTCAATTCCATCTTTAACATTTTGAATACAATAATGACGAACTATCAATTTTTGGCCAATAAAAGTGTTGAATTTGAAAATTGAGCCTCGTGATTTACTTATGATTTTCCTAAGATTTTGAGAGTTTGAGCCTCATTTTCTTATAAACTTTTTTCTTATAAAAAAATGTGTATCTAAATTAGGGGGATTTGTGATACCCTAGGTCTTGATAGTAATTAACCATTATCACTATCAACTCACTATCAATATAATCATTAGTTGCATCATGATTAGTGCTGCCACTTGTGATCAAATGTATAGTGCAACCACAAAAATCACTATCCTTAGCAGTAGCATAACGTCATCATAATCATAATTACTATTATCATCACTATTTTCTAATCCCATGCTGTGATTACGTAGCTAATGCAAGATCGCTCATAAATGCTATATAATGTAGAGACCTACTTGTGACATGCTGCAGATATCCTTGATTGCAAGAAACGAGAAAATCTTTAATAGAACACCCATTGGCATCCTAGAGAGCCACTGCCTAGACGCATAAGCCAAAGAAATCTGTAGAACATCATCTCCGAGATTTTTTGTGACCTCTGTTTGCACCCTTCCATCGTATTGATAATCCTCGAACGTCAAACAATCTTCGCTTGGCATTATAGATTTATGATTTTTATACTTAATCCTCCATGCACGCCAAATAATTCGATCTTTTGCAACAACAAGCTCAAAGAAATCTTTGCTTGGACTTGGGGCCTGCCCAGTTGCAGTGAAAACCTTTTGAATCGGCACAGGTTTCATGACTGTTGCCTTTGGCACCTGCAGAAGCTTGCGCCTTCCTTCTGCAGTTATCGGTATCGACCGGCCATGTACACACAGCGAATGGGGACTAGACATTCTTTCGTAACGTCTTTTGTTCGCTTTATCGAACGGCAGCTGTTGAGTTTACGATAGAATTAAGTTCGCCAACTTCGGGTAATCAAGCCGCATTGACTTCAAAGTAATCCAAATGCACATAAAGTAGCTTTCATAAGAGCCCCTTCAATCAAAGTTAGCAAAGGGCAAAATCAGACGCTTCTTGAGTCCAACTAAGTCGCTGATACAAGGCAACTGAAAGCTTTTTTTATGGTGTATTCGACTAGGATCAATCAACTTCCTCTAAAACAATGCATAGTGTATCAGAGATTACAATCTAGAATCAAGCAATAATTACTCCTTCGTTGTTGTTGACATGACGTAATTCGTGTGTGCGTAAACTCTTCTTTTCAATAATTCTGTATTTAAAAAGCAAGGAACAGGAAAGAAACAGCTCGCTAGTGAAAAGGCCTCGGCAAATATTCTGCTGGAATACAAATCTCAACCGACACTACTTTTATGTCCAGCGGCAAGCAACAAGTCCAGGCGTTTCTGTAATATAGTATACACAAGTGCACGGGGGTTGGTTTGGTTTACGTATTGTGTCAGCTCATGTAGTACGCTTCCAGGAAGGAGGAAGACGTATTTCGTTTTACTGTTTTTGATATTTAGCTTCATGGTTTTCAATGAAGAGAAAAGTTTTCTCAAACAAGTCGAATTTTCAATGAATGCCCTAATCAAGCTGTCTTGGTATATAAAATCAGCTCGTGGTTTATATTACAAAGCTTGGTGGATATTTGCAAAATCCCATGAGATATCTTACGCAGTCAGAGGGCTGTTAAAATTATCCCAAAGAGTGTCGTGCGCAGTATTGACTTGATCACCCAAGGAAAATTTCAAGTTGCACACAATGGGATCTTTTTAAATAATATTCTTGTCATATTGTCATCACTGGCTATGTTGCATCCTTATATCCATATGATAAATATTTTTCAATACACGTTTCCTTTTTTATAAGAAAAAAGTTTATAAGAAAATGAGGCTCAAATTGTGAAATTCTTTAGATAATCGTAAGAAAATCACGAGGCTCAATTTCCAAAATTAAGTGTTTTTATAGGTCAAAAATCGTTATTTCGTCGTTGTTACATTCAAAATGTTAAAGATGGAATTCAAATTTAAGTATACAATATTATTAACGAAAGAGTAAACCACTCTAGCCAGTTTAGTTCAGTAAAAGTTAAGAAAAATTTAAGAAAATCTCAGGCTCAATTTCGAGAAAAGTTAAGAAAAGTGTGGCTCAGGCAAAATAATGATTTTCTTATAAAAAAAACGTGTATATCCAAACTGCAACTAGGGTCAAAAAACGAAACTTAGTTCAAACACTTTGCTGCATAAGTCACTTATAGAGGTAGTGTTTGCAGCAAGCTTTCTCACAGTGCAAAATAGAATACACGCTTGCGCAATAGAAGGTATTGTAAGTGGCACGTGAGTCTGAAATGCTAATAACTGTTTGTGAATAAGAGAGGGAAAATTGCTGAAAAAAGCAAACGTAAGAGATACAGCTATATTCAGATAATGCGAGATTTAAATATTTATGAACTGACAGACTTTCTTGGGCTTTAAAATTCAAATATTAACCTTTTGTAATTTTTATAGTCGTCAATTAATTCTTTCTTATGAGCCACTTATGAGGGCATATGCACTCGTCATACTGCCAAAAAGCAATTATTATTGGTTTCTATTGACGAGATCAATCAGATCTATAAAATATGATCACATTCAAGTTGATAAATACCATGATTTTATGAATATTAGTCCTTATGGGCTATCATCTGCTTTTAGTGGCCGCTGCATCTAAAGCTGGTAATTGCGCGGGGAGCATATTCTTCGTTACTTCATCAAGAAATTTTACATTAGATACTACGCAAAGTTTTTAATACGACAAAGTACTTCATCTTCAGAGAATTTATTCATACGTATAATACAATGTTGTCTTCAATGTAAAGTGAAACATACTCGGCCTCATTAAAAAGTGTCATCATTTTCTTTACGCACAGCCTTTGCATCGTTTTGTTGCATAAGGATGCGAGAAATTGCTTCCATGTTTTCCTTATTTGAGGCTGTGTAAGGTCACAGAATAGGTAAGGTCAGGCCTCAACATGCAGCAACAATATTCTTCAGCCAAACAGAGGATATGAAAATAGCGAAAATAGACAGTACAGTAATATTATTTCCCCTCTTCAATGTATTTACTTCTTCCCAATTAAAGTCCTTTACATTGTCATTCCATCAGTTCATTCATATACCTTATGTAAAGTTGGTTTGCTATTCGTATATTTACATAGACCAGATTACAAATGTAACTAGATGCAAAAGATCTACTTACTGTTGTATGCAGCAGAGGTTAAGGAAGTACCCTAAATCCTCGAATTAGCTCCCTGGGGGCTTATTTTTTTCATATTTTTCTTTCCTAGCTCTATAGAACACTACCAGACTCTCAAATAGGTACATTTAAATGCTTATGTGGGGGCTTATTGGAGGGGAGGGCTTATTCGAGAGGGGGGCTAATTCGAGGATTTACGGTAAATACACGAGTGCCGTAAAATATCCTTAAATTGTACCGTGCTGTGTTCAAACTTATGAATTCCAACTGCCTATCCCTATTTTCCTCATCAAAATGAGCAACACATGCTAGTCTTATTTCATTAAATCGCGTCATTCCTTGGGAAATAGGTTGTGAAGTACAATAGTCCTTCACTACATTGCAGTTCATCTTTCGCAGCCACGCTGTTTCGCGCTTTTTAAGCAATTTTGCATATTTTTTACTACGTATGAACACCATATACACTGGGTTCTCCGTTCATGATAATAATTGAATTTGCTATGAACTGTAATACTTCTCAACCAACTGCTTGCGCCTGAAAACATTTTTTGATCTTTGCATTCATTCTAATAAACTGCATGATAAAATTATTTAAACTTTGAAGGTCTTTGAGAGTCTTTAAAGCAAAAGAAAAATTTAGGAAAATGTTATTCCCTGTCTGAAAATGTATAATAAAGCGTATGGTGAAGGTTTTGGGAGCCTTAAAACCATTGAGCTGACTTTACTTCGAGGCCGTACAAAAATTACTCAACACTTCAGGCTTAGGTGAGTTTGATCATTTTCCTTGCAAAATATTACGAAAGTATAGGGAATTGGGAGATTGATAGCTCTTTTGCTATTTATCAGAGCGAATTTTTTGAAAATGGTGAATCCCTATAAGTGGAGCATAATTTCACGAACATTTTTTAATGGCCTAGTCACCCCTTCGTAGTTCATTTTAGCTTAATTCTTTTCGTAAGCAAAGGCTTGTATGTATCTTCAACGTAGAAACCTTGCATAACACGCAATCACTGTTTGTGATATGCTTTGCAGGCATGCAACTAGGAATTTTCAAGGACAGGGGTCCACTCCAGGAAAATGGGCATATCAAAGCCTTTTAAAAGAAGATATGGTGTGTGAATATTGTTTTTCAGATTTACAAGTGGAGAAAGTAATGCGGGGAAGTTTACTGATATCGTTGATCTGAAGATCAATTATTCTTATTGCTCTTTCATATCATTGCGAGGGAGGAAAAAGGGGGCCGGTGGGGAAGCCCCCTGAAAATTGTCGGAATCATGCCTTTCCATCTTAGGCAAACGCCCTTTTTGATATAAAGAGGGCACTGCAAAAAGGGCACTTCTGTTCATTTGCTGAAAAGAGCAGGGGTCTAGACCTCCAGGACTCCATAGTTGCGCGCCCGCATTGTGTTATAACATGGGGCAATTTATTTTTCAAAATCTAAAGTGGTAAAGCCTTGTGCTCACTGCGATATTAAGTGTTCTTAATTAAGTGAGCTTAAGTGTGTTTATCTACACGAGTTTAAGTGTTCTTAAAATGGTGGGATAAACCAAAGGTCATCCTCACTGCGAGTTTAAGTCGGTTGGCACTCGTGGGGTAAGTCATTTTCAGTAACCATAAACAGCAAATGTCAAGGAAGAGATTGCTCATTTTTAATACAACTTAGAAATCTGAGGCAATTGAGAAAAGAGCAAGTAAAGTGGTACTGGATGTGAGATATCATTAAACATCGGGAAACTTGGGTGATTTTGATACATTGTTTAAAGAAGTGAAACGAGGCCGAGACTATTTCTTCGCTTTGTGAAAATAACATCGGAGAGGTGTAACCATCTCCTCAGCTTAGTTGACCAAAAAGTAGAAAAACAAGATACAAATTTTCATAAAGCTATAAAATCAGAGGTAATACTTGCATTAGCATTGCGCCTTTTAACTCTATGCTTTTAACAAAGAACTTCAACTTTGACGTCAGAAAATGGGAACCAATGTCAAATTCAATAGTCATTGACATTCTTCGGCCCTTCAGAACTTTGAACTCACAGATCAAAAACATTTGATCTGCGAGTACAACTATTTTGCGATCTTACGTGTGTATAAAGCGAGACTTTTCGACTCAAGCGTTATACTCACTGCGTTTTTAAGTCAAACTCGCGTAGATAGACACACTTCCGATCACTTATGAACACTTAATATCTCAGTGAGTACCAGGCTTAAACACGACTAGGAAGAATGCTGTTGCTGTTGCCATTTCCTCCTCCGTAATTTGTAATATGTCTTACGTATTGGCCTGGTGATGTGGTAAATATTTGTTGCCTGAACAGCAATTGGAATTTGATATCAATGATTACTTACTTTTCTTGATGTAAACAAATTGGAATGGAAATTGAACCTGTATAGACGCTGTGCTTCTATTTGTTGACGACAGAAGTAGGGCATTTGTTGCTGAAGGACGAAAGAAAGGCAGAAGGATTGCATATACGTGAAGGCGGGAGATCGCCAGATTTGGGTCCTATAGGACTACAGCAGCCACGCAGTTCTAGGAAGTCAAGATAGAACTCTTGATTGCTATAACTGTACACATATTTACATTTGGAATCATGATTTTGTTATGCCAAGAAGATCAAATGGGACAATGAATCCCATTGCTATTGTTTTCAACCTCTAGCTTATTTGAATTCCATTTGTTAATTGTTCCCTCGCTGAGAAGCTAAATATGTCATCCAAGATTAGAGGATTGAAATCAGAAGTAAAACAGATCCAGGCAGTATTTCCTAACACACATGATTTTTTCAGGACTGCATCAGCCAGCTTGGATGATTTGACTTTTCACTTTATTGGTAGGAATGGAGTGAAGCATGTCATATCGTGTAATATCACTGTAAGCAGGTTATATCAATCTTTCTGTTTTTAAGAAGTGAGGTGCTCTTCCTGAGTTATACAGTTTTCAGAAATGAAAAATAGTATTCTATTTATTTTATAAGTGTTGTGTTGATTGCTGCATTGTCCAACATGGTTGCCATCATAAATAAGCAAAAAGTGTACTTCTGCCATCACCATTCCCTTCAGTAAAGTAAAAGTAAGCTATGGATACTTAGAAGGTGTAATCCACGAAATAAAGGCTGGTTGTGAATATTTATTATTGTAAAAATTTTGAAATGGTTATTGCAACTAATATTGAGTGTAAAAGGTCCAATAGTTATGTTAATTGTTTAATAGAGCAATCCTGTAGGCCATCGTAACATTAGTTGCCATGTTGCTCAGTTCATGCATGCCAATTATTTCTTGATTGATTTATCATGTCATTGTAAAGCATGGGTGAAAATATGTAGGATGCTTAGCCAAGGGTTGAAGACTGCTGAATTGGATTCAGGGGGCATAGTTGAAGAAGTACTTATACATAAAGTGGATATTATCATGTAGGTCAACTCTACATATAGGCACAGTGAATAACTCTTCATTGTCCCTCTTCCCTACCAATCTGTGGAGCACAGCTTGGAAAGTAGATCAGCCGAATTAACAAAAGTCTACATTCTTTCCTTAAAATTAAATAAGACAAACATGAAATTTTTAGAAATTTGTAATTTTTTGATAAGAATGCTTATCTTTTTCACTGTTTTGTTTCAGGGTATGTATCCAGATCAGCCACCAATGTGGTTTTCTGAATCAGAAGATGGAACTATTGCCAACATCATTGAATCTGTTGGCAAAATTAGCACTTCTTCAACTAATCTTCTGCTTTGTATGTTGAGATACCTTGTGACAGAGCTTCTAAAAGCAACTGATCATCAAGTTCCTAATTATGTGGAAAACCTAGATGCTGAAATTCCAGGTGTAAGTGGGTAAATTGCTGATGAATTTTATGGCTCATTTACATATATATATATATATATATATATATATATATATATATATATATATATATATATATATATATATATATATATATATATATATATATATATATGTATGTATATATATATATTTATTTATTTATTTATTTATATTAATTCAGTAGGCAATAGATGACAGAGAGTTGATACTTACTAGTGGTGGGCTACCACAATTGGAAATTTTATGCCTGGCAAGGAGTTGAATCCCAGTGGAATGACCAGAGAATCTCTGACTATCCTACTGCACCACAGAGGTGCAATGGAGTAATCAGTGTTTACAAAGGTCATTCTTAGCTAGGGCCTTCACCACTGCCAGGGCTATGTTTATTCTGTTTCGGCATATTGCCTTTGCCAGAGCCAGGCATATTTTTGGATTAATTCAGTAGGTAATGGATGACAGAGAGTATATATATATATATATATATATATATATATATTATGTAAACTTGAATTTCTGGATCAACTAGTTTCAAATACCCATAGCATAACTAAGCCTGAGCTTTGCTAATTTCCATCCTTCTCCCAGTTGTAATGGATAGCTGTTTCACCAGAAGGACTTATTGAACAAAAATAGTGCATCAGTTGTATTGTGTCTTCAGTTACTAGCCTTTTTATGTATGTCATACAGCATTTATAGTTTTACCTATATTTGATGTTAGATATGGTATTGTATGAGTTTCGAGTTTTTGTTGCACCTCATTTGTTCATATTTTCATCTTAGGAGAATGAAGAGGAACCAAATACAGATATTGCTGATGAAATGGATGCTGAATTAATTGAAGATGAAGGAATTGAGGTTGTAGCTTGTACACTAGTTCAAATATTTTCTCCTTTTATTTGGTATATAACAGCATCTTTTCATACAACATGGTGTTTGCTATTCAGTAGTATACATGCAGAATTTGGTGCTATGCTTTCTTCAATACATCATGATAAATTGTGTTTATGGTTGGTGGTAAATACTCTAGGGATTTTAATAAATTTCAACATCTTTTTCCCCATTTTCAGGAATCTATTATTGAATATTTTATGCCAGTTTTTATGCTAGTTTCAGAAAAACAAATATTGTCTGGAGATTGGTAAGAATTGTGGAGCTAGCACATTTTTGCATTAGTCATACACACATTGTTTAAGTCCAAAGTATCATTGATAGCTACTACATTGTATGACTCATCATGTGATTACTTTGAGCTTTGAAAGCCATTACTAGCCATAGCTACAGCATTGGCTGAACTTTTTTCTCTCACATGATCATTCGTATAGCATGTTATTGTTAAACAACTCAGTGGCTGGGTAGTTATGGTTTCCTTATTTTAATCAAGGAGGCAAATGCCTCTTTGGTGCAGTCTGTGAAATCATGTGGCAATGTATTTGGTTTGAGGGGAACTATTACTGGGGGCAAGTGCCTCCTAGGTGCATCCTACTGACTATGGTAGACATTAAAGTGTAGCCAAGTATTGTTGAGTACTTCCTTTCACTGTCATCTATCTCTTGCCAATAACTGAAAGTTTTGCTTTAGATTCTTCCTCTGACATTCAAGTCATGCTTTGGTGGGTCATTTGCCTTAGGAAGGTGTTATGCTAGCCTTAAAATTATTCTCAAGGCAATTTCAAGCTGTGGAAACTCCCACCATATTTGAGAGAAAAACATCTTCAGCATCACTGTACATATATTGCTTTACTTGAAGTTTCAATCATCATATCATTGTGATTTTTCACCCCCTTCCCAAGTATTACTATGTACAGCAAAACTTTTAGCTGGTCTATTATGATGCTTGCCAAATGGAGGAGAAGTGTTTTCTCAATTATGCAATTGAAGTATATGTTGCATTGTAAATCTCAAGTCTCATAGATCAGTTACTATAGAGCATTGTATAGAGGGAGTCCAAACAGTGAATTGACTGGAAATTGATTGTTAGACAGAAGAGAAGTGTTTCATGATCCAAATTGGGCTAGTAGTAAGAGTTTGAGTGCCTACATGCTTGAAGCACTTAAAAGCTCAAAGGATTCGAGCCAAAGTTCAAACCTTGGCTTACTACTAGCTAACAGCCCACTCAAAAGTGATTACAGACCTCATGGAAACACTGGGAGTTTAAGGTGGTGAGAAAAGGCACTGTCCACCCTAACTCATCTGTCAATGGTCTGGCACAGGGTTCCTCCCTATTACCATATCTCCTTGAATTGGCCCCCTCAAAATAACCCCCTCAAATACGGCCTCACCCTAGAACTACAACTTGTTAATAAGTTCCCCCTCAAAAAGCCACCACCCAAGCATGTGACTGTAGTTATATGAGACTTTGTTGGTGCTTTGTAGTATGAAGAATGAAAAGCAGCCATTATTTAATGAAGAGTTGTATGTTGTTTAGAAAACACTCTACTCTTTGTATTTGCAGCATCAAAAAGTAGTTTATTGATAGAAAATTTCTAGTGGAATATAACCAAATACTAGAAAAAATTTTAACCCCCCACCCTCAAATAAGCCACCATGCAAAGCTTCAAAAAGTAAAAAAGCATCTAGGGGGTTTATTCAAGGATTTACGTTACAGTCATACCTTAAGCGCGACAGTGTATGAGACTGTTGGTATTACAGAACTTTACCACAGCACAAAAATGTGTCAACATTCTTTTAACATACTTAAAAGCTTTTTTTGTCCGACGCTCATCAGAGTATGAAAATGTCGGATAGTGATCTAAGGGTATACCGAAATATATATCCAGATGTGGTTAATGTGATAGGATGCGTCTAATTGTTTTGGTAGGGATGTTTTGGATGTTTTGGTAGATGTTTTGGTAGATGTTTTGGTAGAGAAAGAGGGCACTGGATTTCTTACCAGCATTTACAGGAAACCAATATTTACTGGGCAATATATCCGTTGGAATTCCTTTAGCCCAAATGCAAGAAAGATTAGCCTTATTAAAACTTTAGTTCACAGGGCACTTTTGATTTGCTCTAAAACTAAATTAGGCCCAGAGCTCGACAAAATGCTCATTAAAAACGGATATCGAGCAGATGTTCTACTTTCTTACATCAACCAAAAGTTAGCCAGCTTTGCAGCAGAAAAACTATTTGGTCCAGAGGAGTGCCCGGTATACCTAAAATTGCCTTGGATTGGTAATGTTTCATCAAAGTTTGAAAATCAAATTAATAAAGCCATTACATCTTGTTGCTATGTTGTGAAGTCCCGTGTGGTTTACAACACCAGAGTTACACTCTTTTTTTTTTATAAGAATACCTAATTTTTTTCTGAGCCTCAATATTCTTAAAAATTTTCGGTTTTGAGCCTCAGATTAT